>SJYT01018749.1:330379-354787 GCA_006410635.1 Cephalophus harveyi
ATAAATGCTACATTTTAGTTTTAATTTATATATCTATGAATAATAAAATAATATAAGTAATATATTTTTAATAAAATTATTTTATTAGGTCATAATTTGGTATTAATTTAATTTAATCACCACTTAAATACTGGATGACCTTGGTAATGTTGCTTAACTTGTTTTTGCTTAAATTTGCTCATATAAAAATAAAGATTGATTCAGATGGTCTCAAAGGTCCAATTAACTCCAGAAATTCCTTATCTATATTTTATATATATATACATATATATATATATATATTTTAAATAGCAACTCCATGAGACAGGTAAGGCATGTAGCCCATTGGGGTTAAAAGATTCGTCCATCCCACCCAGTGAGTAAGTGCCAGCTCTGAGGCAAAATAAAGTCTTAGAACTGAAAGACCAGTGTATATTTATCCCATGGAGTCCTCTTTTGTGAAATACTTCAGGAACCGAAAGCACACATATGCATAGCTCATTAGTTATGGAGGAGCACATTAATTTAAAAACTCTGGATTACTCACTCTGTAGCAGAATTTTGCTTCATTTTCCCCAAGACTCAGAACTATTAATATTATAATTGTTTTATTGTTGCAAGGTTATATCCATGGTTTTCTTTTTATTTTGAGAAAACAACCTTTCATTTAGTTCAACTTTTGGCAGTTTGTGATCTAGAGAAAAACACTCTATGACTCATATTTTTGGAAGGAAAGTTGAAAAGTACAGAATATTAAATGCCTTTGACACCATCACCCAAGAGACCAGCGCTTTATCACTGATGAGACAAGTCTCTGAATTTGATCTTGCATACATTAAAAACAATTTTTTAAAATTTATTTATTTGGCTGCACTGGGTCTTAGTCGTGGCTTGTGGAGTCTAGTTCCCTGACCAGGGATCAAAACTGGTCCCCTTGCATTGGGACTTTGGAGTATTCGCCACTGGACCACGGGGGAAGTTCCCTGTGTATATTTTTAATCCATCCCTAACAGCCCTCTGCTTTTGTGACTGATCTCAGCACTTTAGTTGCAAAGAATTACTTAGTTCTTTTACTTTCCCTGAAGGTCTTGTATGGAGTAGTGGGGCATGCTTATTACTGACAAAACTAGGAATAGCTGTGTTTTCAAACACTCATCTGGGTTCTCATTTTTTACAAAAGCAAATGAAGATCTAGATTCTGAGGCCTGCGGGGGATGCACTTGGGTTTCATTATGGCCAGCATCCGGATGCATCCATACAATCTGTCTTTCTTATAAAGATGTGCAGTCCATCACTGAGCAATGGCACTAATGAGCCTTCCAAACAACCAGGATCACACATTTTAATAAGGATTGGAGAATGAGACCTGCGATTTTTGCTTGTCAGAGAAAAAAATGAATGTGAGAGATATACAAAGAAATGGCAACCCACTCCAGTGTTCTTTCCTAGAGAATCCCAGGGACGGGGGAGCCTCATGGGCTGCCATCTATGCGGTTGCACCTAGTTGGACACGACTGAAGCGACTTAGCAGCAGCAACAGCAGCCTCATGTAAAGTGGTACTTGCCTTTCCAAATGGCACGCTTGCTAGTGAAGTATACAAAGATGACTTAACAGGTACTAGAGAGAACCACAGGGTCTGCTGGTGTGCAGCAAATAATCATATAAGATCTGAAGTTGGGGGGCAGTGAAGTGGGGGTAGGGGGAAGTAAAAACTGTTGTATATTATCTTGTCTTTCTAAAGACTCCTCCCTTATTCTCACAATAATCATCCAAAAATTTGACTGCAGGAATGCTACCAACATTTTAGGCATTCTGTAGAATCAGACTAACTATATACTAAAATGAACCATGGCTGACTTAACCTGATATTTGTTTATCAGTTGAATGTGGCTTTGAATATACAGGGGTATGATGACATCCAGCAATTAAAGGGTAATTTGTTCACATGAAAAATAGGAGATCAGAGGGGAGCACATTGCCAGCACCCAGCTTAATGTTCATTTTGAACACAGAATCTTGATCTTAGCTGAAGAAATGCTTTGGGGAAACTCTGTTGGAGAGATGTGATTTGGATGCCTAACAACTCATACAGTGGATCTGGGCTGCTCAAACTGACAAATGGAGAAGAATATTAAAAGAACAAACACAGAGTCAAATTCCTTTAGAGATCAGGAACTAACATTATGTCCATTTACTGATAATCAAAATATGGCCTTTGTTGCACAAAATGTCCCTGGATGCTTCACAGTGACTGCAACCAATCTCAATTACTAACCTGGATTATACTGCAAGATTAGTTCCTGGGTTAGGAGTAAAAAGCTGCAGTTTTTTTTTTTCCTCTTCTATACCAGGAAATATGAAAGAAAAAAAAATGCATGTAGTATTTTCAGCAGGCTAAATATGAAAGTATAAATATGAAAGTACAATTTCATTGTACTTTATACAATGAAATATTAAAGGTAACCATTTCTTGTTTCTTTTCATCTGAGCATGATTTAAAAAGGGAAGGATGTGATTATAGTTTTGTATTGGATGGAGCAGAATTTCTGGATAATCTTATGTTCAGCTTGATTGCTTTATTGATAAGAAAGGAGGACATGTGGATGTATATTTTATGAGTAATGCATTTATTAAGCACAGACTGTACATAATGCATTAGGCTTTATGTGAATTGCATTGGATTTATCTTTCTTTTAGAGCATATTTTAAAAATATTTTACTGCATCTATTATAACGCCTTTATAGCTAGGGTATCCTCCATGGTAATAGTGGTTTAACATCTTAGAGTAACTTGTAAGATGATAGTCAAGGGAAAAAGGTCACTTGGACACATGCAATTAATAATCAACATCTCTTGTCTCCCCATTTCCTCCTTTTCCTTGAACGACGCTTTTTCTCCCTTATAATATTCCAGTCAATTTCACTAGCAAATCTGTGAAGAAAGTAAGATGATTATAAACTAATAGTAGGAGAAATAAACAGATCTAAACTTAGTTTCTAGAGGTAGTCAAATGTCTCAGTCCAACAAAAGTAGCCTAAAGCTTGAGAGTGTGTCATGTTCTCTGACAAAGGGAAGCACACTTCTGATTGCTCTTTGTTGACAACAAACAACCTCTGCAAGCAACCGGAGTTGGCTTCCACAGCCAGCCTTAAAGAGACCATTATACAAATTATGTACCAGCTACCTGTTTTCCCTTAATCACTGCCAGCATATTAGCTAATATATTAGCTCTAAATTTGTTTTAAGTTCATTTCATTCTTAAACCCTTCAGAGATTTTTTAGACTTTTATAAACTTCTAATTAAAATTTCCCATGTATTCTCAAATCTGGCTCAGTTTTAGCATTAAGCTGACCACACGGCTTTATCATCTGCAGCATGAATAAGCCATATCCTTTAATGCTGAAATAATCTAAATGGAATAATATGATTCATCCTCCCACTAAAAATTCTCAGCTGTTGGAGGTTTATCATGGTATAGAGATGAGTGTTAGAGCCTCTATTTGGATTAAGTTTGCATAGCTAGCATGTGCAAAGCTTCCTTAATTTATTCCTGGCTTTGCTATTTATGAGAAATATATTGCATATAAAGAACATTTAAAACCATATAAAACAATACAAATTACACTGTAAGTGTGAAGGGACTCTCAGCATTATTTATTTGCTGAATCAAAAAATAGTAAGGTCATCTTAGAATTATACTTTCCTGACTAATCTGACCCATAGTTTTCAAAACATCATAAAATGTTATATTGTCCCAACATGGTGTCTGTTATTCACAATTTAATGCAAAGAAAGAGATATCAATAAAACACTAGATGTGATTTCAAGATTCTAAGTTATCTCATTCACTTAATCTTTTTCCCTATTGTTCTTTAGCGTAAATTCTGACTAAGCTCAGCAGGGGAATACATGTCACCATTGAAAAGGAAATTTGTCAGCTATTTCCATCACCATTTCTGTAAAAATGATTTTTTTTCTAGATTCCTCTAATAATGCCCACTGTTATAGGACATCAGATTGTTCATAGACTTGCTTGTTGTTGGCAGATTTCTAGTGCTTTAAATTCCATGGAGGGGGGCCAACATTGCCTCTATTACTTACTACCAGCTACTGGCTGACATAGTGACTGGCACATGTCAGGTACTTAATCCATATTTATGAAAATGTACGAATGAATGAATGATTTAACTGTTCTCTGCCATATTTGCTTTATTCACAATTTTTGTGTAGAGTCGACATCTCTGTTTCATTCCTCTGTGTAACAAACCTGAAGCTTGGTGATTTAAAACATCTTTTATTTTGCTTAAGTAGCAGGAATCAGCAGTATGAGCTGGCTTGGTAAGGACACCTAATTTCCTTTCCACTTAGCATGGCTGAGGCAGTCCAGTGTTTGGGAGCCAGAATCTGCTGAAGGCTTCTGACTCATGCATCTGAAGGCTGGGCTGGGAAAACTTAAATTGCCCAGAGCTACAACAGCTGGGTCTTCTTGCGCATTTCTCCTTCTCTCATTGTGGTCTCTGCTGAATTAAATCTTTATTATAGCTAGTCTCTTGTAGAGTGATTTGAGACTTCAAAGGCATGAGTCTCCAGAAAGAAATAGAGGCCAAAATAAATGTCTTTTGCAGCTTAGTGTAGGAAATCACATAGCATCATTTCTGCTATACTCTTTTGGTGGAGGCAGTTACAGGGGTCCACTCAGATTAAAGGGGAAGACACACAGACCTCACCTCCCCATGAAGGAGCATAAATATTGTATTTTAAGATGAGTACATGGAATGAGCTATGTAAGGGTGCAGTCATTTTTTGAAAAATACTATTTGTCACAATGGTTGATCTTGTTTTATTATTTTACTTGGAGAGTTAGTTAAGATTTTTGATCAGAAACTTACAAACCCTTTTTTTTCTTTTTTTTTTTTTTTTACTAGAAATGAAAGAAAGCTTAACTGAATCAATAAAATCTTAACTGAATAATAATATTATTTTCACAAGGCCATTTAGAATACTGGCCAATGTGCATTTCTCATTTTGTTTCTAGGAAGATGAAAGATTCTTTACATTTTATTGACTTAAAATTTTCTTTTGATTATTGGTCAATTCCAGTTTTTAAAAGTGGAGAAAATGAAATAAAAGCTTCCAGAACCTACTTTCTTATTATCTGAAGACTGTGAATTGCAGTATCATCTGAAGAATGTGAAAATTTGATGGCAATCTTCAGAATCATTTTATTCTATATTATTAGCCCTGTTCCAACCCAGTTCTTAAAAATATGTCATAATATTGTGATAGTCTGCCTTATTATTACACCCTGGGGCTTTACATAGATCAAATCATTCTCCACAGGTCATAGTGTCTCTGATCAGAAACAGAAATAATTAATTATATTATATTTATATAATTATATAAATAATTATATGTAATTATATTATATACAATTAGTTAGAGACTAGAATAGCATTTGTTAGATCATATTGTAAATAAATGCACTGCTTAACAAATTAAGGCAACTTTATCAACTTAGTCTACTGACAATGGTTTCAGTAAAACTAGAGGAGAAAATTTAAAGGCTGCCTATTTATTTTCTATTGGTTTTTACACTTTTAGAGAATTCATTTTTTATTGCTCTTAATTTCCAAATATGAAGTATAGTGAATTCTCCAATCTGAATTTTAAGCAAAAAGATTTAATGGAAAGGAAAGGGTACTCAAATGATGACAGAGAGTCAGGTTGAAGTCCCCACAAAACCACAAACTCTGCACCCAGGCAAATCACTTAGCATCCTGTAGACCTGCTCTTCAAACTGAGAATTGAAATAGATGGCTGAGTGAAAAAGACAAAACATTATCAATAAGCAGTTCGGGAAGAAAGCTCACAAATTTGAATCCCTAAAAGACTCTCAAACCTGGCCAGGGTGCTAGAACCTTAAGGAAATAAAATAAATGAAGAAAATTATACTTATCAGTATTTCTCAGGAAGGAATTGAATGTGGATGAAAGAAATACAGCACTTTGTAAACCTTTTGGTGGGGCATGAAACCTCACAAGAGCTGGAAACAATTGTATTCTAAGGTGATAGGGCTTTGGTTTTGTGGGGTGAAGATTATGAGGAGGGTTCAATGTGTTCAATTTGGGGGCATTAATAGAAAAAATGTTAAGCTTTGTCTCAAGGAAATTTCACTCTCTTTTTTCCCAGTGCTGCCAACTTTCCCCTTCCTCCGTCCTTCCCTCCCTCCCTTTCTTTTCCCTTTCTACTCACATTTATTGGCCACTTATTTTGTGCCAGGTACTGTTTTAAGAACTTTCCATATATTAATAATAATCCTTTCATAAGTAACTGTTGGACACTTACTTAATGAACTTTATTACCCTCCAGAGGCACTCGCTGGAGCAGTTACATCTGCTTCCTCATTTAGTCAGACTTTCACTTTCATCCTGTTCCAGGTCTTGGGTTTACTGGGATCCTGTGTTGATGAACAAAGACTTCTCTTAGAGTTCAGCATGATCACTTCAGGTTTTCCTTGATAACTCATCTCTTAGTCATCAGTTTAAACTCCTAGAAACCAAAACACCAACAGAAAAAGAAAAAAAAAATTGGAGAAACAATAACAGAAACCATCACCATTACCACTACAAGGAGGGAGTTGTTTCTTTGCAAACTAAGGTTTATGTAGGGTGAGATAAAATAAATATCATGGCATTAAGGGCAGAACCATAATAAAAGATGAAACTTGTGAAATCAAGATCAAAGACAAAACTGGAATGAAAAACTAGCTATTGTGTGGTGCTGAGAGGCAAGGAAAGGAATGATAGAGATTAGGAATCTGAGATAATTGAAATGGATGATTACTAAAGTCTATGAATATTTGTTAAAGAATATATATTAAGAATTTCAAAATGACAGAGACTCTGGATAAATTGTCACACATATCATGAAAGTATAGAGGTTAAAACAAAAATGATTATTCTTCATCTTCATGTTCTTCAAGGAAAAATATGTCTCTCAGTGAAAGGGTCACCTCATCTTGTTTTTCTCTACATTCACAGATGTATTCTTGCTATGCAATTGAAGTCAAGAAATATTTGTGAAATAATTAATGATGAAATTCATTTGTGCAAATATTAAAGATTGATAAGGATAACATTAAAAATCAGGAAGAATTAAAATTTGAATCATTATGTATTAGGCTATCATTCAATACCTCAGTAGTTCATATTTTATAAGCAAAATCTAAAGAAGTTTTTCTGATTACTTTTGCATATTAATATTCCTTTTATTTATTTATTTAACACCTATCTGTGCTAGCATTTGTCATTAGCTCTGCCTAAAACAATGATTCTCAACTGTTGGCTCACGTTTGAATAACTCTATCTGAATTTCCAGGAGTTGATACAGGCATCTGTATTTTTTAAAAAGGGTCTTGGATCATTCACATGATCTCCCCTTGTTAAGAACCCCTGGAATACAATATTGTTTCCCACCTCACACACATGGCTGATCCCTACTTGTTTTTCTGTTTTTCTCTGAGATTTAGCAGATGGTTAATAATCAGTGTAATAAAAATTTAAAAATTTTCCCTTTTCTGATATTTATGAACAAACACAGATGGACAATACCAGCCAGAACATATCTGAGAAGCTTAAGCTGCATTAAAATTTTAAATAGCTGTTATCCTGTATTATGATTCAGATTTATAGGGACAGACATTGTCCTTTTACTGTGCATTAAGTCTAGCATACCAGCATGGAGATTATTTGTCCCAAGGAAGAAAAATTCTAAGAGTTTTGCAGTATTAACTATGACATTCTATGGAATGGCTATGTGAAAACTCACTTAGAAATAAGCTATTGCATTTAGAAGTGAAATTTTATTTTGAAGAGAAAATTATTTATAAATAATCTATAATATTCCAAGAGATTGTTACTACCTTACAAGCTATAGTTCCTGTATAATTAAATTAACTATAGGGTTTCCCTGATAGCTCAATTGGTAAAGAATCCATCTTCAATGCAGGAGACCCTGGTTTAATTCCTGGGTCCAGAAGATCCCTTGCGGAAGTGTTAGGCTGCCCACTCCAGTGCTCTTGGGCTTCCCTTGTGGCTCAGCTGGTAAAGAATCTGCCTGCAATGAGGGAGGTTCAATCCCTAGGTTGGGAAGGGAAAGGGGAAGGGAGAAGGCTAGAGAAGGGAAAGGCTACCCATGCCAGTATTCTGGTCTAGAGAATACCACGGACTCCATGGACTGTATAGTCCATGGGGTTGCAAAGAATTGGACATGACTGAATGACTTTCAGTTTAATTATCTTCAAATTCCTTTATGGTAGAAATATAATTAAAATATATCAACTGCCATATTCAGAATTGCCTATCAATATCAGCTTGATATTCAAAGTTAATGGTGATTTAATGATGTATATGATTTATTTTTTAGTATATTTTTATTTTCCAGAATGAGAGGAAGTACTAATTTTAGTTCAAAGACTAATATTTCTGACTAATTAAATAGTTCCAATTACACTTTTAACATCTAGAAAAATTGTATAAATGCCTTTAAGCTAGGGGGCTTAATTTTACAGCCAGGATTTTGAATAAAATCAATATGCTTGATGAAAGTATTCTACAATTGTCTGAAAATTGTCTGGTTTAAAGGTTTAATGGTATAGGGCTGAAATTAATGCTTATGATCATTAACTCTGAAAAATAATGAATAAAGGGTTTTAATTCATTAATGGAAAACTGACTCTCTAGTTTTTGACTGGTGCAATGTGGTTGATTTGCATTTCTGCTCCTCCATATGCTTAGGTTCATATTATGAATTTTGCAGCTCTGTTAATAAATGAAAACTTATGGTCACAGATAGGTTTTCTTTTAGCCATTATTAAACTAATTTAATACTTAATGGATAAAATAAATACTTTGGACCTTCTGTTTTAAATCTAGTTGTTGTTCATGCTAAGCCTCTTCAATCGTGCCTGACTGTGAGACTGCATGGACTGCCTGGCTCCCCTTTCCATGGGATTCTCCAGGCAAGAGTACTGGCATGGTCGCCATTCCCTTCTCCAAGTTGATGTTCACCTACTGTTTATCTTATTCATTTTCTTTCAGCAAATGTATAATTTCCTAAAATTGTCAAGTTCTAATGATAACAGATGTAAGTAAGCTTTGTACTCATCCTTCAGGACACTAAAGGACTAGTAGATGAAAGCATTTGAAAATCTCTTAAGATTTTATAATTGCAGAAGAATGTGCCAACAGGGATATTTAACAACCCTATCTTAGAAGGATAAAAATCTGACAGGGAGATTACATTTAAGTTGGGTCCTCTAGAACGTGTTGGTATTGACCATATTGGGTGGGAGAGAAAAACAGATAATGCTTTGCATGACCTAAGGAGTCAGGAGATGAAGGACATCTGAGCAAGGAGGAGATGGATTCATGGCCAGGGGTGCAGCATAGACAAAGGTACATGTATGTGGATGCCTGCAGATCAGACCACCATCTGAACAGTATGAGAGAACAATGTTACCATACTGAATTGATATATTTCCAGTCAAATCAAAGTACTCTCCCTATGTATTTTTTTAGAATGAGGCTAAGTGGAAACAGTGTCAGAATTTATTTTCTTGGGCTCCAAAATCACTGCAGATGGTGACTGCATCCATGAAATTAAAAGACATTTACTCCATGGAAGGAAAATTATGACCAACCTAGATAGCATATTGAAAAGCAGAGACATTACTTTGCCAACAAAGGTCCGCTTATTCAAGGCTATGGTTTTTCCAGTGGTCATGTATGGATGTGAGAGTTGGACTGTGAAGAAAGCTGAGTGCTGAAGAATTGATGCTTTTGAACTGTGGTGCTGGAGAAGACTCTTGCGAGTCCCTTGCACTGCAAGGAGATCCAACCAGTCCATCCTGAAGGAGACCAGTCCTGGGTGTTCATTGGAAGGACTGATGCTGAGGCTGAAACTCCAATACTTTGGCCACCTCATGCAAAGAGTTGACTCACTGGAAAAGACCCTGATGGTGGGAGGGATTGGGGGCAGGAGGAGACAGGGACGACAGAGGATGAGATGGCTGAATGGCATCACTGACTCAATGCACGTGCGTTTGGGTGAACTCCGGGAGTTGGTGATGGACAGGGAGGCCTGGCGTGCTGCGATTTATGGGATCGCAAAAAGCTGGACACGACTGAGCGACTGAACTGAACTGAACTGAATGAAGGAAGAGTGGCAGTTCAACTGAGTTTAAACATATGGATTGTGAAGGAGGGAAAAGTTTTTCTTGATCCTCTTGGATCTCTGGTTTGGTCTAAAAATTAAACTACCAAAGACAGATTAATCAGAGAAAAGTATATCAGTTCAGTTCAGTCACTCAGTCATGTCCAACTCTTTGCGACCCCATGAATCGCAGCATGCCAGGCCTCCCTGTCCATCACCAACTCCCGGAGTTCACTCAGACTCACGTCCATCAAGTCAGTGATGCCATCCAGCCATCTCATCCTCTGTCGTCCCCTTCTCCTCCTGACCCCAATCCCTCCCAGCATCAGAGTCTTTTCCAATGAGTCAACTCTGCATGAGGTGGCCAAAGTACTGGAGTTTCAGTTTTAAGCATATAAATGTTATTGAATTTTTATACATGCATGGGAGCATTTCCAAGAAAATAAAGACCCAAAGAAATGAGCAGAACAGGAAGTGTTTATACCGTTTAGACAAGGAAAAAGAAACTCATGGAAAATTGACAAGATAGAGAAGCTTGGGACAGAGATAATGGGAAACAGTGAAGAAGTAACTAGGAAGGTTAAGGGTTGGTTGAACAAGGTTTATTGTACAGATTTCTTGGCCCCAAGTTTCCTGTCTCTGATGACAAGGATGTCTTCTTTCCTCCTGGTGCATGGAGGGTACTTTTCACATGAGAGTTTTATGATCAGTTTCTGGACAGATAGGGAGGTGGGAAGGTCAGAGTATCTTCCTGCTTCTGCTATTTCCCCAGACTCCTTTAGCATAAGACAGTTAATTTGCAAGGTGGTGTATTTTGGTGTAGTATACTGACCCTATCAATATACTAAAGGCTAGTTGCGTTCCTATCCAGTGACTTTTGTCCACATCCAAGGGATCATTATGGTTGCAAAATATAGCATCTTTTGGATCTTCATAATGTAGAACATTATACATACAGAATACAGTGTTAATGGGCTCTCAGGAATACATTCTGAGGGTATCCTGATGGCTCAGGAAAAAATCCTGAGCCATCCCAATGGCTCAGGAATCCGCCTACCAATGCAGGAGACATGGGTTCAAGTCCTGATCCAAGAAGACTACACATGCCACAGAGCAATTAAGCCCATGTGCCACAACTATTGAGCCTGTGCTCAAGAGTCTAGGAGCCACAACTACTGAAGCCTGGGTGCCCTAGAGCCCATGCTCAGTAACAAGAGAAGTCATCACAATGAGAAGGCTGCTCACTGCAACTAGAGAGTAAGCCCCATTCGCTGCAACTAGAGAAAAGCCTGAGCAGCAATGAAGGCTCAGCACAGCCAAAAATAAATAAACAAAATAAACAAAATTTTTAAAAAAGAAACATTCTAATATCTTGTCACTTCATTGTCTAATTTAACAAATCATTGTGCTATAAGCAAAGTGATGGAGTTTTTTTTGTTTTTTTTTTTTAAGATTGTTATTTTCTGAGGATATTTAACCTCAATTTTTTATTGAGAATTAACTCCAATATCTGTAGGGCAAATTTAAATCCATCACAACAAAGTAAACAATTTTAAAAAATCATTCTTTGTAAATTCGTTGTGGATTAATGGGGACAATGATTGGGTGATGATGGGAGTAAAGGGCAATCTAGAGTCCTCTTCCCTCATCTGTGGCCTCACAGACTCCTCACTTCAGTATTACCTAGTTCACTGTTTTCCTTTGGAAATTGTATAGCAATTCAGGCTTCCCTGGTGGCTCAGACAGTAAAGAATCTGCCTGCAATGCACAGGACATGGGTTTGATTGCTGGGTTGGGAAGATATCCTGGAGAAGGGAATGGTAACCCATTCTAGTATTCTTGTCTGGAGAATCCCATGGATAGAGGACCTGGTAGGCTACAGTACATGGAGTTGCAAAGAGTCGGAAATGATTGAGCAATATTTTCACTGTTTTCTAGCTCCTGTGATTAAATTTAACTACTCAAACCTCTACCCAGTAGTTAGTGAAATACATTATTCCACCAGTTGCCTGGACCCACACTCCTCAGAGGTAGTAACTGTCACTTTTTATTACATAGTCATACCTTTGGAGGCATACCCTAATGTGATATTTTTATATATTTATTAAAAAAATTCAATGATGAATACAATTTGGTGGATTACATTTTGTCTCCCTATTACTGCATATATCTCAAGGACCTATTTTTATCTTATCCATCTTTACACAGATTTAAAATTTCCCCTAGTTAGGAATTATTACTATGAGTAAGTAAGCACTTATTTCTATTCCCAATTAATTAACTTTCCAGTTTAAGTCAGATATTTCTGCATGGCAAACAAATGTCCCATTGAATACCCCCTTAGAGAAGATGTCTGTGTAATCACATACATAAAGTCTATTAACTTTTGTGTGATATGTGTGTATGTCTGTGTATGCATGTGTTTGTGTGATGATAGGATTTATTTAAATGATAGAGTAGAAGTGAAAGTGTGAGGCATGCAATGTGGTGTGATATACAGCTGCTGCTGTTGCTGCTAAGTCGCTTCAGTCGTGTCTGACTCTGTGCGACACCATAGACGGCAGCCCACTAGGCTCTTCTGTCCCTGGGATTCTCCAGGCAAGAATACTGGAGTGGGTTGCCATTTCCTTCTCCAATGCATGAAAGTGAAAAGTGAAAGTGAAGTCGCTCAGTCCAGCCCGACTCTTAGCGACCCCATGGACTGCAGCCCACCAGGCTCCTCCGCCCATGGGATTTTCCAGGCAAGAGTACTGGAGTGAGGTGCCATTGCCTTCTCTGATGATATATATACAGCAGCAGTCCCCAATATCCGATTTTAAGGCCTGATGATCTGAGGTGGAGCTGGTGTAATAACAATAGAAATAAAGTGCACAATAAATGCAATGCTTGAATCATCCCAAAACCATCCCCTGCCCTGGCCCATGGAAAAATTGTCTTCCCCAAAACCAGTCCCTGGTGCCAAAAAGGTTGAGGACCCCTGTGATACAGTATTAAATAGGGCTTAGAGATGTACCCAATGGGAAAAGAAGCCAGGAGCAAACCAAATTCTTGATGGAAGTCTCTCCCATGTTCACAGATTTTCTTGTCTCTGGAATATTCAATTATATTCAATGAATATTATAAAATATTCAATTAATATTCAATTATACATTCAATTATAAATATTCAATTTTATAATTGGCATTTGTCTCTGTATTTCTAGTACTTCAACTTGGTTTGAATATTTATATACTGATTGAAGAAAATATGGTTGAGCTGGGAAAGTCAGGTGGTTACAAAGTGCCAGTCTCTCGGAAGTGGAAATGGGATGAGGAAAGGCTGAGTAACAGGTATCTTGAGTGGAGGTGAGCTGAGGAGACTGTAGGGATGAAGGCAGAACCAGCGGTGTGGGCAAGAAGGTTTGAATATTTATATACTGATTGAAGAAAATATGGTTGAGCTGGGAAAGTCAGGTGGTTACAAAGTGCCAGTCTCTCGGAAGTGGAAATGGGATGAGGAAAGGCTGAGTAACAGGTATCTTGAGTGGAGGTGAGCTGAGGAGACTGTAGGGATGAAGGCAGAACCAGCGGTGTGGGCAAGAGGGATTTCTCCTTACTCATCAGTATGCTGCTGGGGTGACTTCTTCCATAATAATTGATTAGAAGAGGTCATGCATTTCAGACAAAACCTGAAGGATAGGGATTATCACATTAAATCAGATTTCACTAAAAGGAGATAAAAGTATTGTTTCTGAATAGATGTATTTTAGATATTTTTTTCTTGGCAAGAAGTTTTAGTTTGACCTACTACTATTAAATGTCCCCACAATATCTTGTTGAGAAGAATATTTATTATTCAAATTCACATTTATTCATGTCCTGTCTCCCCAACTCGTCTCCCCAGAGATTTGGGGACAGGTTAACAAATATGCATCATAAAATCAGGGCAAAGAGAATTAAGAATAAAAACCCAGGAGGAAGAAGTTATACGTAAGAATAGATTGATGGGACTGCAGCAAAACTTGTGTAATCTGTTAGGACTGAAATCATTCTTTTGTTCTAACCTCAGATTTAGTGGCAAACTTCCTGGAAGCCAAAGCAAGAAGGAAGATATAGCCAGCATCATAAGACTTACGACAAGAAAGGAAGAAGCACGCTAACTATTCAAGGGAAGCAAACCTTTTCCTAGAGCAGAATTCCAAAAGAAATTTTTCATGTGGAACTTTGTTTAGAGGGCATTTTGTGACATGGTATATACTGCCTTTAATAGCATTCCTCTGAAGTGATGGATTCCATATGGCTGTTCCTGTAATTATTTTTAATAAGAGCTGGAGACATTGCTAAAATGAAATTCAGTGAAGGCAATTCTATGAGCAGCTATAATAACATGATCTGAGTTCACAACCTTCTTTTAGCTCTGGATGATCAAAAGATGGTTCCTATATCTAGGTCTTTGAACCTAGAAGATCTTTAGAAAAAAAAATCCCTTCTTGCTTGTCATTAGGTTAATTTGAGTTTTCTATCTTAAAGTTAAATTCTTACAAAGTTAGTAATTTATGGTATACTGTGAATGTTGACATTTAAAAATAAATCTTCATTATCTTTTTACATGAATTCACTGGAAACTATTCAACTCAGTAATGAGAAATGTATCTCTGAAATATATAAACAGTATAAGTTCCTTTTGACAAATATTTTACATTGTTTTACACTGATTATCCTTGAACTTTTAATTCTATTCCACTCTTCTCACAGTTGTTCAGTTGATAAGTTGTGTCTGACTCTTTGCTACCCCGTGGACTGCAGCACGCCAAGCTTCCTTGTCCTTCACCATCTTCTGTAGCTTGCTCAAACTCATGTGCATTGAGTCAGTGATGCCATCCAACCATCTCAACCTCTCTCACCCCCTTCTTCTTCTGCCTTCAATCTTTCCCAGGATCAGGTTCTCTTCTAATGAGTCAGCTCTTCATATCAGGTAGCCAAAGGAGAGAAGCTTCAACTTCAGCATCAGTCCTTCCAGTGAACATTCAGGATTGATTTCCTTTAGTATTGACTAGTTTGATCTCCTTGCAGTCCAAGGGACTCTGAAGAATCTTCTCCAGCACCACAATTTGAAAGCATCAATTCTTTGGTGCTCAGCTTTCTTTATAGTCCAACTCACATCTGTATATAACTAATGGAAAAGCCATAAATTTAACTATATGGACCTTTGTCAGCAAAGTGATGGCTCTGCTTTTTAATATGCTATCTAGGTTGGTCATAACTTTCCTTCCAAGGAATAAGCGTCATTTAATTTCATGGCTGCAATCACCATCTGCAGTGATTTTGGAGCCCAGAAAAATAAAGTCCGACACTGTTTCCACTGTTTCCCCATCTATTTGCCATGAAGTGATGGAACCAGATGCCATGATTTTAGTTTTCTGAATGTTGAGCTTTAAGCCAACTTTTTCACTCTCCTCTTTCACTTTCATCAAGAGGCTCTTTAGTTCTTCCTCACTTTCTACCATAAGGGTGATGTCATCTGCATATCTGAGGTTATTGATATTTCTCCCAGCAATCTTGATTCCAGCATGTGCTTCCTCCAGCCCAGTATTTCTCATGATGTACTCTGCATAGAAGTTAAATAAGCAAGGTGACAATATACAGCCTTGATGTACTCCTTTTCCTATTTGGAACCAGTCTGTTGTTCCATGTCCAGTTTTAGCTGTTGCTTCCTGACCTGCATACAGGTTTCTCAAGAGGCAGGTCAGGTGGTCTGGTATGCCCATCTCTTTCAGAATTTTCCATAGTTTATTGTGATCTAGACAGTGAAAAGCTTTGGCATAGTCAATAAAGCATAAATGTTTTTTTTCCGGAAATCTCTTGCTTTTTCCATGATCCAGTGGATGTTGGCAATTTGATCTCTGGTTTCTCCGCCCTTTCTAAAACCAGCTTGAACATCTGGAAGTTCACAGTTCACATATTGCTGAAGCCTTGGTTGGAGAATTTTGAGCATTACTTTACTACCATGTGAGATGATTGTAATTGTGCAGTAGTTTGAGCATTCTTTGGCATTGCCTTTCTTTGGGATTGGAATGAAAACTGACCTTTTCCAGTCCTGTGGCCACTGCTGAGTTTTCCAAATTTGCTGTCATATTGAGTGCAGCACTTTCACAGCATCATGAACACTAAATTTAGAAACTGTGTAGTTACTACTAAATTCCTTTAACAATATGAAAATAGGAAAGTCTTTAGAATTTTATGTCTTTCACTGTGAAGAACTAAAGAAAGGTCTTACATTTCTGGATCAATCTGTGGTTACTCAGGAGGCCGTCAGAGCCAAACAATAGCTATTCACCTCAGGACAAACTTTGAAAATTACTAATCTATGTCATGGATGGTCTGCATGGTTGCCAAACACTCTTTTATAAATGTTACCTTCATTCTCACACTAGAAAATGGGGAGATGCTATTCAGTCTCCCATCTCCTACTGGTAGAGAGAGGTCACACCCAGAATGGGCATAAACTCTGTACATGATCAAGTTTGCCTGATGGTGCCTGAGAAATCCCTCAAATGGAGAAGAAGAGAGAGAACTGTGTCTGAAGTGGGAAACTATTAGTGGGCCAGAAACTGTTCCCTGTGGCTGCAGGCAACTCATGTAGGTCCAGGGAAATACAGCCTGGGGTATCACCAGCATCTGCTACAGTGAACTTCTATGAATACATCAGTCAGTTCCCTGATCATGGGGGCCCCATTAAGATAGTCATGCACTCAGAGGTTCTCAGGTCACAGAAGTGCAGCCTGATCTGCTAATATATTGCCTAGAAATTCAGTCCAAGTTCTCATTTTCTCCTCTGTAAAATAAGATCATTACAAATCCGCCATGTGAGATTGTGGTGATCATAAATGCATGCGTGTGTGCTCAGTCACTCAGTCGTGTCTGACTCTTTGCAACCCTGTTGACTGTAGCCTGCCTAGCTGTTCTGTCTATGGAATTTTCCAGGCTAGAATCCTGGAGCAGGTTGCCATTTCTTCCTTTAGGGAATCTTCCTGACCCAGGGATTGAACCTATGTCTGCTTCATCTCCTGCACTAGCAGGCAGATTTTTTTTTTTTTTTTTTTTGACCTCTGAGCCACCCCTTTTCAACTGTGAATCATTATTATCTAGCTTAAGTGGTGACTGTTGTCCAGGGACTCTGGATAATTTGTTTCAAAGGATATTCTTGAGAGTTGTCTGCATGATTCACTTGCCAGTATAAAATGCCCATCTATTCACCATAAAAACAAAGCAAAACCAAAAAAATCAAAGCAAAACAAAACAAAACAAAATCAAAACAAAACAAACAAAACCAAAGACACACAAAAAAGTGAGTCCATGAGTTCACAATAATTTGACCCTAAAATTGGTTTCTATGTGTTTTTTTTTTTTTCTTTAATCCCTCACTAGCACACTGAAGGCAATCACTGCTGCTGCTAAGTCACTTCAGTCGTGTCCGACTCTGTGCGACCCCAGAGACGGCAACCCACCAGGCTCCCTGGTCCCTGGGATTCTCCAGGCAAGAGTACTGGAGTGGGTTGTCATTTCCTTCTCCAATGCATGAAAGTGAAAAGTGAAAGTGAAGTTGCTCAGTCGTGTCCGACTCCCAGCGACCCCATGGACTGCAGCCTACCAGGCTCCTCTGTCCATGGGATTTGCCAGCCAAGAGTACTGGAGTGGGTTACCATTGCCAGACCCTACCAAAGCAAAGCAATGACTCAAAAACTCATTCCTGAGTGCAAGTCAGAAAGATCCAGAAGCTCACCAACAAAGCTGACATTTCTGCTCTCAAAGACCATAGAAAACCTGGTTTAGTTCAGACTCTGCAACCAGGCTTTTGGGATTCTGATCCCAGCTCTACCACTTATTAACTGTGTGTTGCCTTGGGCAAGTTACTTAACCTCCCTATAGCTCAGTTTCCTTATCTGTAAAATGAGACTTAAATGAGTTAATATTTATGAAAAGAAAGATGCATAAAACAGTGCTCAGTGTATACTAGGTGGTGTATAAGAGCTTGCTTATTGAAAAAAAAAATACATATATGCAAATAACACACATGGCATTTTATACTACTTTCATATTAATTAACTACTATATTTAACTCTTTCATTATTTTACAATGGATACATTTCAAGAAAATACAGCTCATTACTTCTAGATCAAAGAACTATTAATTGACATATTTGCAACTCAAACCCAAATTTTCTAGGTCCATATTTAGAGGTTTTGTTTTGTGTTTGACAAATCTACAGCTGATTTAACTTTACTCCTGGAATTGTCTTGTGACTTATAAATGGACTTTCTGATATTTAAAGTTTTAACTTGCAGAAAACTTTCATATGATTAAAGCATACTATACCTGAGATAGGATTTTAGCCAGGCTTTCCACATCCTAAGGGCTGGTTAGAGACTACTTTTGCCTAGGTTTTCCTGGTTCCTGATCACTTCTAGAATAATTAAAGAACTAAAGAACAGACAAGGGATGATCACTTCAAATAGTAATAGGTAACACTTATGCTTAATGTGAAAGACCTCTTCCACACATAATACTCTGTCCAAGAAGCAGACTTTCCCAGATTTCTGGATAAAAATTGTAGTTAATAGAGGATGGTCTGAAAACACCAAAAGACACCAAAAGCTCTTTCTGCTTTCAGCTCCTCTAATAAAAATTTCATTACATTCTCCCTGATTGTTAATTATTTTCTCCTCTTGTTTGAACCGAACTTGAATAATAATTTCTTATGGTGTTATTTTGTTAAGATAAAATTATTGCTGATCTGTAAAGAGAGAAACTTGTCTTTTGGAATTTTTAAGAACATTTCTCCTAATTTTCACTAAGTTAATCTGGAAATTGTATGTCTGAGTTTGAGGGGGAAAAAATCTAGAAAACATTTCCCCCCTCATGTTGGTTGGAACTGAAAAATCTCCCAGCTGTGTATGAACTACTGGTTTGCTCATCTTAGAAGCCCCTGAAAGTTTCTGCCCAGCCTCTTGATGTTCCTACATATTGTACAGCTAATGCCTAACTTAGAATTCAGAAACAAACTCAAAGAGATTTCCAGTGCACTTTCTCTTCCTCACTACCTCTTTGCCAGGACTCTGCCCATAAAGTCAAGCTACCCCAACCTCACTGAATTGTGGTGCTTTGACTCCTCAATTCTGTGAGCCTGTTCTGCTCTGCCTGGGTTCCCCCTTCCTGTACCACATCTCTAGCTAAGCAGGTGACAATAAGGCTCCTCTTGTTTGTTTTCCTTCTCTTAAAATCAAAGACCTGTGTTGTCTGTTGTCTAATGTTTGAAAATAATTCATTTCATATATGTTTCTGGTGGGAGAGCAGATTTGGTACTTCTTATTCCATCCTGGTCTATTGAATTAAATAACAAAACTTAGGTTGGTGCTTTGCTTTTTTTTAAAAACGTGTTTCTAGCAATCTATTTGCATTATACGTTAAAAGTATATCAATCTGGAACAGAAGAGAAGTAAAATGAGCTGCTTTGAACCAAAATAATTTAAATTTTAATGTGTATACAAATCACCTGGGCATCTTGTTAAAATTCAGATTTTGATTCATCATGTATGAGGGCTGAGGGTCTAACAGTCTTCCAGGTGATACCAATGCCACCAGTCCAAGGGCCACATTTTATAAAGTGATGTTTTGTGCCATAGGAGATTCAGCTTTTGGATTCAAACACATTCTGAGCATTGATAATGAGCACATTAGATTCACTAAAGGAACAAAACCAGTGAAGAAGCACAAAGGCTGTCCAGGTAAGGAAAGAAACTTTCATCTCTTTTCTGCTCCCTTCTCTCTACCCCAAACCTGACAGTTGGTACTGAAAGGAGGACTAGAAAGAGATGTCTCAGTTACCTTTGCCTGCTGTAGTTAGAGTCAGGGTTCTAGGTCAAGACTCTGAAACTGAATCAGGGTTTCAGTTCTTGCTCTTTTAGCAGCATGTAAAACACTAATAGATTTGAATTAAACTTCTACATTCTCAAAGGTGATAGAATTGGCCCAAAATAACATCAAAACCCAAGAAGATTATACAGAACATCACTGAAAATGGTGATTAGAGAAAAGAGTTATTTCATATTTATACTTCTCCATATTAAGACTGCTCGACAAAGTGGTTATGTACATACATTTTGCCTTGAGAACATTTTTCAAACACATTTTAAAGTCTGGATGAAAGTGAAACGAAGCTATGCATACAATTATTTTAAATGTTACCCTAGAACTGTGTTTATATTATGGAAGATTTAAAATAGTCTCTTTATCCAGAACAAAATACACACCCACACATACCCACACACTCCAATCTTCATAATAGAGCCAAGTCACTATTTTTATGAGTGGCATCTCCTGTCATCCACTCAAGGTTGGTCATTTTATTTCTAATGTGTTTGCTTTCTGGAATGCAGACTAGTTCAACTTGAAAGTTATTGGGCGATGCAGTGAAATCTAGGTAATAGAAAACATTCAGTGTAAGGCTGATTAACTCTACAGAGGAAAGATATTTTGTGAAAATGCATAGGCGATAGGATTGGATGATTTTTTGGAGGCATAAATTGAATTACAATTATTGCCAAAGGCAAGCAGCACCATTAGAAAGCACATCAAAACAGTAACCAAACCAGACACACTGCCAGCATTTTTAATGGATGTATCAATTGTCCGTGGAGATGCTGTTGAGAAATAACTTGATGAGACACTTATTCTGCTGTGCTTTGGAAAAAGGAATATTTACAATGTGCATTGCATTGGCTTAGAAAACAATGCATGTTTCTGGAGTGTAAGTGAGCAAACTCATGAAAAATTGTGCATATGTACCCACACACAATCATATGCACACATGCACAGACAGGAAACTAAAGCTGTGCTCATCTTTATGATATTCATATAGAATATTTGCCCATCAGCCTTCAGCCAAAAAGTTGTATTTCTTCACAACTCCCCAAGGAAAATTTGAGTTCTTTTTCATAATTCTGACATCTGAAGCTATTTTTCAAAATTTCTATAGGAAGAAGAGAAAACATAACTAAAGTTTCCTTAAATAGATTTGCTCCTGGGTTTGATTTCAGTTCTACCTCCTCTGTGAAATTTTTCTGGTCATTTCAGCAAAAAACCATTGATCTATTTCTCCATCATTTTAACTTATCAGCCTTCTATTTATCTCACTTGTTATTTAAACACTGCTAGCATCAATAACAATTTTTTCTTGTGTTATTTTCCCCAATAGCTCTTCAAGAGCAAGGGATTTGTTGTTTGGGGTTATCTCATAGTACTTTCCATGATGCCAACACACAATATTAGCCATTCCCAGACATGTTCTCACAACATGAGCAAATTTCTTAAACGAATAAAAATGGACATTTCTCTTTTTTATTCCTTTTAATAAGCTCTTTATCATGGTTAAAAATAATAATAATGACCACCTTCTGTTGTACTTTAAACATTACCTGCTAGATACTGCTACATTACCCACATCTAATACTTCAGTTAATTCTTATGGTAATTTTTGAAGTAGGTAGATATTTTCTCCATTTTCTAGATAAGGAAAATGAGGCTCAGAGGTTAAAGACTTGTTAGTTGCAGACCCTGGGTCAGAGTTTAGGTCTGCTTCAAAGTTTTATTCCTGTTATACTCAGCCTTCTGTTACCCAATATGTGCTAAGTTGCTTTAGTTATGTCCAATTTTTTGCAAACCCATGAACTATAGCCCACCAGGCTCCTCTGTCCAAGGGATTCTCCAGGCAAGAATATTGGAGTGGGTTGCCATGCCCTTCTCCAGGAGATCTCTCTGACCCAGGGATGGAGACTGTGTCTCCTGCATTGGCAGCTGGAGACCACTCGCGCCACCTGGGAAGCCCTGAACCCACTCTATATATGTTAACTAATAAGTCAGAGACGTCCCTGGTGGCTCAGATGGTAAAGCGTCTGTCTGCAATGAGGGAGACCCGGGCTCGATCCTTGGGCCAGGAAGATCCCCTGGAGAAGGAAATGGCAACCCACTCCAATACTCTTGCCTGGAAAATTCCATGGACAGAGGAGTCTGGTGGGCTACAGTCCACAAAGAGTCGGACATGACTGAGCGACTTCACTTTCACTTTGAATAAGTCAGAAGATCAGATTCTAGGTTCACTCTGCCTCTAAATAGGTCACTGATGTTATAGTAGCCACTACACACTCATCTCTGTAAGTTGCAGTTTTCCTGGCTATAAAATAAACCCAAGACCATAAAACCTACATGTATGTGTGTGAAAGTAGCTCAGTCATGTCCGACTCTTTGTGACCCCATGGACTATACAGACCATGGTTTTCTCCAGGCCAGGATCCTGGAGTGGGTAGCCTTTCCCTTCTTCAGGGGATCTTCCCAACCTACATATGTGTTTCCAAAGAACTAACATTTATTGAGTATCTATTATAGACCACAAACTAATCAATTGCTTATGTACACTCATCTCACTGAATTCTTCCAATGCCCTTAAGTACATATGTTAGTATATCTCTTTTGTAATTGATGAAAGTGAGATGTGAAGATGTCAAATGAATTACCTAAAGATATTTCATCTGAAAGTGACAGAGTCTGCACTTGAACCTGACCCTAAAATCATTGTCCTTCAACTACAACATGCCCACAACAGGAAGAGAATCTGCTGTTGAGTTAATTTGATGTTGAAAATTTTCTATTTGGGGAAGAAAGATAAACATCATTCAGGTCCTATATTCCTCTATTAGTGATCAGATTAGTTTCAATTTAAAAATATTCTCCTTGCCAGAAATGTGTAGTTTAAAGCAGAAGTTAATCATGTCAAAGTATTAATCACTCAGTTGTGTTCAATTCTTTGCAGCCCCAGTAGCCTGCCAGGTTCATCTCTCCATGGGATTTCCCAGGCAAGAATATTGGAGAGGATTGCCATTTCCTTCTCCGGTGTATCTTCATGACCCAACAATTGAACCCAGTCTCCTGCCTTGCAGGCAGATTCTTTATCATTTGAGCCACCAGGAAAGCCCCAATCATGCCAAATTGGCCATTAAAAAAAAAAAAAAGCAAAACATAAAGTTCTAAAAATATCTGTCTCTAGATACAATTGTAATTTTTATCACCTTTGAGATTCAACGAAGTGTAGACAATTTTTCAAATATTTCCTTCAGGCAAATAATATAAGAATGTCATTGAAGCAATTAAACCTGTTTAATTTTCCAGTTTACAACTAATATTTGTAGATATCTCTAGTGTGGTAACATGTTTAATATATCCTCCTAAAGACATGTAGCAAAGCAGTTCCTTGCCTTCTAAATCTAACAGTCTAATTTTTTTTAACTGTTGGGATTTTTTTTTTTTTTCATCAAAGAATTACTTAGGGATGTATTTGGGGATTGCTAGTGTTTATCAATTTTATTCACCCTAATCTGGCATATGACCTGCTATCTCCCTTGCACCCCCATTTCATCATTGAGTATTACGTCTGAATTCAGAGAAGTGAGCTGTATTTATGCTGCTGTTAAAATAGTGTAGAGTCAGAAAAGCAATTTCCTGTTTAGGGGGAAAGAATGAACAAAATCATAACTATTTCTCTCAGGATGTGTCCCAGTGCAATTTTCACCTTGAATTAAACCTTTAAGTCAAAATCTGCAAATAGTGCCAAAAACTTTTTGGCTTACTGCTATAGAGCAGTTAAGACTATTATTTTCTTTTTCTTCAAGTAAGTACACAAATCTGATAATGATCAGAAATTTATTATTGTTTGCTTTTACATGAATGTACTTTATTTAGTATTAGGTGGTTCCGCAAAAGAGTCTTCTTAAAATATACATATAAAAAGGAGTTTTCTCTGTCATAGGTAGGTCATCCTAGTTGTGAATCCAACTTCATTGGGAAGGTCTTTTGTGCAACTGAAAAATAGGGAAATGTGCTTATTTCTGTTTCTCATCAGGTCCTGACAGCAAATTTCTCCTCAAGGTGATATTCAGCATATGAAATGAAAAGCTACGGCAAAACTGGCCTTTATGTGTGCAATCTAAATAACTTCTTTATTATTAATATATTTGTCATGCGAGTGTATGTTCCTCGGTTCTTTGTCTTGTTACAACAAAGATTTGGAGTGACAGACACTAAAGCCCCCTCAGCGTGTCACAGCTCTCAGGTCTTGGATCAGTTCAGTCGCTCAGTCGTGTCCGACTCTTTGCGACCCCATGAATTGCAGCACGCCAGGCCTCC
>SJYT01018751.1:0-11518 GCA_006410635.1 Cephalophus harveyi
TGGGGGGGAAGTATATTTATTTTTATGCCGTTATCACTTTACTGCTCCCCTTTCCTATTTTTATTTAAATTGAAAAGAGAAACAGATCTAAATATGTTGCTCATTACTGCAGTAAAAGGTGATAGAAATCTAAAGCATCATGTGAGCAAGATAGGCTATTATTTGAGCTTCCAGGAGGATTTGCAGGATCAGAATTGTTATCCTCAAGACAGGAGTAAAGTGTGGATAGTGAGAGAACCAGGAAGAAGTATTCTCTTTACTTTGTGGCAGGAGAGGAGAAACTGGGATATAGAATCAGTCCTCAAACTAGAACATTTCAATTTTGTAGACTGATGAATGTAGCAAAATTTGTGCTTCTGTAACAGTGGGGTTCTAGATAGTGGTTACCTTTTGAGTATTGCCTGTATATGTTAGAGAACCTTGTAAAAAATGTTTATGGACCATGAGGCACAGTGAGATAAGAATTAGAGCACTGGCTAAATGGATGACAAGACCCTTCATCACCTATTACCTGCAATACAGTTCTTGGCCCATTCCCTGCTTTAAGAGTGATTTCATATAAAACCTCATTTTACTACTTCTAAATCCTCCATTTGGTATTCTTGCACCAGAGACACCTGTATTAACTACAGCCTAATAGAGGAAACATAGTCTTGTTTTGTAATACCAAACTAGAAATTTCTCATTAAGATTCAAATTTTAGAGAAAATCAAGATGTGTATAAGAGACAGTTTAAAAATTGATTAACTTTAACTTTAATTAATGCTAAATACTTTCAATACAATACTTATATTCTAATAATACTGTAAATTAGGATTTAACAGAAAAATATTGAAAAATATATATGCAGTGGTGAGCAACTTTGAGGCTGTTTCTAAGTATTAAGTAAGATTCCTTAAATAATTTATTACACTTGTGTCTAAAAATTATGTTTTAGTAGGCTTAGTGCAGCAGTGAAAACAACCCAAATGTTTGTTATATGGGAGAGTTGGAATAAATTATATTCTATTTAGACTATAGTTACAAAATCTAATTTATAGAATACGGTTTTACCATTTTAAAGAGTTGGCTAGACATAAACAGATTTAGAGAGATCTCCAAAGCAAATATTAAAAAATGTCACAGATAAATATGTATAGTGCTTTTTATGTAAAGCTTTTATTAATGAACATATATATATATATGTTTTGGTTATCAGTAAAAAAGCACACTGAAGCAGAATTAGAAGAATGTGCATTTACCAGAGTTCATAGTAGTTATCCCTGAGGAAGAGAGAAGGCAGTGGAAGAGAAGTCCTTGGAAAGGGGACTTTCACATTTATTTTGCTATATTTCCACATTGCTTTAATCTCTTACAACAAAACTCCTTTGTGTATTACTCAGTATAAAAAGGTAAAACATACACACACATGCACCGCATAGATATGTAATTTCCAGCTTCTGGGTAGGGACTGACAACACCAGTATTACTAAATGGTTCTCATCAACTCATATTTGGAAATCACATAATTTATTGTAACAAAAACCTGACTTTGGGGGGGAAGTATATTTATTTTTATGCCGTTATCACTTTACTGCTCCCCTTTCCTATTTTTATTTAAATTGAAAAGAGAAACAGATCTAAATATGTTGCTCATTACTGCAGTAAAAGGTGATAGAAATCTAAAGCATCATGTGAGCAAGATAGGCTATTATTTGAGCTTCCAGGAGGATTTGCAGGATCAGAATTGTTATCCTCAAGACAGGAGTAAAGTGTGGATAGTGAGAGAACCAGGAAGAAGTATTCTCTTTACTTTGTGGCAGGAGAGGAGAAACTGGGATATAGAATCAGTCCTCAAACTAGAACATTTCAATTTTGTAGACTGATGAATGTAGCAAAATTTGTGCTTCTGTAACAGTGGGGTTCTAGATAGTGGTTACCTTTTGAGTATTGCCTGTATATGTTAGAGAACCTTGTAAAAAATGTTTATGGACCATGAGGCACAGTGAGATAAGAATTAGAGCACTGGCTAAATGGATGACAAGACCCTTCATCACCTATTACCTGCAATACAGTTCTTGGCCCATTCCCTGCTTTAAGAGTGATTTCATATAAAACCTCATTTTACTACTTCTAAATCCTCCATTTGGTATTCTTGCACCAGAGACACCTGTATTAACTACAGCCTAATAGAGGAAACATAGTCTTGTTTTGTAATACCAAACTAGAAATTTCTCATTAAGATTCAAATTTTAGAGAAAATCAAGATGTGTATAAGAGACAGTTTAAAAATTGATTAACTTTAACTTTAATTAATGCTAAATACTTTCAATACAATACTTATATTCTAATAATACTGTAAATTAGGATTTAACAGAAAAATATTGAAAAATATATATGCAGTGGTGAGCAACTTTGAGGCTGTTTCTAAGTATTAAGTAAGATTCCTTAAATAATTTATTACACTTGTGTCTAAAAATTATGTTTTAGTAGGCTTAGTGCAGCAGTGAAAACAACCCAAATGTTTGTTATATGGGAGAGTTGGAATAAATTATATTCTATTTAGACTATAGTTACAAAATCTAATTTATAGAATACGGTTTTACCATTTTAAAGAGTTGGCTAGACATAAACAGATTTAGAGAGATCTCCAAAGCAAATATTAAAAAATGTCACAGATAAATATGTATAGTGCTTTTTATGTAAAGCTTTTATTAATGAACATATATATATATATGTTTTGGTTATCAGTAAAAAAGCACACTGAAGCAGAATTAGAAGAATGTGCATTTACCAGAGTTCATAGTAGTTATCCCTGAGGAAGAGAGAAGGCAGTGGAAGAGAAGTCCTTGGAAAGGGGACTTTCACATTTATTTTGCTATATTTCCACATTGCTTTAATCTCTTACAACAAAACTCCTTTGTGTATTACTCAGTATAAAAAGGTAAAACATACACACACATGCACCGCATAGATATGTAATTTCCAGCTTCTGGGTAGGGACTGACAACACCAGTATTACTAAATGGTTCTCATCAACTCATATTTGGAAATCACATAATTTATTGTAACAAAAACCTGACTTTGGGGGGGAAGTATATTTATTTTTATGCCGTTATCACTTTACTGCTCCCCTTTCCTATTTTTATTTAAATTGAAAAGAGAAACAGATCTAAATATGTTGCTCATTACTGCAGTAAAAGGTGATAGAAATCTAAAGCATCATGTGAGCAAGATAGGCTATTATTTGAGCTTCCAGGAGGATTTGCAGGATCAGAATTGTTATCCTCAAGACAGGAGTAAAGTGTGGATAGTGAGAGAACCAGGAAGAAGTATTCTCTTTACTTTGTGGCAGGAGAGGAGAAACTGGGATATAGAATCAGTCCTCAAACTAGAACATTTCAATTTTGTAGACTGATGAATGTAGCAAAATTTGTGCTTCTGTAACAGTGGGGTTCTAGATAGTGGTTACCTTTTGAGTATTGCCTGTATATGTTAGAGAACCTTGTAAAAAATGTTTATGGACCATGAGGCACAGTGAGATAAGAATTAGAGCACTGGCTAAATGGATGACAAGACCCTTCATCACCTATTACCTGCAATACAGTTCTTGGCCCATTCCCTGCTTTAAGAGTGATTTCATATAAAACCTCATTTTACTACTTCTAAATCCTCCATTTGGTATTCTTGCACCAGAGACACCTGTATTAACTACAGCCTAATAGAGGAAACATAGTCTTGTTTTGTAATACCAAACTAGAAATTTCTCATTAAGATTCAAATTTTAGAGAAAATCAAGATGTGTATAAGAGACAGTTTAAAAATTGATTAACTTTAACTTTAATTAATGCTAAATACTTTCAATACAATACTTATATTCTAATAATACTGTAAATTAGGATTTAACAGAAAAATATTGAAAAATATATATGCAGTGGTGAGCAACTTTGAGGCTGTTTCTAAGTATTAAGTAAGATTCCTTAAATAATTTATTACACTTGTGTCTAAAAATTATGTTTTAGTAGGCTTAGTGCAGCAGTGAAAACAACCCAAATGTTTGTTATATGGGAGAGTTGGAATAAATTATATTCTATTTAGACTATAGTTACAAAATCTAATTTATAGAATACGGTTTTACCATTTTAAAGAGTTGGCTAGACATAAACAGATTTAGAGAGATCTCCAAAGCAAATATTAAAAAATGTCACAGATAAATATGTATAGTGCTTTTTATGTAAAGCTTTTATTAATGAACATATATATATATATGTTTTGGTTATCAGTAAAAAAGCACACTGAAGCAGAATTAGAAGAATGTGCATTTACCAGAGTTCATAGTAGTTATCCCTGAGGAAGAGAGAAGGCAGTGGAAGAGAAGTCCTTGGAAAGGGGACTTTCACATTTATTTTGCTATATTTCCACATTGCTTTAATCTCTTACAACAAAACTCCTTTGTGTATTACTCAGTATAAAAAGGTAAAACATACACACACATGCACCGCATAGATATGTAATTTCCAGCTTCTGGGTAGGGACTGACAACACCAGTATTACTAAATGGTTCTCATCAACTCATATTTGGAAATCACATAATTTATTGTAACAAAAACCTGACTTTGGGGGGGAAGTATATTTATTTTTATGCCGTTATCACTTTACTGCTCCCCTTTCCTATTTTTATTTAAATTGAAAAGAGAAACAGATCTAAATATGTTGCTCATTACTGCAGTAAAAGGTGATAGAAATCTAAAGCATCATGTGAGCAAGATAGGCTATTATTTGAGCTTCCAGGAGGATTTGCAGGATCAGAATTGTTATCCTCAAGACAGGAGTAAAGTGTGGATAGTGAGAGAACCAGGAAGAAGTATTCTCTTTACTTTGTGGCAGGAGAGGAGAAACTGGGATATAGAATCAGTCCTCAAACTAGAACATTTCAATTTTGTAGACTGATGAATGTAGCAAAATTTGTGCTTCTGTAACAGTGGGGTTCTAGATAGTGGTTACCTTTTGAGTATTGCCTGTATATGTTAGAGAACCTTGTAAAAAATGTTTATGGACCATGAGGCACAGTGAGATAAGAATTAGAGCACTGGCTAAATGGATGACAAGACCCTTCATCACCTATTACCTGCAATACAGTTCTTGGCCCATTCCCTGCTTTAAGAGTGATTTCATATAAAACCTCATTTTACTACTTCTAAATCCTCCATTTGGTATTCTTGCACCAGAGACACCTGTATTAACTACAGCCTAATAGAGGAAACATAGTCTTGTTTTGTAATACCAAACTAGAAATTTCTCATTAAGATTCAAATTTTAGAGAAAATCACCTGAATCAGTGGTTAACATTGTGAACAAGTAATTTCACTTGATCATCTGCAAGAGTCTGACTTGTAGAAATATATTAGAATGTCTATTTGATTATTTTTTTGCTTACAGTACTATATTAAAACTTCTTAAAATTTAGTCCCACATTTTCATTCTTACACATGTATACTTGGAAATTAATTACTTTCAGAATTTTAACAAATTGTAATAGAGATTGTATATGTTCCTTCTCAGTCAAGTATTCTTAACCTAATTCATGGCAAATATTTATCCCAAATAAAACATAGTGACTCATTAAATATAATCAAGTTTAAAACATATCAGTGAATATTGAATTTTTAAGCCTAAAGTGTTTTCTGTCCAATGGGCTTAGTTCTTATTGAGGACAGTCATAAATAACTTTAAAATATTCCAGCGTGGCAAGAGGAGATGTAGATTAGGTCATTGCGGAATTATAGTTCCCTTGCTGAATGATTGTAGAAAATTGCCTGGCAATCGAACAAAGAGAAAGAGGATGATGTGGTGAATGCCGGCTAATTAAACCAATAATTGATTCTTGTTGTGTACCCAGATAATGTGCCCCTGATAATTTTAAATGAAGTCTTGAAGCAGTCTTCTTGAATGAAATGCTGTGCTGGTTAAAGTTCTACTATATACTATTCTTCTTGTGCTTAGATGGTGGCCTACTTCTCAGAGTTCCTTGCATGCCTTGATTAAAAAAAAAATGTCATGAAAGATATCTCATATTACAAATGTTTATGTCCAATAATATCTTTATATTGATGTTTTTTTCCTTGTAACCTCTTCATGTCATTCAATATATATAAATTTGGGAATTAATTTGCTCTAACAATAGAGATATCACACTCATGTAATTTCCTGAGTAGAAATCTAAGCAAAATGTGTTGATATTTATTTTCAAAATCCCATTATATTACCCACACCACATTTTATAAACTTCACATTACGTCATTGCCATTGTGGGCAATGGCATCCCACTCCAGTACTCTTGCCTGGAAAATCCCAGGAACAGAGGAACCTGGTAGGCTGCCATCCATGGGGTGGCTGAGAGTCGGACATGACTGAGCGACTTCACTTTCACTTTTCACTTTCATTCATTGGAGAAGGAAATGGCAACCCACTCTGGTGTTCTTGCCTGGAGAATCCCAGGGATGGGGGAGCCTGGTGAGCTGCCATTTATGGGGTCGCACAGAGTCGGACATGACTGAAGTGACTTAGCAGCAGTATGTTACTGAGGCTTCCCTCATGGTTCAGATGGTAAAGAACCTGCCTGCAATGGAGGAGACCTGGATCAATCCCTGGGTCAGGAAGATCCCCTGGAGAAGGGAATAGCACCCAATCCAGCATTCTTGCCTGAATAATTTCATGAACAGAAGAGGCTAGCAGGGAACAGTCCTTGAGGTCTCAAAGAATCAGATATGACTAGGGACTAATGCCTTCACTTATGTTCTTAACAGTTAGTAATAAGATACTGATTTTCGTTTCACAAATATTTTTACCTTGTTTATCCTATAAGATTATTAATACTGTTTTAAACCTACGTCATTCAATAATTCTGATTTGGTACACTAAATTCTGACTTACTACATTAAATTCTGGTTTAGTACACTAGCCTTCTTAGGAAAATAAATTCAATTTTTTACAAAATTTTATTATTTAATATGTATATATTTATGATATTGCTTCTAGTGAACTTTTTCACTTACCTACATCGATTTCCTACAGTAACCACATTTTCCTTATTTATGACACTAACGATGAAACCAACATTATTTTTAAAAAATTTTAATGTGGAGGAGAGTTAAAAGAATGACTTTATGATGTGCAATTTCTTGAAAACTATATACTGTGATTCTCAGCTTTTCTGAATTTCAGTATGGATTGTAAACCTTTACTGTTACCTGCCTGGTTACTGTGTCATGACTGCTTTCTTAATAATTTTCTGCCACCTTTCTAGAGTGAACTCTAACATACAAGTTTGGCATTTGTACTCATCAAGTCTTACTTATTTGTCAACTTTATAAAAATAGTGCTTATATGAGGTAAAGTGAGATGTTCTAAACATGTAATTTGCATATACAATATCAAATATTTTATACAAAATTAATATATCCCTAGGTATTAGGGGTTTCTTAAACTAAGGAATGTCCCGTATTCTGGGATGTACTTTTGTTTAAAATAATAGTTACTTCAGAATATACCACATATTTAGATAGAAAACATACTTAAATGTCATGTGTTGCAGCATCAATAAATGTCCATACATGGGAACACTAATTGTGAATATTTCAAACCACCCACATTTATTCTTTCTTCTAATCAACAATTCTGGAAACCGACATATATTTAGTGTTTATTTGCAAACAAATTGCAATTTATTATTTTAATCATTTGAGAGCTTTTCTGGAAAAACATGTAGATGGCAGGATTCGTATCATCTTTGTTTAGTATACTGCCTGACAAAGCTTCATGAAAGTAAATGCTTACTAAATGGTTTGGGGCCACATTTTGTATGTGGATCTATAAGTTTATATCCCATGTTTTATTCAGCCATATGTGGACAATACGAAAAAGGGGGAACTTTTAAAGGGAAAGGAAATTGTGAACAATAGTAATTGGTATATTAAATCTAAATTCTTAAAGTAAAACTTTTCATAATTGGCAATATCTGAAAATATGATGTTAAATAGAACGTTTAATTTTTGAACTATAAAGTATACTAGATGAATTAATAATATCCTTGGTGTCAAATTAAAATCACAAATTAGGAGAGCCCTGTCTCATTCTGAAGATTTACTTGTGATCCTGATATTGCCATTGCTTTTTCATACACACAGTCAAACATCTCCTGAGATTCTCCTATAAACATCCTTATGCTTTTAACACAAAACACCATCCTCCATGTTACAATAACTTATCCTAGAACTTAATTCCATACCCATCTCAGCTGCTCTGCCCCAGTGCTACCTAAGATGGGGAAACAAATTTAGTTTAGTTTCTTTCTATTTACCAGTTGTTTGATAGGCTTTAGAATTTATGGAACAAACAATTCTAATTCAAAAGATATGATGCACTTGTTAAGAGTGAAAAAAGCACACAAACACCCACACAGATATTTGCCTCTAAATGCATATTAGTGGAAATCAATGTTATATGGAAAGCCTGCATAAATGATTTTTCATGTTTGCATGTGTGTTTCCTTATATTTTTACCAGATTAATGTATACAAAGCTTATGATACTGAATAGGTGATAGAAATCTAAGACACTTCCATGCAGTAGGTTATTTGTGACTCATTTTTAATGTAGATATGACTTAAAAGCTTTGAAGTTTTTATTTATTTATAAACTCTCTCCTTTTTTTATGATAGAAAGCCTTTTATCATTATGCTTCAAATAGGCTTCCATGAGAACAATATTTCAAAGCATGATTTTGGATACATTCTAAAATGGCTTAAAAATTTTTTTGGGGGGGTGAAGCATTTTATAAGGCAAGGTGAGTGGTTCCTAAGAAGTAGATAGCTTTTCTATAAACATTAATTCTTTAGGAATCAGAGGATATTACAGCTGGATAACAGTTTAAAATATTTTGAGCTCAGTTCTTATATTTTAGAGATGAGTAAGATTGTAGATTTGTAAAGATTTTTGTTTAACTATAATGTAGATTGACCTTAGCTTTCCTGATTTACTTATTTAGTGTGTTATTACATAATAATGCTCTGTAGATACACAGTTTTCCCATTGTAGGGTAGGATTTCCCAGGACAGGTTACATCTAGATGCTGTTCATTCAGCATCAGAACTGAAGACACAGATTTAGTATAACCCATTTTCTACAATTCAGTCAGGACAGTAAGGCATGCACATTGATTCTCTGCAAGGAAAATTCTTGCAACCTATTTTTAACAGAGTAATTATCCTGAAAATTCACGAAATATATTTTAACAAATAAGGTTATCATAAAAATAAACTTTCTAAAATGTGCAATGCAACTGCAGTCTTTGAAACCGACGTATACACATTTATAAGTTGTGAAATAGAATTTCAGGGAGACATACACTTAATATGCTTGAGTATGCAGAAATTCATATAGTGAAAAACAGTTTGGCTATAAATAACTTATTTTTGTTCTATGTCTTTATAATTTTTTTTATAAAACCATCTGTAGAAAACTTGTAAAAATAGTCTGCGAATGCATGTAATTCTAAGCATCATAAATTACTTGAACACTGACAGTCTGAAGTGTTGTGCTGATACAGATGATTCTTGATGATGAATGAATCTATACAAAGACAAAGCATGACTGTTGTGAGTGAATAATTGTATATCATTAGTGTTTTATACAAATCATCCTACTCTCTCACTTCAATTGTAACAATAATCATTTGGCTTATATCAAAGTGTTTAAGGTTACCAAACCCACAATAAGTATTGCTCCATTTACAACACAAAAGCTCAATATGATGAAGTACTAAGTTAGTACTAATGTCAGGAGAAACAAAAAGAATGTTGTACCTGAGAAGATAAGTTTTACCCAGTGCATCATCAGGTTAAATAATTTCCATATCAACAAACAAACACATAGTATATTAATAGTATAATAACAAACGACTCAGGAATCCTAACTCACTATTTTAAAACGGAAATGTTTGATGTATGTAAGAAGTAGCAAAAATTGGCAATATGATTTAAAAGTCAAAGTGTTAAAAATCTTTAAAATATGAAGTTGAATATATATATGATACAGTGCACTAAGTTGTGCCCGACTCTTGTGACCCCATGGACTGTAGCCTGCCAGGCTCCTCTGACTATGGGATTCTCCAGGCAAGAATACTGGAGTGTGTTGCCATTTCCTTCTCCAATATATATATATATATATGTATATATATATATATAATTTACCGATACTGGTAAAAGATATTTGACTGTCTTAACCGTGAGACAAAATAAGAACACAGACATAGTAATTAAGGATTCTGAGAAGCTCAAACACCAGTCATAAACTTTCATGGGAGAAGTCCATCCACTTCAGAGGAAAAAATCACATTTCTTAGGTCATATACTGTCATCCTTTACTTGGAGACAGAATTGCTCAGTGGTGTCCTACATGGGCCATGGGCTGAATCCTGGCTCTTTCATCTTTCAGTTTTGTGCTCTTGGCTATCACCTAGTTTCTCCTTTCTTCGGTCGTTAAATGCAAATATAATACTACTATCCTTATAAGGGGTTTCCCTGGTAGCTCAGCTGGTAAAGAATCCACCTGCAATGCAAGAGACCCCAGTTCGATTCCTGCACTGGGGAGATCCCCTGGAGAAAGGATAGGCTACCCACTATAGTATTCATGGGCTTCCCTGGTTGCTCAGACAGTAAAGAATCCACCTGCAATGCAGGAGACCTGAGTTCGATCCCTGGGTGGGGAAGATCCCCTGGAGGAGGGCATGGCAACCCAATATAGTATGTTTTCCTGGAGAATCCCCATGGACAGAGGAGTCTGGTGGGCTATAGTCCGTGGGGTTGCAAAGATTCGGACATGATTGAGCGACTAAGCATACACACTTCCTCATAGGACTACTGGATGAATTAAATGAGTTAATATAAAAATTAACTTATGCTTACTGTTCATTTATGCTGGAATACATAAAAATTATTTACTTTTCTAGCAGCATAACATTAAATATGTACCCTCTCTTGGATTTTAATGATCTTCCTTCCCTACCATCTCAGTATTACAATATATATTTTCACTCACTGGGGAAGTTGTGTATATTTTGTAAATCTTTCAAACTAGAAAAGCTAAAAACTTGACAGCACATGTGATCTCCTGTGTCAGATGTGGAATATAAATATTGACTGTTTTTAATTTGAATCACTATAAATATATTTGAATTCAGTCAAAAGCTAAAATAGCTATTGTAACAAGTATAAATTACCTTTGTAAACATAAAGAACATTAACTAACTTGAAAAGTAGCAATCCAAATTCTGTGTTTAACAGAAATATACATCCACGAAAAAAAATTAAAGTAATGAAAAGTTTCAAAATAAGCAATCAACAGAATAGTAGCAAATACAAACCAAAAAAAAAAAAATCAGCATAAAAACAAGTGTCAGAGTGAGTAAAATAGGCTACAAATACCTGTCTCTTATACACATCTAGAATGGCAACACACTCCAGTATTCTTGCCTGGAGAAT
>SJYT01018751.1:11681-78207 GCA_006410635.1 Cephalophus harveyi
AGAGACAGGAGTAAAATAGGCTACAAATACTGAGTAATCTAAATATAGCATTTTATAACTATAAAATATGTCATACTAATAAACTGGTACAGATTAAATTATTATTTTTCATGTGTTAAACACAAGAAAGTTTGTACTCCTTGTGCTGAAATAAGCTTAACCTCAACATTTTATAAATTCTATTGTGTTCTGTTAAAAATAAGTATCTGTATTACAGAAGAACATGATTTTCTTACTCAGAATACTATAAAACAAGTAAAAAGTATACATTTTCTGTGAAGGCTTCATAATGAGAGATACTGTTCTCTGAGGCAATCAAAGTCTCAGAACTACTTATGCTCTTCAAAATATTTTGGAACTAAAATTAACAAAAAGATAAAACCATCAGAATTTGATTTCACCCTAAAAAATTTGTGGTTCTTTATAAACCTGCCATGAAAATGTTTCTAAAATTAATCCAACTTATGATTCCCCATTTCTTCTTCATCCCTTCCTCCTCCCCTTAGTATCAATCGTCAGTTCAGTTCAGTTGCTCAGTCTTGTCCGACTCTTTGTGACCCCATGAACCGCAGCATGTCAGGCCTTCCTGTCCATCACCAACTCCCGGAGTTCACTCAGACTCACGTCCATAGAGTCAGTGAGGCCATCCAGCCATCTCATCCTCTGTCGTCCCCTTCTCCTCTTGCCCCCAATCCCTCCCAGCATAAGAGTTTTTTCCAATGAGTCAACTCTTCACACGAGGTGGCCAAAGTACTGGAGTTTCAGCTTTAGCATCATTTCTTCCAAAGAAATCCCAGGGCTGATCTCCTTCAGAATGGACTGGTTGGATCTCCTTGCAGTCCAAGGAACTCTCAAGAGTCTTCTGCCACACCACAGTTCAAAAGCGTCAATTCTTTGGTGCTCATCTTTCTTCACAGTCCAACTCTCACATCCATACATGACCACTGGAAAAACCATAGCCTTGACTAGACGGACCTTAGTAGGCAAAGTAATGTCTCTGCTTTTCAATATGCTATCTATAAGACCCATCAATTATATCTTCTAAATATTTTCTCCTTTCTCTTTCTCTCCATTGCTATCATCTCCATCTTAGTTAGGCCAGATCATCTTCAAACACATTAGATAGTGCTAGATAAAGATATGACGTCAGTACTTCTACCTCTATTCTAGATTTTTTTATCTACAGCCAACTACAGTGTAGATACAATAAACATCTATGAATGTCTGTGTAAGTATGTCTGAATATATATATACACACACATATATATGTATATTCATGTACATATATACACATGCACACACACACACATGTTGTTGTTCAGTGGCTAAATTATGTCTGACTTTTTGTGAGCCCATCGACTGCAGAATGCCAGGCTTTCCTGTCCTTCACTAATTTCCCGGAGTCTGCTCAAATTCATGTCCATTGAGTCGGTGATGCCATGTAACCATCTCATCCTCTGCACCTCCTTCTCTCTCTGCTCTCAGTCTTTCCCAGCATCAGGATCTTTTCCAATGAGTCAGTTCTTCTCATTAGGTGGCCAAAGTATTGAAGCTTCAGCTTCAGCATCAGTCCTTCCAAGGAATTTTGAGGGTTGATTTCCTTTAGGATTGACTGGTTTGATATATATATACAAAACCTTGCATTCATCCTCTCCAAATCTGCTTTACCCAGTTCCGCATCTTGGTAAGTGGCATCTCCATCCTATTGGTCCCTGAGAACAAAATCCTTGCGATCTTATTGATTAGGCTTTCTTGTCTTACTTGACATCCAATCTAGCAGCAATTCTTGTTAGCTATCTTTAAAATTTACCTAGAATTCAAGCATTTCACCTCTGTATCCTAGCTCTGAGTTGCTGTCCTTCCCCATTTGGATTAATGTGTTAGTTCCTCACTGAGATCTTTGCCTCTGTATGGTCTATTTTCAAAACATTTGACAAGAGTGGTCTTTAAAAATAAATGTGTAAGTCATGTTGCAACTCTTTCCAAATTCTTGTAGTGGACTGTTTTTAATAATAATAACAATAAAAGCTCACGTCCACTCATTCTAACCAAAGGTTGACATCCATATTCATAAACATGTCAAGAAGATTCCATGCTCCAATTGGAGGCCCACATTTCAGCTTTCCCTTCTGCCCACAAAGGTTTTCTCACATATATCACGTGAATAACTCCCTCTTTCCTTCAGTTCTTTGCCCAACTATAAAATTCTTAGTGAAACATCCTAAGACTATTTATAGGACGATTACAAGACTGGCCAGCACTCGTTGATTGCACTTACCATTTGTGGAGATTCACATTGGTTATCTCATTTATGTATTCTTCCTAGCCAATTTCAGTGTAGTTTCTTCCATTTTTATCTAGTTACTTGAATAGATAAATTTAATTACCATATATAGCAGACATTGATATCTTGATTAGAGGTATGAACTTTGGAATCTAAACTGCCTGTGTTCAAAACATTGACTTTCAGATGGCATCTGTGCAGTTTTGAGAAAGTTAATGTACCTGTCTGTGCTTCAGTTTCCTCATCTCCAAAATAGGAACGATAATAGTACTTATTTCAGGTACTATTCTAGTATGATGTGAAGACTAAATGAATTTATACATGTACAGTACTGAGAACAGTACCTGGTCCATAGAAAGGTCTCAACTCCTGTTAACTTTTATTATTAAACAGTAAAAGGGGATGCATTTGAACTGTGGTGTTGGAGAAAACTCTTGAGAGTCCCTTGGACTGCAGGGCAATCCAACCAGTCCATCCTAAAGGAAATCAGTCCTGAATATTCATTGGAAGGACTGGTGCTGAAGCTGAAGCTCCAATACTTTGGCCACCTGATGCAAAGAACTGACTCATTGGAAAAGACCCTGATGCTGGGAAAGATTGAAGGCAGGAAGAGAAGGGGATTACAGAGGATGAGATGGTTGGATGGCATCACCGACTGGATGGGCTTGAATCTGAGTAAGCTCTGGAAGTTGGTGAAGGACAGGGAAGCTTGGTGTGCTGCAGTCTATGGAGTCACAAAGAGTGAGACACAACTGAACGACTGAACTGATTGAACTGAAAAGGTGGTGATAACATTTCTTGTACTTTAGTGGGGTTGATGGGTAATAAAATTGCTGAATATTAAGGAATTCTCAATTTAAAAATTTGAACCATGCAATTTTATTTTACAAAAAGCAAAGAGTGTTTAAATTTTTTTGACATTTCCTGTATTGGAAACTATGTCAATATCTTGCTCTCTAACAGACATAGTATGAAACACATGGCGATTATTCTTCCAGAATTCATTCATTCTTACTAACAAAGTTTGTTACCTGTATTATTGCCTTGCCTTGTCAACTTTATTTACTTTGTGTTAGTTATGCACAATATAGTAGTTTATTACTATAGCTTGATTCTACATATTGAATATAAAAAACAATACTTATGTATTATTGTATGATTATTATTTACTATATTTGCCATATATTATCATGTGTAATTATATCGTTTCTTAAAGGAGGCTCTGCAGAAAACCAAGTCTTTATTAATATTGCTTTACTTTAAGTGGACAATAATCATCTAAAATGGTTTCTCATCTCCTGCATCATCCTCTTTTTACTCTGTTGAAATAATTAAAAAATTTTTTCCACTATGTATGTTGATATCTAAATGCTTTAAAGGCCAATATGCTTTATTTGCGTCTCACACTTATATAACTTTTAGGCTTTGTATGTAATTTTCTTCCTTCTTATTTGGAGCTGCTTTTCCTTTACATCTCAGGATATTCTGTTGCAGATGAGAAACCTAAAATCAGCCTATTTTTCCTATGAAGTTAGGCTGAATTTTTTTTGTCTTGCTTTTTTTTTTCTTTTTTTCCATTCTGAAAGCTTTAAAAATATTTTAAAATGTTGTTTGTTTTGTACTGAAATGTGGATCTGATTTGAATCATACCTATTGAATCTCAGGTGGAATTTAACTGTCTTGGGTATTCTGAATTTTGTAATGAAAGACCTACTATAGTAGTACTTCATTGTCCTTTTTTCTCAGTCTTTTCTGTTGACTACAGGTTTGGAATTTCTTAGTCCTCTTATATTCCTGAATGAAACATGTTTTAAAACAAAAAAATAAACCTGCACTCAAAGAGTTATTAGGATGCTTGTCACATATGATATTTTTGCCTGAAGAGCATAAGATTACAAATCGCTATATACTGTTTTACAGAAAAAGTGTTAGTATAATTTACCTGGTTAAACATAATTAAGGTGTAACTTGAAATAAGTTAAGATATATTAATTTCCAAGTGTTAAGTTATATAAAGAGGTCAAATTTTCATCCCTTATCCTAAGACAAATAAGATAACAAAAATAATTACAAAATGGTGATACGTAGTTTTCTAAGTGATGCAAAGTTTCCTGTGGAAAAAAGAATGAACATTAGATCCATTAAAATATGATCAATAATTTGTTCTCAGTAATGTGCTGCTAAAATATATTTATTCCTGAACACTTATTCATGCTTTTTCCCCCTCACAATAAAGCAGTAATAGTTGGGGAGTGTATACTATCTGTAAGTCCTACATTAGTGACATATTATTGCTCCTACAACCACTTTCCAGTTTAGTAAAATAGATTGTACTTTAGATTCACCAAGGTCAGATAGCTTGAGGTTTGACTCTCAGCTCCACTACTTAAAGCTTACCGCTTTGATCTGCTTAATCTCACTAACACTACATTTGACAGCTTTAAAACGGGGAGTGAGGTAAGTGATACCTTCCAGCTGAGTGGCGATGCTAAAGTGAAATGCCCTTCATAAAAAGCTTGGCATTTAGTGGTTGTTGCATAAATGTCCATCCTCTCCATCCCCTTTTACCTGCTACTTGTCTACATCACTGGTGTAAGACAAGGGAAAATTTGACTATCTTCTTTGTAAACTTTTTTTTTTCTTTTCCAGTGTATTAATTTACTTCTTTACATTTTTTCCAGTAATTTTTTGTTTACTTTTATGAAATGAAAGAGCATATGCATGATGTTAGTTTATTAAATCAACTTGGAGATTTATGTGTCTGGTGACTGAAATTGTGGGTGAGTATAATTGCAGAAAACTTCCTGAAGATGATGAGCTCTGAAATGTAGTAGGTATGTAAAGATGTTGCTTGGCAATTAGAATCAGCAGATGCTATTAGGATGTGTATTAACAAAATGGTTATATGTCCTCAATGTCTCACTTTTTAATTATTCAAGGAAGCTATGAAATAAAAATGCTAAATTGGCAAACCACACCATTAGTGATCTAATACAGAATAGCATGCTAAGAATCCAAATTAGAGCATTCTTCTTTGTCTCCATGCAAACACCATTAACCTGAAAAAAAGAAATAAGTTTAGGTTCTCTTAGGGTAAGCTCTTAGATCTGAAAGCTGTTATTAATTCTTCCTCATGCTGCTCTGCATGATACTTTCATCTTTTTTTCTTGGCTGAATGGACATTTTATTTTGGTTTTTATCAATGTGTAATGTAATGTATAATGTATGAAGAAGGTCTATAAAATTATTTTAAAAGATGGAAGAAATATGATAGGAACAACTATTTATAAATGCCTACCATGAACTGGTGATGTTGTATATAGTATCTCTAAGATATAGGTATTGTAATAGTCCTCACTTTAAGATGAGAAAATGGTGCTTCTGAGAGTTTTACTTCCTTAAAGTCAGACACTTGATGAAACAATGAAGAAAGAAAGAAGGCATCAGCTGAAGACTTGTCTAAAAAGTTATGCTGTTAGTTCATTTGGTAGACCACTTACATTATTTTTGTTTGCTTCTGATACACACTAAATGTTATTTTTAGAAACTTTGCTCAAGTACCAGAATAAATCCCTTTACTTTGCTAAGACCTATTTAATAAGCTGGTATATAAAGCATGATGTGGACATCCACAACAAAAAGAAACAGAGACCAGTTCAAAGAGATTTTAGTTTCCGTTAGATTTTACTTAACAAATCCCTTTTTAAATTTTCTATTAAACATAATATTGGGACTTCTATGGTGGCTCACCTGCCAATGCAGAAGACCCGAGTTCAACCCCTGGGTCAGGAAGATCCCCTGGAGAAGGAAATGGTAACCCACTCCAGAATTCTTCCCTGGGAAATCCCATGGGCAGAGGAGACTGGCAGGCTACAGTTCATGGGATTTCAAGAGTTGGAAACAGCTTAGCAACTAAACAATAACAACAAATGTAATATTAAATGATAGTCAGATATCACCTAAACAGGTCTATTATTTTTTTAATCTTAAAATAAAAATTCTGTCATAAAACCTGGAGTGGGGAAGAAAGCAAAACTTTATTTTGCTTGTGTTATTTGAGTAGTTCCATATTATATGGATGTGATTAGTAATTCCTCCTAAACTGAAGAATGCTCCGATACTCTATAATGTAGATGATTGAAGTTATGACATATCAGTGAAACTTTTCTCCCCATTGGGATACAATTGGTCAACTTTATCTTTTAACTGAAAGAGCCGTTACAAATAACCATGTGTATCCCACCTCCCACGCAGAAAATAAGGCAAGAAATTTTTGAGGCATATTATAAGTTTCTACTTACTATTTTCCCTTGTGGTAACTTACATAAATCATCTCTTGCGATAATACTGTAAGGATTTTGTTGTGGCAAGATCTAGAAATACTGTGATAGCCTATCAAACACGTGTCTTCCCAGGAGAAGATTAAAAACCCTAACACTGGCAATGTGAAAGTACTGGGATTTAAGGAGGATTGTCTGCATATTAAAAAAAAAAATTGTTGTCTAACAGTGCAGTCCCTAGCAACATTAAATGACTAAGTGTCATCATCTGGCTTTCAGGGAATGAGCAAAGCAAAAAACATTTACACTTTATTTATTTATTTACAGAATAGACTCACAGACTTTACTTTTTTTTTAATTCTAAAATTCTATTATTATTATTATTTTTAATTTTATTTTTACTTTATTTTACTTTACAATACAGTATTGGTTTTGTCATACATTGACATGAATCCACCACGGGTGTATACGAGCTCCCAATCCTGAATCCCCCTCCCACCATCCACCCCATATCCTCTCTCTGGATCATCCCCATGTACCAGCCCCAAGCATCCTGTATCCTGTATCGAACATAGGCTGGTGCTTACACTTTAATCTCCTGCTTTTCACTAAGGCTCCTACTTGGTGATACTGAGCCGACACTCCTGCCAATTATAAAATATCCTTCATCCCTCTTTACCTGCCCATAAATATGATCCTCCTCCTCATGATCAAATATATTTATAAAATAGTTTATGCTTGCAAGTCCCATTTCTTTCCATTTTTTTCATCACTCAATACAATTTTACTTCCACCATTAGCTTTCAACAGAGTTTTCTGCAGAACTCATCAATGATCTCCTACTGCAAAATTAAAATTTATACATTCTTCTTTATTTATGTGCATCTTTTCATCTATGTCTAATACTCTCTCACTCTTAAAACTGTCCCGTTTTTTCTCCCTTTTCCATTATTTTTCATCTGTTTTCCTCTTGTTTCTCTGATGAAACTTTCTCAGCCTACTGAAAATATTCCTCATCCTCTGCTTCTTCTTTAATATTGGTGATATTCTGTATTGACAGTCTTGTTCCAACTATAAACTTTCAAAAAGTCATTTCTTATATACACAGACTAAATTGCAGATGTTCATATTTTGCATTTTCATAAGAATAATTTTGTAAATAGGTAGTTTTTCATAAAAATAATTTTTTAAATATGTCAATAACCCATACCTACACACAAACCAAAGGCAAGCTTCTCCTTGGAAGATTTACCTCTTGTATTTATTACTTTTCACAGAGTTTAGGATAGTGTATGCACCCAATCATTCTTTAAAATATAGGTAGACAGGTTAATACAGAGAAAACTATTTTTTTGTATTTTTATCTTTATCAACCTACACATAAAATATCTGTGGATTTCTTTATTATTCTTTACCTTGACTAATCCTGTAAGCTAAGCATGACTAATTGCCAGAGAGAATGGAATTCAGGCTGCAAATAAATAATTGATTATAGTAAAGAATCATAGGATTTCAGAAAAATAGAAAAGGAACAATGACAAAGTGTGATGGATAGTAAAAGAAAAAAAGTGGTAAGATTGATAGTCTCTGGTGTTGAATAACTTGCAGAAGTAGGAATATTGACTAGAGTGAGGGGGGAGTGGGAATTAAGGATGTTGGTCTGAGAATGAGATACTTTGGAGTTGAGATTAAGGTGGAAGGGAAGTTATTGGTAATGAAAGTATCTGGATGTAACCATAGGAGAAAGTCTTTAGGCATAGACACGAATATTGGGAGAGATGAAAGTTGTTTAGTGGGGGCATCAGTTCAGTTCGGTTCAGTAGCTCCATCGTGTCCGACTCTTTGCGATCCCATGAATCGCAGCACACCAGGCCTTCCTGTCCATCACCAACTCCTGGAGTTCACCCAAACTCACGTCCATCGAGTCGGTGAGGCCATCCAGCCATCTCATCCTCGGTCGTCCCCTTCTCCTCCTGCCCCCAATCCCTCCCAGCATCAGTCTTTTCCAATGAGTCAACTCTTTGCATGAGGTGGCCAAAGTACTGGAGTTTCAGCTTTAGCATCATTCCTTCCAAAGAACACCCAGGACTGGTCTCCTTTGGAATGGACTGGTTGGATTCCCTTGCAGTCCAAGGGAATCTGAAGAGTCTACTCCAACACCGCAGTTCAAAAGCATCAATTCTTCAGTGCTCAGCATTCTTCACAGTCCAACTCTCACATCCATACATGACCACAGGAAAAGCCATAGCCTTGACTAGATGGACCTTAGTCGGCAAAGTAATGTCTCTGCTTCTGAATATAGAGGTGGGTTATTCTGAGGTATATGGGTTGGGACCTGACCAAGTCTGCCACAAGCCCATTCCCTTCCTTATACTTTGTATCTAGAGGAGTCACTCCAACCCTCCCTATATTCTCTTTCTTAGAAAGTTTTTTCCTTTCCATTAGATCTTCCTTATTATCCCATAAATTGAGTTTTAGTTCCTCATTCATAAAGAAAAAGAGCTTCTCTTTATTTCCAAGCAATCCAGTTTCACCCATTTCTCTTCTTTCTTTCAAAGGGAAAAAAAAAGTTTGAAAGACCTGTCACCCCTTGTGGTTTCATGTGTTTTCTAACCAATTCTTTTCCTAGAAAAAAATCCATGCCACTCTCCACAGAGCTGAATATACTGCAATTCTCATCTTAATTTACCCATCATTATTTATTGCAGTTGTTCACTTTCTCAAAACACTTACTTTATTTGAAATTCAAGATGCCTCACTTTCCTGGCTTAACTCGGCATACACTCATTTGCAGTGTCTTTTAAAGGTTTCTCTTCCATTTACAGTATTTAAAGATTGGGACTCTTTACTTCTCATACTTTGAACTTCTGTCTTTTGTTCACACGTAACTTGCTTGGTTGTCTTAAGGGTTAAGTGTTGTCTGTCCAGGAATGACCCCAAAATTTTGTTTCCCTGGTTTAAAAAACTTCATTTTGATGTTTCGTATAATGAAACTTAATATCCTAAACCCTTAGCTGCTTATCTTAACCCTTCATCCCCCATACACACATGCCTACTCCTACCCCACCCGAATAAATGGCCATCTTATAGTTGGGCATGCCAGCAACAGAGTGATCCCTAACTCTGCTTTTTCTTTCATATTCCATGTCCTACTGGTCTACAAATCCTGTCATCTCTACTAACAAAACACATATAGCAATACAACCTCTCATCATTAACACTACTTTCACATATTTCCAAGTTTCCATCTCCTCACCTCTGGTTTAAAAGTAGCTTCCTATGCTCTATTTCTTTCATTTCTTACCCTCTAATGTTCAGATGGTAAAGAATCTGCCTGCCAATGCAGGCGATCCAGGTTTGATCCCTGGGTCAGAAAGATCCCCCGGAGAAGGGAATGGCTACCCTCTCCAGTATTCTTACCTGGAGAATTCCGTGTAGTCCATGGAATTCCTGGTGAGATACAGTCCATAGGGTCACAATCAGTCAAACACAACTGAGCGGCTAATACTTAATGCTTATATAATACACAAGAATGAATATTTTATCTTTAGAACACATCTATAATCTCTACTCGAACATTCCAATGGCTTTCCATCCCATTTAGAGAAAGTAAGAAACCTCGAAAAGAGGTTTCTTTCTGAAGCTCTAGATCTCTAAGCTACAACCGCACTTCCCCTTTCTCACACCCCTCCAGTCAGTTCTTTGTTTTCCTATAGCACTGCATATTTACTTCTGTCTCAATCTTTGTACTTGTTTTCTTTTCCCTGAATGTTCTGTGAGATATCCACATGGCTTACTCTTTCACTTCTTCTAGTTCTTTGCTCAAATTTCACCTTTTCAGTGAGATCTTCCCCAACTATTAAAAATCCCACCTCATGTCACTCCCTTGTCAGGGCTCTCTATACTTTAATTCTCTCCATAGCACTTACTCTGTGTACTTTACTTTTACTTATTATTGTCTGTTACTGTTTGCACTGGCTCAGACGGTAAAGCATCTGTCTGCAATGCAGGAAACCTGGGTTCGATCCCTGGGTTGAGAAGATCCCCTGGAGAAGGAAATGGCAGCCTACTCTAGTATTCTTACCTGGAAAATACTGTGGACCGCGGAGCCTGGTAGGTTACTGTCCATGGGGTCGCAAAGAGTCGGACACGACTGAGCGACTTCACTTCACTTCACTTCACTATTTGCACTACAGAAGGCAAGATTAACAAGACCAGAATTTTTGTGTGTTTTGTTAGGCTATTAGTGTGTGACACACAATAAAATTAATCAGTAAAAACTAGTAGACACTGTTGATGGCTAGATCACTACAGCAAATATCTCTAAATATTATAGCACAGTTTTAAACAACTTGGGTACTATGTTTCAAATCTGGAAGCAGAATTACTAAAAGATGAAAAAAAAATGTTGTTTACATGTTCAGTATCACTGCATATTTTATGTGCCTATCTGGATAAGCTTGCTTTGTTACTTCTCAGGTTAATTTTGGCTTCCTTTAGGGTGAAACACTGGGAAAGCATGGACAGTTATTTGTCCATATTATCCAAAACCAACTGTTATTTTAGGTGTGTTATTTCAGGCCCTCTTAAAAATAGAGGTCACTTTGGGATTAAATATGCAGAAAGAGTTTTAAGGGAAATATCTGTAAGAGAGAATAGAAGGGGAGCCTAGGAATATTGGGGAGCCATGAGGCCACAATTCAAGCTGGTCACCAAGTAAAGGAGAAAAAAGAGGGAGGGAGAGAGAGGGAGGAAGGGAAGAGGAAAGATTGATTGAAAGCATCTTAGACTGCCCTCAGCTCTAAAGTAATTTAGCAAAGCCATTAGGAAGTCTATGAGACAAAGTCATCCATCAGAGGACTCCTGCTTCTTCCAGGCAGTCTTGCCACAGCAGCCCTGCTGGCTGGGCCTCAATGGGGAACACACTGTGGGAAGTTTGGCCCCAGCCTTCAGGGCCAACATAGATCACAGAAAGCAGCAGAAGGGCCTCTGACCAGTTAACTTACCTGGTTTCAGAGATGAAAGAGGAACATTCTCATAGCCACTACATCTGGTAAAATCTTTTAGAGAAATTTTTTATTTTGTAATTCATATGCAGAAAATAGCCTTAAAATAGTTAAATAAATCAATACTTTGTGAATGTTTAAATACCTCTCTGCTTGCATTTTGTTTTTTATGTTTTTTTTTAGGCTGTAAATGTATGAAGGTCTAATAGTAGAAGGACTAGGGGCTTTTTTGAAGGGCTCATTAAAATTCCCTGACTATTCCTGTCTAGAATAAAACAATGTAAACTGTCATAAGATGTATCGACATGATGTAAAATTGTGGAGGCTGATATATATTTACATTGGGGAATGTCCTTCACTTGAAAACTGCATGTTTAAATAGAATTATGTTATCTTTGGGGATTTTTAAATGATTTTGATTCCAGAGCTTTGCCTATTCTGCTTTAAACAATTATAAATAATGTCAAATATTTTTGTAATTAATTATAATTTAATGAGGCTCTATTTTCAAAAATACAAAAGGAATAATCTTAATTTTCTGATTCATGGATATGCTTTTCATTTGTTTTCATTATGTTTATTTGAAAAATATATAAAGTTTAATGTATAATTGTGTTGAATTAAAATTGATAAATTCTGTCCTTTAAAAATATAAATTTACCAAAAGAGAGAAATGATTATCTCAAGTAGGGAAGGGAAAACTTAGTAGCTTGCTAATAACCATTTGTGTGTGTGTTCTGAAGCACTGACCTGAATTTACATCTTTTATCTAGTAGCTAAAATTTGCTCTGCTGGTGGGAACGGTCATTATGTTCCTACCATAGCAATGCTATTCACCCATGCAGAATCTTCAAGCCCTTGAATCAGACTGCCCCACAAGTAGCTATATTTAACCAGTTTCTCAGGAAAAGGCTATACTGTTTCTTAAAAGAATATCTGATTGCTACCTAAGGATAAACTAACACAGTAGGAGGCAAATTAAGAGAAAAAATAGATTTGCAAAGAAAAAAGTCTATATTTTAAGGTTTAAATTATCCAAAATATCATTTAAGCATTTATATTAACAATCTATCATTTTTTTTTTTTTGCATTATGAAGACTTATTATACCCTATATAAATTCGTGATTTTAAGCGACAAAATGATTTGTCTTGTGTGTAGTATACAAGTTTACAAAAAGATTCAGGAATAAATTTATAGTCCTGTCTTTCCAGCTCTGCAGAATGTGAATGAATTGGTCATCTTTCAAGCCACTTTTAGATGCTAATTTGCATATATTAAAACAAATTCCTAAGCCTCGATGTTCATTTATATTGAGATTTCACATATTTTTGTCATCTTCTTTATGTCTGCGGTGACACACACAATGGTCTTTGCACTGATACAAACACAAAATCTCCAAGGAAATTTCTCATAATGTGATTTGGTCACTCATCCATGACAGTCATCTTTATTCTGCTCCAATGCTAGTTTCAATGGAGAAGGACAGTGTTTTCCAAAGTGTGAGCTGTGGGCACATAATCTCCTGTGCCATAATCTCCTGTGTGTGGGGAGGCGGCCTTCTTAAAAATGCAGGTTTCTTGAAGTGACTTCACATATACTAAGAAGAGATTCAAGATCCAACCCAGAAATCATTTTAAGCCAGCAGCCCAAATAAATGTTTTGCCCAAGACAGGTTGAAATCCACTGATATAAGGTCCGAATTCAGTGCTTAGATGGTCAATTAAATGGGATTTTCAAAATATTTATTTAATTAGTTGGTGACATGGCACCAATAATGCTAAAATGTTATAGTATTTTGTTTATATCATTATACATTTGTGAATCCAGTGCAGATGAAACAGTCATAGCTTAAATGACCTGTTTCTTATGCATATCACCTCTGAGAACATATAGTGATATAATTGTTAAATATGAGATGTTTGTATTACAGAAATTCACTACAAACTTGACGTTTCAGGGGAGTAGTTTAATTGGTGAATTAATTAGTATTATTGTCAACTTTGGAGAAAGGGAAGAAGTATTCTACTGAATAATAAGAAATATTACAGACTTCATGTTTGGTTCAACTGCCAACAACAATTTTTTTTTTTTTTTTGTCATATCATCTAAATTAGCATACAATAATTTAATCATTTTGTCTCAGCTAAGATAGCGGTACAATTAAATTTTGATAATTTCCATATTTGAGTAACCAAAGATAATATTTTAACATACCATTGTTAAATTATTCACTAAAGGAAGAAAACTCTTTGATTTTCTTTATCATTTATTTTTTCTTGATGATGAAACCACCCCTATGTTCAGTTCAGTTGCTCAGTCATGTCCGATTCTTTGTGACACCATGAACTGCAGCACGCCAGGCTTCCTTGTTCATCAACATCTCCTGGAGCTTACTCAAACTCATGTCCATCGCGTCGGTGATGCCATCAAACCATCTCATCCTCTGTTGTCCCCTTCTCTTCCTGCCTTCAGTCTTTCCCAGCAACAGGGTTTTTACTAGTGAGTTGGTTCTTTGCATTGGGTAACCAAAGTATTGGAGTGTCAGCTTCAGCATTAGTCCTTCCAATGAATATTCAGGACTGATTTCCTTTAGGATGGACTGGTTAGATATCCTTGCAGTCCAAGGGACTCTCAAGAGTCTTCCCCAACACCACAGTTCAAAAGTGTCAGTTCTTTGGTGCTCAGCTTTCTGTATAGCCCAACTCTCACATCCATATGTGACTACTGGAAAAATCATAACTTTGACTAGATGGACCTTTTGTTGGTAATTTAATCTCTTTGCTTTTTCATATGCTATCTAGGTTGGTCATAGCTTTTCTTCCAAGGAGCAAGTGTCTTAATTTCATGGCTGTAGTCACCATCTGCCCTGATTTTGGAGCCTCCCAAAAATAAAGTATTTTCTTCTTCTCTTCCTGCCTTCAGTCTTTCCCAGCAACAGGGTTTTTACTAGTGAGTTGGTTCTTTGCATTGGGTAACCAAAGTATTGGAGTGTCAGCTTCAGCATTAGTCCTTCCAATGAATATTCAGGACTGATTTCCTTTAGGATGGACTGGTTAGATATCCTTGCAGTCCAAGGGACTCTCAAGAGTCTTCCCCAACACCACAGTTCAAAAGTGTCAGTTCTTTGGTGCTCAGCTTTCTGTATAGCCCAACTCTCACATCCATATGTGACTACTGGAAAAATCATAACTTTGACTAGATGGACCTTTTGTTGGTAATTTAATCTCTTTGCTTTTTCATATGCTATCTAGGTTGGTCATAGCTTTTCTTCCAAGGAGCAAGTGTCTTAATTTCATGGCTGTAGTCACCATCTGCCCTGATTTTGGAGCCTCCCAAAAATAAAGTATTTTCTTGTTTCCATTGTTTCCCCATCTATTTGCCATGAAATGATGGGACCAGATGCCATGATCTTTGTTTTCTGAATGTTGAGTTTTAAGCCAACTTTTTCACTCTCCTCTTTCACTTTCATCAAGAGGCTTTTTAGTTCTTTGCTTTCTGCCATGAGAAGGGTGTCATCTGCATATCTGAATTTATTGATATTTCTCCTGGCAATCTTGATTCTAGCTTGTGCTTCATCCAGCCTGACGATTCGCATGATGTGCTTTGCATATAAGCTAAATAAGGACGGTGGCAATATACAGCCTTGACGTACTCCTTTTTTGATTTGGAGCCAGTCTGTTGTTCCATGTCCAGTTCTAACTGTTGCTGCTTGACCTGCATACAGGTTTTTCAGGAAGCAGGTCAGGTGGTCTGGTATGCCCATCTCCTTAAGAATTTTCCAAAGTTAGTTGTGATCCACACAGTCCAAGGCTTTGATGTAGTCAAAAAAGCAGAAGACATTTTTCTGGAACTCTCTTGCTTTTTTGATGATCCAACGGAGGTTGGCAATTTGATTTCTGGTTCCTCTGTAAATCCAGCTTGAACATCTAGAAGTTCATGGTTCCTGTATTGTTGAACCCTAGCTTGGAGAATTTTGAGCATTACTTTGCTAGTGTGTGAGATGAGTGCATTTCTGCAGTAGTTTGAACGTTCTTTGGCATTGTCTTTCTTTGGGATTGGAATGAAAACTGATCCATTCCAATCGTGTTGAAACTACCCCTATAAATGCTATTTGTGTGAAGGCGTACTTAGGAATTTCAGCAAATCAACAAAAATACAGCATTTGGGACAGTTTCTTGCATTTTGTGGTGGTGCTTGGTGTAGGAGCTTACACTCTGCATATTTATGTTTTTAAGATTTCTTCTCCTTCTATACGTCCCACCTTCACCTTCATTTCATTTAATATGCGCCAAAATTAAACTAACAGTTATGTGCAAACATATGAGTAGCTTAAAAGTGTTTGCAAGCATGCATAGCCAGTTTTCTTTCATATTCTTAGAGTAATACCTAGCAAATATTGAGCAAGAAGCCACACATAAGTACCAATTTGAATTTATCTTGATTCATTATATACTTATTGTTTTATTCATGTGATTTATTGCTTCAGCCAAAAGAGTGTAAGATTTTAAATTCTTTCACTATTTTAAATTCCAGAAATGTCTTGCAAAGACCGAGAAATTGAGAGAAATACTTTCTATCATAATCATGAGTAGCAAAATCTATGACTGATATTAAGTATAAAAAGCATATGGATGAACTAACATTCACTGAAAATTTACAGTGAGCCAGGCATTGAGTCATTTATTCATTTATATGTTATCCAATTAATCCTCATTAAAGAAACCCAAACATACATATTGTACTATAGCAATTCACCAAGAAAAATGATTTCAAAAAGATCATCTGCTCATTAAAATACTGAGCCATGCATTATTTGGTCCCTATTCAATTCACTCGAATATATTTACATAATAATATGCAAGGATGAAAGTAAAATTATTTATGTAAATATTATCTATATCACCAAGATGCAAATACATATAACATTTACCTAATGACTTTATTAACACACCATTCAGTTACAAGAAACTGAAGTAATTCTTAGGTGAAATGTTATGGAATCAAAAAAAGCAATACAAATGAACCCTCAAAGTAAGCAAATATTAACTTTTTAAACTGTAAATAAGTGTCCCCAGTAATAAATATGTTCTCCTTAATGCCGTACTACAAAAATGATGCTGGGTGCCATTTCCTTTTCCAGGGGATCTTCCCAAACTGGGGATCAAACCTAGGTCTCTTGCATTGCAGGCAAATTTTCTACTGTCTGAGCCACCATGGAAGCCCCAAAGTTTATGGTAGTATAATCCATTTTTCTGCTTTGAACAATTCTTCTGTAACATATAAATAAACCTTATGTACTCCTTTCCCAATTTAGAACCAGTCCGTTGTTCCATGTTTGTTCTAACTATTCTTTCTTGACCTGCATAAAGATTTCACAGGAGGCAGGTAAGGTGGTCTGGTATTCCCATCTCTTTAAGAATTTCCCATAGTTTGTTGTGATCCACACAGTCAAAGGTTTTAGCATAGTCAATGAAGCAGAAGTAGAATTTATTTTGGAATCCCCTTGCTTTTTCTGTGATCAAACGTTTATTGATAATTTGATTTTGGTTCCTCTGCATTTTTTATTATTTTATTTTATTTTAGATTTTTTCCCCTTCTGTATACAAATTTATTTTTTCTTATTTATTTATTTTTTATTTTACAATACTGTATTGGTTTTGCCATACATTGACATGAATCCACTTGAACATCTGGATGTTCTCTGTCCACATATTGTTAAAGCCTAGCTTAGAGAATTTTGAGCATTACTTTGATAGCATGTGAAATGAGTGCAAGTGTGTAGTAGTTTGAACATTTTTGGCATTGTCCTTTGGGATTGGAAAGAAAACTGACTTTTGCAGTCCTGTTGTCACTGCTGAGTTTTCCAGATTTGCTGGTATATTGAGTGCAGCACTTTATCAGCATCATCTTTTAGGATTTGAAATAGCTCAGCTGGAATTCCATTGCCTCCACTAGCTTTGTCCTTAGTGATGCTTCCTAATACCCACTTGGCTGTGCATTCCAAGATGTCTGGCTCTAGGTGAGAGAGTACACCATCATGGTTATCTGAGTCATGAAGATCTTTTTTGTATAGTTCTTCTGTGTATTCTTGCCACCTCTTTTTAAGATCTGCTTCTGTTAGGTGCATACCATTTCTGTCCTTAATTGTGCCCATTTTTGTATGAAATATTCCCTTGGTATCTCTAATTTTCTTAAAGAGATCTCTGAAGAACTTTCCCATTCTATTGTTTTCCTCTATTTCTTTGCATTGATCACTTAGGAAGGCTTTCTTATGTCTCCTGAATGGAACTCCACATTCAGATGGATATATCTTTCCTTTTCTCCTTTGCCTTTCACTTTTTCTCTGCTATACAGAAGGCCTCCTCAGATAATCATTTTGCTTTTTTGCATTTCTTTTTATTGGGGATGATTTTGATCACCACCTCCTGAACAGTGTTAGGAACCTCTGTCCATAGTTCTTCAAGGCACTCTACCAGATCTAATCCCTTGAATCTATTTGTTGCTTCCATTGTATAATTGGGCTTCCCTGGTGGCTCAAACGGTAAAGCATCTGCCTGCAATGTGGGAGACCCGGGTTCGATTCCTGGGTGGGGAAGATCCCCTGGAGAAGGAAATGGCAATGCACTCCAGCACTCTTGCCTGGAAAATCCCATGGATGGAGGAACCTGATAGGCTACAGTCCATGGGGTCACGAAGAGTCAGACATGACTGAGCGACTTCACTTCACATTGTATAATTATGAGGGATTTGATTTAGGTCATACTTGAATGGCATTGTGGTTTTCCCTACTTCCTTCAATTTAAGTCTGATTTTTGCAATAAGGAGCTCATGACCTGAGCCACAGTCAGCTGCAGGTCTTGTTCTTACTGAGTGTATAGAACTTCTCCATCTTTGGCAAAGAATATAGTCAGTCTGATTTTGATATTGACCATCTGGTGATGCCCATGTGTATAAAGTCATCACTTGTGTGGTTGGTAGAGTGTGTTTGCTATGACCAGTGTGTTCTCTTGGCAAAACTCTGTTAGCCTTTGCTCTGCTTCATTTTGTACTCCAAGGCCAAACTTGGCTATTGCTCCAGATATCTCTTGACTTCCTACTTTGGATTCCAGTCCCCTGTGATGAAAAGTACATCCTTTTTTGGTGTTGCTTCTAGAAGATCTTGTAGGTCTTCATGGCACCCATTCAGCTTCAACTTCTTTGGCATTAGTGATTAGGGCATAGACTTGGATTACTGTGATACTGAATGGTTTACCTTAGAAACGAAGAGAGATCATTCTGTCATTTTTGAGATTGCATCCATGTACTGTGGTTCGGACTCTTTTGTTGACTATGATGACTACTTCATTTCTTCTAAAGGATTCTTGCCCTCAGTGGTAGATATAATGGTCATCTGTATTAAATTTGCCTATTCCTCTTCATTTTAGTTCACTAATTCCTAAAATGTCGATGTTCCCTCTTGCCACCTCCTGTTTGACCACTTCCAATGTACCTTGATTCATGGACCTAACATTCCAGGTTCCTATGCAATATTGTTCTTTTCAGCATCAGACTTTACTTTCACCACCAGACACATCCTCAGCTGGGTGTTGTTTTTGCTTTTGCTCAGTCTCTTCCTTCCTTGTGTAGCTATTTCTCTACTCTCCTCCAGTAGCATATTGGACACCTACCAACCTGGGGAATTCATCTTTCAGTGTCATATCTTTTTCATATTGTTCATAGGTTCTCAGTCAAGAATGCTGAAGTGATTTTCCATTCCCTTCTCCAGTGGGCCACGTTTTTTCAGAATTCTCCACCATGACCCATCCATCTTGGGTGTCCCTCCATGGCCTGGCTCATAGTTTCATTAAGTTAGACATAGCTGTGATCCATGTGATCAGTTTGGTTAGTTTCCTGTGACTGTGTGTTTCATTCTGTCTGCCCTGTGATGGATGAAGATAACAGGCTTGTGGAAACTTCCTGATGGGAGAGCCTGGCTGTGGAGAAAACTAGGTCTTGCTCTGGTTGCACAGGTTAGCCATGCTCAGTAAATCTTTAATCCAATTTTTTGCTGATGAATGGGGCTATGTTCCCTCCCTGTAGTTTGACACAAGTAAATATTACAAATATTCAGAGTTAAGTATAGTCATCTGACATTAATTGTCCATATTAAATTTTTAATTTCTAGGATTCTATATAATAGGTGCAGAAAATAAATTAGCTTTAATGTTAGTGTAATTAGTTAATAATTCTAATAAATTACATTAGAAACACATAGAACTTGAATAAAATTATGGTGCCAGTCTAAATACATCTGGAAGTTTGAGTAGGAAAATCAGGATAAGTGATGACTTTTACATAATTAAATTTTAAAATAACTGAAAATTCATTCATTCATTCAAAAATAATTTTGAGAGGCTATTATATGCTATACAGTTTTCTAGATATATCTAAGGATTGAACAGTCAACAAAACAGATTACATCTCTATTCTCATTATTCTGTGGAACATACATTTTACTTAGGGGCAGGTGTGGAGATAAAATATTTTAAAATTAGCCAGTAAGTATGATATCTGTTAGATGATATGAAATACTTTAATGAAAAATAAAACAGAATAGTGCTAATCTGGAGGTGGTTTGTGACAGCTCTCTAGAATTGATTATTAATTATTATGTTTTCAGGAATTTTGCAAGGTATTTCAATTTCAACCACCTGTAGCTTAAAGTCAGTTATAGTGAAACTATAACTGATCTGGAAATTGGCAAAACTACAAATCAGGGACTTCTCTTTCCTCTAGTATTCCCTGTGTGTTGTGTGCTTAGTCTCTCAGTAGTGTCTGACTCTTTGTGACCCCATGGACTGTAGCCCACTAGGCTTCTCTGCATGGGGATTCTCCAGGCAAAAATACTGGAGTGGTTGCCATGTTATCCTCAAGGGAATCTTCTCAACCCAGAGATCAAACCCAAATTTCCAGCATTGAAGGAAGATTGTTTACCAAATGAGCCACCAGGGAAGTCCCTGAAGGCTGTTAAACATTTACCACTGGAATTGCCTGGAGAATCCCAGGGACCGAGGGAGCCTGGTGGTCTGCCGTCTATGGGGTCGCACAGAGTCGGACACGACTGAAGCGACTTAGCAGCAGCAGCAGGCGGGGATGGATATTAAATGAATAGAGGGAGCTATGTAGGCATTCTTAATAAAATTCTCTTTTTTCTCAATCTGTCATATAATCATTTAGTTTCAGTACTGCTCCGTGTGTGTGTGTGTGTGTGTGTGCACGTGCAGGCATATATAACTGGTGAGATGAGGAAGAATAATACAGTTGTTAAACCAAGTCCTGAAGAAAGGCTTTCTAAAGGTTTTAATTTCTAAAGCTGTGGTACGTATACACAATGGAGTATTACTCAGCCATTAAAAAGAATACATTTGAATCAGTTCTAATGAGGTGGGTGAAACTGGAGCCGATTATACAGCGTGAAGTAAGCCAGAAAGAAAAACACCAATACAATATACTAACACATATATATGGAATTTAGAAAGATGGTAATGATGACCCTGTATGCGAGACAGCAAAAGAGACACAGATGTATAGAACGGACTTTTGGACTCTGTGGGAGAGGGAGAGGGTGGGATGATTTGGGAGAATGGCATTGAAACATGTATACTATCATGTAAGAAACAAATCACCAGTCTATGTTCGATACAGGATACAGGATGCTTGGGGCTGGTGCATGGGGATGATCCAAAGAGATGATATGGGGAGGGAGGTGGGAGGAGGGTTCAGGATTGGGAACTCATGTACATCCGTGGTGGATTCATGTTGATGTATGGCAAAACCAGTACAGTATTGTAAAGTAAAATAAAGTAAAAATAAAAATATTTTTAAAATTAAAAAAAAATATGCAAAAAAACACAAAAACAAATTTCTTTCCCTTTTACTATTTGTCTCTAAATTCATATAGTCTTATCTGTGAAATGGGAATATTAATGTAATCTGCAAAGTTGGCTTGTAGTGATTCAGTGAAATGAGATAGCTAGCTGTTTAATAAAAGTTAATATTATCATTATTAATGCTATTATTATTTTAATTATTTATTAATAACAAGCAAACAATCACATGTTTATAATTTGCTACCAGAGTATATTTTAAAGCTTCTTATGGATAAACTATTTCATTTTTTTCAAAAGATGGAACTCACTAAACCATAAAGTATTCAGGAATATATTTTTACTATTTTTCTTGTCTGGAGTTTCTTCTCTGCTCATGAACCAAACAGGTGCATGCGACTCTGGCTTTCTGCCTCCTAGAATCCCTTTACCCTTATCTCCAATGAATGTCTGTTGTTGGGCCTATCTGTCTTACCATGTTCCCCCTGAGAATAACATAACAGCAAAGGGAATTATTCAGAGTTCTTTACCTGTCTCTTATACACATCTTATTAATGCACATTTACCAAAGGATAAGGAATTTATTATTTAAATGTTTTAATGTATTCCAGATCTGACCTAGATTCACAAATGTTTTCTATCAAATCAAAAGACATTTTAAAGAAAGTATTTGATTGATTGGACTAATTCCGCTTTGTTTCCTTAATATTCTTTCTGTTTCAAGAGAATTGACATCAATACCTCAAAAAATGCAGTCTTAACTGAAACTAAAAATATTATTTTAAAGATGTTTGTGCTTAATGTTTTTAGATTGTAAAATATGTCAAACAGAAACATACCACATAAATGACTATTTCAATATCTTAAAATACTTACTTCACAAATCATCCTACCCTATAGGTAGTTTTCTAAGACCAGAAGATGTATTTTGACATATAATATTTTAAGAAAATACTCAAAAATTCAGGAAGCATTAAAGTAAGATTTACTAATTTTTCTATGTGTTATACCTTGTTTTATTTAGATGTATACACATAGAAACCCTTGCACAAAATCACACACAACTTTACTATTTACCATAACTTTGAAAGATGTATTTTTCATTGCTTATTTGACTTATATGCAGAAGATGTGTATAAGAGACAGATTTGAATACCTTAAATTAATAAAATGTTGTATGACAATTTTATTTTAATAAAACTGGACAAAATGGCAAAACAAATTTAAAGGATATAATTTATTTTTCTATCATTGCCAATAGTTACAAAATTTGCTTAATCATTTTTCCAGACTAAATATAATATGAATATTTAATTTTAATAATTAATAATTTTGTAATGATGGTGCACTGTATTTTCAGGTCTCTCAAGGTTGCTGTTCTGCTCTCTGTACAGCCCCTCCTTGACCAGTGCCTGCTTCACCTACATCCCACTCATAGGGCTGACCTTCCTACACACTTCCCTCTGCGCCAGCTTATCAAAGGGATGGTACGAGGCCAGTGCCTCTGCTGGTTTCCCTGGCAACCCATGAACCAACCTGATGTCAATTCCCCCTCTTCTGACATGGGAAGAGAAGACTGACACCATGTCCTGCCTGCTAGCAACAGCACATGGTGGGGTGTCGTTCCAGGACCTTTTCAGACATGTAAGCTTCCCCCATCCATTAAACCACTGATACCTCTGTTGCTGATTCTGGGCTATTACTTTGGTCTGTCTTAACACTGAGAAAGCACAGGTCATGCAGGCACGTAGGATGCAACCCAACAGCCACCAGGCAAAACGATTTGCTTCCATTAACTCATTTAATTCATTTAATTCCTATAAAAACCAACAAGATAACCATTATTGTTATCTTCATTTTAAAGATGAAGAAATTGAGCTTGTAAATGTTAAATCCATATCCAGAGTGAGACTCCCAACACAGTCCTGAGGGATTTCAAATCCTGTGCTCTCAGTCTGCATGCAATCCTGGCTCAGAAATTAAGTTGCAACAGTACTTAGTATTAATTCCTAAAATAATTAGAAATATTTATTATTGGATTTAATTAGAGTAGAGAATTAACTGAAATTAACAATGTTCTGTAGTATTTTTCACCTTCTATTAAAATATCTTAAGTTTGTGGGTAAAAAATATTCAGCATACTTAGAACCTAGTATAGAGATGTGTATAAGAGACAGTATTCAGAGTTAAGTATAGTCATCTGACATTAATTGTCCATATTAAATTTTTAATTTCTAGGATTCTATATAATAGGTGCAGAAAATAAATTAGCTTTAATGTTAGTGTAATTAGTTAATAATTCTAATAAATTACATTAGAAACACATAGAACTTGAATAAAATTATGGTGCCAGTCTAAATACATCTGGAAGTTTGAGTAGGAAAATCAGGATAAGTGATGACTTTTACATAATTAAATTTTAAAATAACTGAAAATTCATTCATTCATTCAAAAATAATTTTGAGAGGCTATTATATGCTATACAGTTTTCTAGATATATCTAAGGATTGAACAGTCAACAAAACAGATTACATCTCTATTCTCATTATTCTGTGGAACATACATTTTACTTAGGGGCAGGTGTGGAGATAAAATATTTTAAAATTAGCCAGTAAGTATGATATCTGTTAGATGATATGAAATACTTTAATGAAAAATAAAACAGAATAGTGCTAATCTGGAGGTGGTTTGTGACAGCTCTCTAGAATTGATTATTAATTATTATGTTTTCAGGAATTTTGCAAGGTATTTCAATTTCAACCACCTGTAGCTTAAAGTCAGTTATAGTGAAACTATAACTGATCTGGAAATTGGCAAAACTACAAATCAGGGACTTCTCTTTCCTCTAGTATTCCCTGTGTGTTGTGTGCTTAGTCTCTCAGTAGTGTCTGACTCTTTGTGACCCCATGGACTGTAGCCCACTAGGCTTCTCTGCATGGGGATTCTCCAGGCAAAAATACTGGAGTGGTTGCCATGTTATCCTCAAGGGAATCTTCTCAACCCAGAGATCAAACCCAAATTTCCAGCATTGAAGGAAGATTGTTTACCAAATGAGCCACCAGGGAAGTCCCTGAAGGCTGTTAAACATTTACCACTGGAATTGCCTGGAGAATCCCAGGGACCGAGGGAGCCTGGTGGTCTGCCGTCTATGGGGTCGCACAGAGTCGGACACGACTGAAGCGACTTAGCAGCAGCAGCAGGCGGGGATGGATATTAAATGAATAGAGGGAGCTATGTAGGCATTCTTAATAAAATTCTCTTTTTTCTCAATCTGTCATATAATCATTTAGTTTCAGTACTGCTCCGTGTGTGTGTGTGTGTGTGTGTGCACGTGCAGGCATATATAACTGGTGAGATGAGGAAGAATAATACAGTTGTTAAACCAAGTCCTGAAGAAAGGCTTTCTAAAGGTTTTAATTTCTAAAGCTGTGGTACGTATACACAATGGAGTATTACTCAGCCATTAAAAAGAATACATTTGAATCAGTTCTAATGAGGTGGGTGAAACTGGAGCCGATTATACAGCGTGAAGTAAGCCAGAAAGAAAAACACCAATACAATATACTAACACATATATATGGAATTTAGAAAGATGGTAATGATGACCCTGTATGCGAGACAGCAAAAGAGACACAGATGTATAGAACGGACTTTTGGACTCTGTGGGAGAGGGAGAGGGTGGGATGATTTGGGAGAATGGCATTGAAACATGTATACTATCATGTAAGAAACAAATCACCAGTCTATGTTCGATACAGGATACAGGATGCTTGGGGCTGGTGCATGGGGATGATCCAAAGAGATGATATGGGGAGGGAGGTGGGAGGAGGGTTCAGGATTGGGAACTCATGTACATCCGTGGTGGATTCATGTTGATGTATGGCAAAACCAGTACAGTATTGTAAAGTAAAATAAAGTAAAAATAAAAATATTTTTAAAATTAAAAAAAAATATGCAAAAAAANGGGGTTCAGGATTGGAAACTCATGTACACCCATGGCTGAGTCATGTCAATGTATGGCAAAACCAATACAGTATTGTAAAGCAAAATAAAGTAAAAATAAAAAATTTAAAAATAAATAAATAAAATTAAATCAAGTGAATGCCCAGTGATGCCATGTTATGATGAACAATGACGATCCAAAATAATCTAAGTAGTTGGAATGCCAAGTGTTTTGGTGTCCAAACTGAAGGAAACCTTGTAGTAGGCAAAACTACATTCTGTTCTGTTTGCAGAGTTTGCGTTGCACCTGGCAGCTTGTGCAAAAGTTCATTTATTGTGAACATACCAGTAAATGAACAATGAAGAACTTTTCTGTTCCTCACTTTTGCACTCATGCTAGTAGACGCTCACTTAATGCAGACTTGCAGGATATGTCAGGGCTAACCTGACTTACAAATGAATAAGACAGTTTCACAGAGTTATCAAGTGGCATTTCATTAGAACTGGCATTTCAGAAATGCTCAAGGGTAGACTTTTAATTAACTATGAAGTCTAATTATTCTGTACTAGCAAACAAGACCAGGCTAACTGGTATTCTCTCCTTTAGCACTGAACCCCAGGGCCAAAATAAATGCAGAACTGAACCTCAGACCACATCTTCCTACTGCTAAACCCAACATGACCAATTAGTTTCAGAACAATAGCATCATCTGTTATATTAAATGACTGTGACTTACTTGAATAATATTGGTTTTGCAGATGTGTTTGTGCTTCACTCATACATGGTTTGTTCTTCACTCTGTTTTAAAGATAATGTAATAGCTAGTACTTATGGAGAGCTTACTGCGGCCCAGGCACTGTGCTGCATACTTTACGTGGTTTAGCTCATTTAATTCTCATAACAACTCTGAAATAGGTCCTATTACCCTCATGTTACCAGTAAGCTAACTGAGGCACAGAGAGATCAACTTGCCTAAGATTACATACCAAGGAAATGGTGGCTCTAGAATTTGAATCCATGTGGGTGTGGCTCCAGAGCCTGTGTTCTTAACCACAGCACTGTACTGTTTTATAATTGTATCACAGTGGGACTGGCATGGCATGGAATATACAGCTACCTCTTGAAGGCATCAACCCTCTACAGAGTCAAAAACCCACTTATAATTTTACAGTCAACCCTCTGCAGATTCAACCAACCTCTGATTATATACTGAGGAATACTAGAGTAGATAATTATTGAAAAATATCTTCATAGTGGACTTGAGCAGTTCAAACTCTTGTTGTTCAAGGATAACCCACATATATTTCATGCTATGCTATGCTAAGTCACTTCAGTCGTGTCCGACTTTGTGCGACCCCATAGATGGCAGCCCACCAGGCTCCCCCGTCCCTGGGATTCTCCAGGCAAGAACACTGGAGTGGGTTGCCATTTCCTTCTCCAATGCATGAAAGTGAAAAGTGAAAGTGAAGTCGCTCAGTCATATCCGACTCATAGCGACCCCATGGACTGCAGCCTACCAGGCTCCTCCATCCATGGGATTTTCCAGGCAAGAGTACTGGAGTGGGGTGCCATTGCCTTCATAAATATAAATATGGAATTATGTAAACACCATGGAAAAAAATTTATATAGCTTCGTATTTTTACATATTTAAGTAGTTACAGTGAAAACCATTTGATCCAATACCCAACTGAGAAGTTCTTTTTTTCTTGAGGAATAATTGACATGTAAATTATACTGTTTTCAGGTGTACAACATAATAATTCCTTATTTATATATATTGTGACCACCACAATAAGTCTAGCTAACATAGAATTTTTCTTGATTAAAAAAAAAAAAGGTCTATAGTCTATCCAAGTGAAAGAAATTCTGATCTCGTGGTTTCTGCTCAGGGTAACTAGCACCCAGCCTAAATCTCAGTGATGACTTTGCAAAAGGAAGGGACTCTGATACCCAGCTTAGTTCTGCAAGTCCCCTGTTCCCCACCTCTCCCTCTCCTCACACTCCAGCCCTCGCTCCCCCACCCCCAGGGAGGTCCTGCTATGCAAAGACCCCTGAACTCAGCTACTTCACCAAGTTTCTAAACATTGCAGTGTCTAGCCCCCTGTGAAGGATTCTGCTGTTAGGTGAGACTTCCTGGTGTAGATGGATACTGGAATCACCGCTGAATTTACAGCCTTTGAACCCAAGGTGTTGCTCAGCCCAGCCCACCTCCACCTCCGCCCCCTTCTACAGGGGTTCCCCCACTGTCCCCCACAGTTGATGCCTGACTGTGAGTTTTCTATCACAGTCAGCTTCCGCACCCTCTTTCTCTCCTCTTTCCTGCCAGACTCACGATGCTGCAGTCCAGGTGCTTCTCTGACTCGGTCAAAGCTCCAACCACATATGTTACTGCACTACTGAAGTCTCCAGTTCACCAGGCTGCTCTATAAAAAGTGAATTATGCTGTTAAAACTGCATTTCAAGGGAGTCAGAAAGATGCAAGCAATAAATGCTTCCATTCTGCTGGAGGGACTGTGAATTACCATCCTCCTTCTTTGCAATACAGAAGATATGACACATAATTATAAGTTAATGAAACTGATTTTTCCATGTGACCAGAGAATTATGAAATTATAGAGCTGAAAGGGTCCTCAAAGTTAGATCATTCAGCTATAAGTTACTGCTTATTTACAAATGCAAACACTTTTACTAGCAGCCATCGCTTCAAACTTAAAAACGGAAACTCAGTGATCTTGATGCCCTTGGATAGAGTCCTGTCCATTGTCTGATCCTCAGCTTCCTGAACGATGAGAAGTGGGCACAGTAACAGCCAAGCGGCTCCCTGGTCCCCGGGTCACAGCTACGGCGCTGTGTTCCTGAAGTCAGGCGTTCCTGTCACAGTCCAGCGGTCACCTTCCTGATGGAGGCACGCAAGGCAGCTCTCCAGCAGGCCGGTTTGGAACTGTGTTCCCGAAACCATTCCTGCAGCCAGGAGCCTACTGCTTTAGCCTTTCATTGATTTCTCTGTTCCTAATTTAATGCATCAAATTCCTTTTCTGCTTCAGATACTCAGAGTGGTTCTTATTTCCTGACAAGAGCTCTGCCTGATACACTTCCACTGATTCATGTAACAACCCTACTGTTGCAGGGGGCAGTATTATTATTCCCTGCTTACAGTCTGAGGAAACTGAGGCATAGGAAGCTCATTAGGTTTGAAAGCAGCAGAACTGAGTTTCCAACTCAATCTAGCTCCAAAAACCTTACTCCGAATGGGACACTGCCTCCTCCATCTGCTACTTTGAGTAGCAGGAATTAATGGTGCCTCACTGGACTTGAATCAGTTTCCTAATCTGATGCTTTTTCACTTGTGATTCAAATTTGCAGAAGAGTCTAATTGGCTCACTTGGGTCTCAGACCCTGCCTCCCCTATCATCCTTGATTGACAGTTCCACCAAGACTGTGCATTTCCAGCGAGAGGGAGTCTGGTGGTGAGACAGATCACTTGAAGTGATGAATGAGCAGCAGGACCAGTCACTCTGGGGTAAACTATAACCATAGGGTCAACCACTCATTAGGAAGCACCAAAGAGGAATCCAGGCTTGCCATGGCAGAAGCTCAATTCATTTGCTTGAAAGTACCAAAAGAAGGCCTGCCTGACTTGCTGTCTTAAATTTCTTAGCTATGTGTGACCTTGAGCCTGGGCACTTCCCTTCTCCGTACTGGGCCATAAAGGGAAAAAAGAAAATATATTTCTTCTTTTCATATCAAGATTTCAAGAGCAATTAATTTTGTTACCTCTTTTTAATTTTTAAATAAAATGTTCTAATGTAATGTGAAAACTAAAGATATTTGGGGAAAACCCATCACTTTATCAAATTGCTCCACCGAAGCTACCTTATCCCTCCTTTAGTTTTGCAAGGTTAAAATCACAGTGGCTACGTGCACTGTCTGCTCTCTTTACTTATCATGTGTTGTGGTTGTTTAGTCACTCAGTCATGGCCAACTCTTTTGCAACCCCATGGACTGTAGCCCACCAGGCTTCTCTGTTTCCCAGGCAAAAATACTAGAGTGGGTTGCCATTTTCTTCTCCAGGGGATCTTCCCAACCCAAGGGATTGAACCCATGTCTCCTGCTCGGCAGGCAGATTCTTTACCGCTGAGCTACCTGGGAAGCCCTTATGTATCATTATGGCAGGCATTTTCCCCTGTTTCAAGCGTCATAATCATAATTTTTACAAAAGCATACATCACCATATTGTTGACCCTAGCTTAGTAATTCATTTTCCTTTTACTAATTCATGTTGAAAGAGTCCCTATTAGCACAAAGCCAAAGGAGCTTCCATTTGCTGTTAAGAATGGAACTGGGAATTCTATTTGGAGAACATTAACTATATAAGCTCTAAGTGACACCTCGAGAGTGAGGCCAACTCAGACAGAATAAGTACCCCTAAGAGGGCTTAGGGGCCTGTGGAAAATTCCAGAAGCTGAGGCTCCATACTAGGATTGGGACTAGGGTAACAGGAGAGGGGTACCCACATCATGTGCAAAAAGAACAACAAAAAACACAAAACCAAAAACCTACATGATAAATTTGACCCATAATGAGTTGTATTTAATATTGCTTATCTTTCACCTCTTAGTTACTAGCATTTAAACCTTTAACATGAATTAAAGAAAAATTTTTTTTTGTGCCCACACTACATGACTAGCTCCCGGACCAGGGATTGAACCCAAGCCACTGCAGTGAAAGCACTGATTCCTAACCACTACCAAGGAACTCCCTTTTTTTTCTTTTGAAATAACTTTAATCATTACTTTCTTGTTAGTTTTTTATTTCATTGAAAAAGGAATAATGCATGTGGCTTGCTTTTCATTGAAGCACAGAGTAGATTATCTCTTATCTCCAGACAAGTATCCTTTATCAAGAAGCAGACATTTCTAATAGCTTCTCTGCATCCTTCCAGAAATTTCCTTTGTATATACATGCATATTGATATATGCATGTCCCTTTTTCTTGTTGACACAAATGAGGACACACACTGTATTGTACTTGCTGTTTTTACTTGACTTCAGATGGCAGACTGATCCATCTTGGCATATCTAACCCACTTCATTATTTTTTAAAGCGCTGAATCGTTTTCCACTACATGAAAGTGTTATAATTTATTTAACCATTTCCCCATTGAAAGGCATTTTCACAGTTTCTAGATTTTTGTTTTTGTTTTGTATGACAAGTAATGTTGTCACCATAATGTTTTTTGATAGATTCAGGGCAACCAGAAGTCTTAGTTCTCCTGGGCAATTTTAATTTAATATAAACAATTATTATTTATTTATTTGTCTGCACCAGGTCTTAGTTTTGCATGTGGGATCTAGTTTCCTGACCGGGGATTGAACTCAAGCCCCCTGCATTGGGAGTGCAGAGTGCCAGCCACTGGACTACCAGGGGAGTCCCTAAAAAATCATTTTCAGTAAAATTATATAGATTCCAGAAAGGCATTTGATATAACCTAAAATCTTATCTCCAATTTAAAAACTCTCAGTAAAGCAAATAAAGTTTTTAAAATTTCACATTTAATAAGGAAATAATAGAAATTTTCCTATTCGAGTTATACAACAAACAAAGATACACACTCTCCCCACTATGGTTTAGTATTGCTCTAGAATTACTAGTCACTGCAAAAGTAAGAAATATAGGATTTAAAACTGGAAATAAGGAGGTAAAATTATCCTTATAATGATGATGAATTATATAACTGGAAAAACACAGAAACAGAAAATTAACAGAAAAACTCTTAGAGCATTCTGTAAGAGGACTCTCGTATGTTCCCAGTGACTGGTAAACTGGCACAACCCCTGGTGGGGACTGAGAGTGAAATTTGGATCATTTCTAACTGATACATTTCTTTTCACGAAATCCTTGATCAAATAGATGGACAACCTTTGTTTAATAAAGAAAAACCTATTGATTGACAAGAGAGGGAAAGAAACATCACTTTAGGATTTTTCGTGTTTTGGGTCATTGTTGTGCTTGCTCTTGTTGTGTTTTACTTTTTTAATTGAGACATAATTGAGTCTTTTAAGTCTTGAGAGTTCTGAAATGTTCTGACTGTGTCTTTACTCACCAACTGACTTTACAGGTCAATATTCTTCAAGTGCTATGTCCAGGTACCAATTCATATCACTGAACATGGTGAATTCCTCTGGCTGCTGCTGCTGCTGCTAAGTCACATCAGTCGTGTCCGACTGTGTGCGACCCCATAGACGGCAGCCCAACAGGCTCCTCTGTCCCTGGGATTCTCCAAGCAAGAATACTGGAGTGGGTTGCCATTTCCTTCTCCAATGCATGAAAGTGAAAAGTGAAAGTGAAGTCGCTCAGTCGACCCCATGGACTGTAGCCTACCAGGCTCCTCCATCCAGATAGTCCAAACTGACATAGCTTTCCCAGGGATCTTTAGGGGTTCAGTCAAGTGGAGTGACACTGACCCAAAGAGTCTAGTCCAGCAGGAGAGAGAGAGAAAAGCCATCATGTGGCTGTTCCCCTTGCTCAGGCTGCCTCCTCCACCCACAGTGACCACTCCCAGTGACAGCACAATTGTACTCTGAAGTTCACTGCTAATACATGAGGGGTGCTTCGGTAATTCGAGTGAATGGTATGACGCAAAGAAATGAGGACATACGGTGTTACCAGCAGAAAATTCTACATTTAATGCCAATAATATTTTAGCCTTAAAATTACCCAAGACTAAACTATATTGATTAGTTTCCAAACCCTAGACCATCAAGAGGGGCCTGGCTACTGCCCCCAAATCACTGAGGAACATCTTTAAATGGAAGAATGTCCCAGCTGCACCTCCAGAGATTTTCCTTCACTGGATCTAGGGTGAGATCTGGGAATCTGTATTTTTAAGATTTTCCCCAAGATAATTGTAATGAGCAGCCAGACTTAGCAAACACAGGCGTAAATTATTCAGTTACACCCAGATTATTGTGAACCATGTAGGAGTCTAATAAATTTGGATGTGACCCTTTGGGGGAAAAAAGTCCCAGGAAAAATTGCTATCATAAAAGAATTAAATTAATCCTCAAGAGTGAGTAAATTAATCCCAGTAAACACATTATAGTCACTGCATTAAGTAAAAATTTTGTCTGCCTAATCAATAATGAAATAAGCAGAGAGAGGACATTTTAAAGCCTGCAGGAGACATTATAATTCAAATACTAGCCTAGATGTGCTAAATATTTTATTGACAATCAATTTTATTTCACTCTACTTGAGAAATGAATAAGGGCCAATGTTGCTATTTGGCAGCATCAGGTTTTTCACTTGAACTGGAAGCATACAAGGTTGGTTAAACTAATGTGAATTTCTTCCTCAAGGTGAGTATTAGCAACCTCTTAACTAAGAACACCTGGCCACATTTTCTCCCCAGGGTAGGCCACTTCACGTGGTCTTTAGACGCTGGCTCCCAAGGGCAGTGCGTATGTGCAAGCCTCTTACAGAGTCATGATTCTGTGAAATGTCAAGCTCCTCCAAGAAGGCCACTCCTGTCGACCTCAGATGCAGATAGGGCAGGATTCTGGTCCTTCTCAATATCCTCCTAAAGAGGACCTTGCAAAACCTCCAGTTCTTTTTCATTCATCAACTTATCAAGACCACAACAACTAACTCCAGGCAGTAGGTAGGTTTACGGGAACGTATCCACACAGGGTGGACGTTTTTTCCATGGGTTTTTTTTCCTCTCCCATCCTAAATTAAGCTGTTTCATAAAGGGCAAAATTAAGTTGACCTCGAAAACCTGGTTTTGACAAACTTACGAAGAGACTCCCTCATACAAACAAGGAATCTAGACTGAAAATTAGGCATTTGGGGGTCTCGGTTTGTTGAGGTCCTTTAATGGACCGGAACCTGGTGGTCTGGAGTCTAAAGTAAAGGAGAGAGAAAGAGGCTGATATTCCTTGGTTTACACAGAAAGCCAATAAAGCCCCTGCATGGGGCTTGCTCTGTTCATGAAGGCCTCAGGCACCCTCTCGATGGGGTGAAGCCTCAGGGTGCCTTCTCGAGAGGGTCTTAGAAGCCTGGGCAGGAAAGTGAACTCAGAGAGCCTCTGCGCTCCAGGGGATCAGCCTGAAAAAGAAAGGGAGACAGAGAGAGATAAAGACCAGAGCTCTGATGGAGGAAAGGTGTTTTAATTAACGTGGTGTGTGTATATATACTGTCTTACAAAGTTGTTATTCTTAGCAAAGATAAAGATTAAAATTCCGGATTTACAAAACATAGGCAATCCATATTAAAGAGAGAGATTTGTAAACAATCACTTTTACCATAAGGTTCACAAGGAGGAAGAGGATACTTATCACTGTATAGAAAAACTAATGAAGGAAATGCCTGGATTCTTCAGCCCAAGGGAGAGGCTTGCCTCTGAGTATTCAGGAATTAACAAGGAGCAGACAATTCCTGACAGATCCAAAACAGCACATAGGAAGCTTTCTGTTAAATGCTTCCTGACATCCAGTTCAGTTCACTCAGTTGCGTCCGACTCTTTGTGACCCCATGAATTGCAGCACGCCAGGCCTCCCTGTCCATCACCAACTCCCAGAGCTCACTCAGACTCACGTCCATCGAGTATGTGATGCCATCCAGCCATCTCATCCTCGGTCGTCCCCTTCTCCTCCTGCCCCCAATCCCTCCCAGCATCAGAGTCTTTTCCAATGAGTCAACTCTTCGCTTGAGGTGGCCAAAGTACTGGAGTACTTTAGCATCATTCCTTCCAAAGAAAACGGACGAGCCCCAAAATGTTGAACCGCAAGGTTCCGCCCTGGAGTCCGTTGCCCAAGACCACCAAGACACAGGATCGATGCAAACAGCAAGAGGATTTATTGAACCGGCGCGCCGGGGTTCTGTCCTCCTTAAGCAAGGAGCGAACCCCGATGACAGTTACAGAACAGTTTTTAAGCACAAAAAACCACATTGGGTGGGGAGGTATAGATATATCATGATTGGTCACAATAATGCTGACCTTTACAAGGATAGGCTCGTGAGGGTCTGGTGATATTATTTTTTACAATCTGCAGTTGACACACAGTTTACACAGCTTGTTTTTCTGACTCTCTGGAAAGTCAAACCTTCCAGGTCAGGGTCTGTAAGTTACAAACCCTCCAGGTCAGGGTCTGTGAGTCACAAACCCTCCAGGTCAGGGTCTGTAAGTCACAAATAACAGAGATAACCTTTCAGTTGGCCTGTAAGGTCCCTAAATCTTACAGGTTACTTCCTCACACGTTTCTCATGATGTACTCTGCATAGAAGTTAAATAAGCAGGGTGACAATTTACAGCCTTGACGTACTCCTTTTCCTATTTGGAAATAGTCTGTTGTTCCATGTCCAGTTCTAACTGTTGCTTCCTGACCTGCTCTCAGATACCGCCAAAAAATTTGGGACAGGGCAGACCAGCTTCACGTGAAAATGTACTAAAGAAACTAAAGTCGTCAGAGACAGTGACGGTCAGACTTAAGGCTAAGATTATTTTTCTAAGAGAAACAGCGACTTTAAAACGTTTCCCTGACCCACTTCACTGCGGGTTGCTTAGGTGGTTTCATTTGCTGTCAAGGCGGAAGAGAACCTCCGCGGGATTTACCTGGTATGGCTCAGCCGGCCTCTAGAGGGCGCATTGGATTAATGACCTTGGGCTTCTCGGGAGAAAAGGGAAGGGAGTTGCAAATCAAAGATCAAGCCCCCAGGCCCCCCAAGTTCCTCCTTTGAAGCTGCTCTTTTGGAGACAGTGACTCCAGAAGACAGAAAACTAAGGTACAGGAAATCGGAAAGCTGTATGCTGTATTTCAAGACAAAAGAGAAAGACACATGCGTGGGACCACATTTAGTGCAAACTCTCTGCTGCTGTCTGAGAGAACTGTTGCTTGAAGAGAATGTCGTTCCGTTTTTGGGTGGAAAGAGAGCGGTCTCTGAGCAGGCTCTAGCAGAGGAGCCACGGGGCGGCAGTGACACGGAGATGCCACCTGACCAACCCAGGAAACTGTGCCTGAGACCCTCAGCTGCTGGGGGTCGGGGGAACCGAGTTCGGGGGCAGGGGGAGCGGGAATGGAAAAGGAAGAGCAATTCTTGGACTTTTCTAAAGAAGAATTTGCAGTCAGAGACGAAAAAAGATCAGGGGACAGTTGAAAATGCTTAATCTACAAGGTTCTTTCAAAGAGTGTTCTGGAACATCAGAGTCTTCTCTGGGGGTTGTTAAAAACACGGAGCTCAGGACCCTGAGAACAACTACCTAGGCCTTGGGAACAGCCAGGGTGTCTAAATTATTTTTTACAGCCCCCAAAAGTTTATTAGAAGTGTTTTTATTCAGTTATTGTTTATAGATTGTCTCACAAATGGAGCTAACACCTGCTGATCCTCTCTCCTCACAATATCATTGTTGATTTATAATGTGCTAGCTTCAGGTGTACAGCAAAATAATTCAGTAATAACCCATAATGATGATATTCCATTATAGGGTATTATAGGATATCGAATATTTCCCTGTGCTATACAGTAAATGCTTGTTGCTTATCTATTTTATATATGGTAGTGTGTATCTGTTAATCCCATACTTCTAATTTATCTTTCTGCCCCTTCCCTCTCCAAAGGGGTGATCATGTTTGTTTGCTATACCTGTGAGTCTGTTTCTGTTTTGTATATAGATTCATTTGTATTTTTTTTTAGATTCCATATATAAGTGATATATCATTTGTCCTTCTCTTTCTGACCTACTTCATTGAGTACAATATTCTCTAGTTCCATCCATGTTGCTCAGTTCAGTTCAGTCACATCCAAATCTTTGTGACTCCATGGACTGCAGTACACTAGGCTTCCCTGTCCGTCACCAACTCCCAGAGCTTGCTCAAATTCATCTTCATCGAGTCGGTGATGCCATCCAACCATCTCATCCTTTGTCATCCCCTTCTCCTCCTGCCTTCAATCTTTCCCAGCATCAGGGTCTTTTCAAATGAATCAGTTCTTCCCATCAGGTGGCCAAACTATTACAGCTTCAGCATCAGTCCTTCCAATGAATATTCAGGACTGATCTCCTTTAGGATGGACTGGTTGGATCTCCTTTCAGTCCAAGAGACTCGAGAGTCTTCTCCAATGCCACAGTTCAAAAGCATCAGTTCTTCGGTGCTCAGCTTTCTTTATAGTCCAACTCTCACATCCATACATGACTACTGGAAAAACCATAGCTTTGACTAGATGGACCTTTGTTGGCAAAGTAATGTCTCTGCTTTTTAACATGCTGTCTAGGTTGGTCATAGCTTTTCTTCCAGGGAGTAAGCATCTTTTAATTTCATGGCTGCAGTTACCATCTGCAGTGATTTTGGAGCCCAAGAAAATAAAGTCTCACTATTTCCATTGTTTCCCCATCTATTTCCCATGAAGTGATGGGACCAGATGCCTTGATCTTCATTTTTTGAATGTTGAGTTTTAAACCAGCTTTTTCACTCTCCTCTTTCACTTTCATCAAGAGGCTCTTTAGTTCCTCTTTGCTTTCTGCCATAAGGGTGGTGTCATCTTCATATCTGAGGTTATTGATATTTCTCCCAGCCATCTTGATTCCCTTCTCCAGGGGATCTTCCAGGGGACTGAACCCAGGTCTCCTGCATTGCAGGCAGATTCTTTACAGTCTGAGCCACCAGAGAAGCCCAGATATATGTATATGTGTGGGCTTCTATATATGTAACACATTTTCTTAAGGCAGTCATCTGTTGATAGATCCCGGGTTGTCTCCATGTCTTGTCTATTATAAATAGTGCTACTATGAACACTGGCGTGCATTATCTTTTCAAATTAGAGTTTTTACTTTTTCCAGCTATATACTTAGGAGTAGGATTACTGGATCATATGGTAGGTCTATTTTTAGGTTTCTTAAGGAACCTCAATACTGCTTTTTATAGTGGCTGCATCCATTTATATTCCCACCAATGGTGTATGAGAATTCCCTTTTCTCCACATCCTCTCCAGCATTTATTTTTTGTAGAGTTTTTGATGATAGCCTTTCCAACTGGTGTGAATTAACACCTCATTGTATTTTTTATTTTTATTTCTCTGATGATTATCACTGTTGAGCATCTTTTCATGTGCCTATTGACCATCTGTATATCTTCTTTGGAAAAATGTCTATTTAAGTTTTCTCCCCATTTTTCAATTGTTTTTTAGTTGAGTTGTATGAGCTATTTGTATATTTTAGACATTAACCCCTTGTTGGTCATATCATTTGCAAATATTTTCTCCCATTCTGTAGGTTGTTGTTTTATTTGGAGTTGATTTCCTTTGCTGTGCAAAAGTTTTTAACTTTGATAAGGGGTTATTTGTTTATTTTTGCTTATATTTCTTTTGCCTTGGGAGACTGATCTAAGAAAATTTTGCTATGGTTTATATCATAGAATGTCTTGCCTATGTTCTCTTCTAGGAGTTTTATAGTGTCATGTCTTATATTTAGGTCTTTAAGCCATTCTGAATTTAGTCTTGAATTTAGTGTGAGGGAATATTCTAATTTCATTGATTTACATGCAGCTTTCCCTACACCACTTGCTGAAGAGATCGTCTTTCACACTGTATGTTCTTGCCTCCTTCGTCATAGATTAATCGATCCTAGATATATGGGGTTTATTAATAATAAACAAGGTTTATTTTGGGGTCTCTGTTATGTTCCATTGATGCATGTCTGTTTTTGTGCCAATACCATGCTGTTTTCAGTACTGTATTTTGTAATATTGTCTGAAGTCTGGAAGATTTGTACTTTCAGCTTTGTTCTTTTTCCTCAGGATTGCTTTGGCAGTTCTGGGTCTTTTGTGGTCTTCTGTGATTTTTCTTGTTTCTTAAGGAAGGTCTGTATCACTATGAACTTCCATCTTAGCGTTCCTTTTGCTGCAACTCATAGATTTTATAAGGTGGTGTTTTCATTTTCATTTGTCTTAGGATATTTTCTCACTTCTTGGATTTCCTTGTTGACCTGTTGGTTTCCTTAGTAGCATGTTGTTTAATCTTCATATGGTCATTCATTTCCTATTTTTCTTTCTGTGGTTGACTTCTAGTTTCATTCCATTGTGGTCAGAAAAGATGTTTGAAATAGCTTCTATCTTCTTAAAAGTGTTGAGGCTTATTTCAAGACCTGGCATGTGGTCTAACCTATTCTGGGTTTTTTGGTTGTAGTGTCTCATAGATATCAATTAACTCCAATTGGACTGTTATTTAGGACCTCTGTTGCCTTGTTGATTTTCTGTATGGATAATCTGTCTATTGATGTCAGTGGGGTGTCACAGTCTCCTACTGTTATTGTACGATTGTCAATTTCTCCCTTTATGTCTGTCAGTATTTGTTTCATATATTTAGGTGCCCTTATATTGGGTGCATCCTCTTCCAATATTGATCCCTTTATCATTATATAGTGCCTTCTTTGTCTTTCTTCATGGCCTTTATTTTAAATTTTATTTTAAAAATCATATCTGAGGTTATTGATATTTCTCCCAGCCATCTTGATTCCCTTCTCCAGGGGATCTTCCAGGGGACTGAACCCAGGTCTCCTGCATTGCAGGCAGATTCTTTACAGTCTGAGCCACCAGAGAAGCCCAGATATATGTATATGTGTGGGCTTCTATATATGTAACACATTTTCTTAAGGCAGTCATCTGTTGATAGATCCCGGGTTGTCTCCATGTCTTGTCTATTATAAATAGTGCTACTATGAACACTGGCGTGCATTATCTTTTCAAATTAGAGTTTTTACTTTTTCCAGCTATATACTTAGGAGTAGGATTACTGGATCATATGGTAGGTCTATTTTTAGGTTTCTTAAGGAACCTCAATACTGCTTTTTATAGTGGCTGCATCCATTTATATTCCCACCAATGGTGTATGAGAATTCCCTTTTCTCCACATCCTCTCCAGCATTTATTTTTTGTAGAGTTTTTGATGATAGCCTTTCCAACTGGTGTGAATTAACACCTCATTGTATTTTTTATTTTTATTTCTCTGATGATTATCACTGTTGAGCATCTTTTCATGTGCCTATTGACCATCTGTATATCTTCTTTGGAAAAATGTCTATTTAAGTTTTCTCCCCATTTTTCAATTGTTTTTTAGTTGAGTTGTATGAGCTATTTGTATATTTTAGACATTAACCCCTTGTTGGTCATATCATTTGCAAATATTTTCTCCCATTCTGTAGGTTGTTGTTTTATTTGGAGTTGATTTCCTTTGCTGTGCAAAAGTTTTTAACTTTGATAAGGGGTTATTTGTTTATTTTTGCTTATATTTCTTTTGCCTTGGGAGACTGATCTAAGAAAATTTTGCTATGGTTTATATCATAGAATGTCTTGCCTATGTTCTCTTCTAGGAGTTTTATAGTGTCATGTCTTATATTTAGGTCTTTAAGCCATTCTGAATTTAGTCTTGAATTTAGTGTGAGGGAATATTCTAATTTCATTGATTTACATGCAGCTTTCCCTACACCACTTGCTGAAGAGATCGTCTTTCACACTGTATGTTCTTGCCTCCTTCGTCATAGATTAATCGATCCTAGATATATGGGGTTTATTAATAATAAACAAGGTTTATTTTGGGGTCTCTGTTATGTTCCATTGATGCATGTCTGTTTTTGTGCCAATACCATGCTGTTTTCAGTACTGTATTTTGTAATATTGTCTGAAGTCTGGAAGATTTGTACTTTCAGCTTTGTTCTTTTTCCTCAGGATTGCTTTGGCAGTTCTGGGTCTTTTGTGGTCTTCTGTGATTTTTCTTGTTTCTTAAGGAAGGTCTGTATCACTATGAACTTCCATCTTAGCGTTCCTTTTGCTGCAACTCATAGATTTTATAAGGTGGTGTTTTCATTTTCATTTGTCTTAGGATATTTTCTCACTTCTTGGATTTCCTTGTTGACCTGTTGGTTTCCTTAGTAGCATGTTGTTTAATCTTCATATGGTCATTCATTTCCTATTTTTCTTTCTGTGGTTGACTTCTAGTTTCATTCCATTGTGGTCAGAAAAGATGTTTGAAATAGCTTCTATCTTCTTAAAAGTGTTGAGGCTTATTTCAAGACCTGGCATGTGATCTAACCTATTCTGGGTTTTTTGGTTGTAGTGTCTCATAGATATCAATTAACTCCAATTGGACTGTTATTTAGGACCTCTGTTGCCTTGTTGATTTTCTGTATGGATAATCTGTCTATTGATGTCAGTGGGGTGTCACAGTCTCCTACTGTTATTGTACGATTGTCAATTTCTCCCTTTATGTCTGTCAGTATTTGTTTCATATATTTAGGTGCCCTTATATTGGGTGCATCCTCTTCCAATATTGATCCCTTTATCATTATATAGTGCCTTCTTTGTCTTTCTTCATGGCCTTTATTTTAAATTTTATTTTAAAACCTCTATTTTGTATGAGTTTTGCTACCCTTGCTTTCTTGCCATTTCTACTTGCATGAAGTATATTTTCATCCCCTTATTTTCAGTCCGTTTGTATCTTTTGCCCTGAAGTGAGTCTCTTCTGGGCAACATATTGTAGGTTCTTGGTTGTTTTTTATCCAGTCTGCTACTCTATGTCTTCTGATCAGATCATTTAGTCCATTGACATTTAAAGTAATAATTGATAGGTATATACCTATTGCCATTTTAATCCTTGTTTTCCAATTGTTTTTGTATTTCTTCTTTGTTCATTTCTTTTTCCTTTGTCTTTCTTTTTTTGGGTTTAATTTTACCAACAAATTTCTGAGGTATTATTATCTCTGTTGAACAGATAAGGAAGTTGAGGTTCAACCCTGAGAATTGTCAGAGTCACACAACTGATAAGTCAGGGCACTTGGATTCAGTATTAAATTTGTCTACCTCTAGACCTCAGCTCTCAACTATGATACCATACACTTGCTATTTGGAGTGCTATTTGCTTCTGTTACCCTCTTGGATACCCAAATACTAGAATCAGTTGTTTCCTTCGTTGTGATTCCTCATATCACTTCAGCTATTCCTGTATTCCCACACTTACCAGATTGCATCATCAGGATTTAAATGTGTGTGTGCATATTTAAATATATGAGCTCTATGAGTACATGCACTTTAATCAGCCAGTAGGCCAATTCCAACCACCTCGTCCTTACCCAGGTGCAGTTACAATACTGGACAATAAAGTACCCGAGTGTTCAGCATCAGTCTCTCTCAATACCTCATTGTTATCTCCTAATAAATAAAACAGATGCCAATAATGAAGGTGGACAAATTAACCAAGTGAACAAACAGCTCACCGGCAGATCAACTATATATGGGAACTTGACATATGAGATAATGGTAATGGGAAGAGGATGGAATCAGGACATTTGGTTATCATGTTAAAAGGAACAAAATTAGACCTCTATCATACACCATACAAAAATTAATTCTTAATGGTTAAAGACTTCCATGTGAAAACAAAACTTTCACATATATAAAATGAGTAACTGCAATGGTAATTATGGAAATAAAAATTAAGTCCATAATAAAATGATGATTTTAAAAATACTAAATTGGCCAAAGTTAAGAAATCTGGTAATAAATAGTGTTAGAAAGGTTTGGGTCACCAGAAACACTAAATACACTTCAGATATGGAAATAGATATAGAGATATTTCTATAGATATACATAGAGATACCTCTATAAAAATGTAAATATAATACATGTAGATATATCTATATAGATAAAATCTTAGGGAAAAGTTTGGCAATATCTAATAAGTAGTTATACTATAATGTATGCAGTTAAAAAAAAAAAAGAGTGATCAGGTGTAGTTCCTATGGAAAACAGCATAACAGTTCCTCAAAACATGGAATTGACTTTCAGCAATTTGACTTTCAGGTATATACTGCATGGAAATGAAAACAGGGACTTGAGCAAATATCTGTAGAGCCATGTTCATAGCAGCATTATTCACAAGAGCCGAAGCTGGGAGCAATCCAAGCATCTATCTATGGATGAATGGATAACAAAATGTGCTATGTATAAATATACAGTGGAATATTACTAAGCTTTAAAAAAGGAGTAAAATTCCAATACATGACAACAACATGGATGAACTTTGAAAACATTATTCTAAGTAAAATAAATCAGTAACAAAAGACAAACACTGTACAATTCCACTTACATGAGGTACTTAGAATAGTCAAATTCATAGAGACAGGAAGCAGAATAGAGTTTCCCAGAGGCTGAGGGAAATAGGACATGGGGAGTTAATGTTTAATGGGTACTGAGTTTCAGTTTGGGAAGATGAAAAATTTCTGCTGATGGTGGTGATGGTTGCATAACCATGTTGTTGTTGTTGTGTGGTGAAGTCGCTCAGCCGTGTCCGACTCTTAGCGACCCCATGGACTGCAGCCTACCAGGCTCCTCCGTCCATGGGATTTTCCAGGCAAGAGTGTTGGAGTGGGGTGCCATTGCATAACCATGTGAATGTACTTAATTCCACAAAACTGTTCACGTTAACATAGTTAAAATGATACACTATATGTTATGTACATTTTACCACAATAATAAAAAAGAATGTACAATGTATCTACTCATCCAACCGGCAGTGGACAGCTGACATATTTCCAGTTTTGTTTGTTCATTTGTTTTTGTTGCTTTTGCAGACAGTGTTACTATATACATTCTTTTACATGTCCCCTGTGTATTTGCAAGAGATTCTATAGAGAATATACCTGAAAATGGAGTTGCTGGGTCAACTTTACTATGCCACATTTTTTTCCAAAGTGGTTGTACTATTTTACATAATTTACATCATGAAAATAATAATTTGCAAAAGATGTTCAGGAAATGTTAAAGTATAGTTAGGAGATAGTTGAGTGTCTCGACATCCAACCATCTGGAAGTACACTGCCCAGAAAAGGGCGCCCTACCAGACTATACCTCCATATTCCTTTCTTTGCTAGGCATCCCTTTTAAGACCATTGGCTAATGCTGGACCTCAGGATGGTAAAACGTCTGGAAACTCTGAGAGGGAGGAAAGGCTGAATGAGATGGGATGCTGGTCTAGAAAATGTTCGTGGGCTCTTTGGAGAGTCTAGTTTAGGAGCACAGCTACTGTTCTTTGCTTGGCTGCAGCACTGTTCTCTTGTCTCTGGGAAGTTCATTCTCTTTGATTAAGCCACCTCAGAAGGATCTGGATCTGCAGAATGATCCTGAGAAAGGAAAAGGCAAGTTAGAAGACACATGCGATCTAACTTCCGATGTTAGAAAACCTGTCTTATAGAAGTGCATTCATTCTGGGACATTCAGAGAGCAGGCTGGGTGGTTAAAGGCCACAGAGAAACTGTATAAGGTCAGATCTGGTCAGGCACCCGTGAAGTAGGCTGTCTGTGAAGCCCTGGGCAAGGTCAACCATCTAGCTTGTCAAAGATTCCAGGACTGGAGGCTGGGGAAGCTGGAGACAATAATGGCCAAGGTCCTCTCCCAATCTGAGATGACAGTTCAAATCCACCCAAATGGTTGACACCCCACCTGCCAGTAACAATGCTCCAGTCCTAGAACCACTCACTTGAGATTTGAGTTGGATTTTCTCTCATAACCCATTCTGATCTTACCATGAACCACATAAGCCCTTTGAACATAATCTGTGCTCCCCAGAGAGTTAAAACTGCTGCCAGGTCTTAGGGTTTACTATCTATTAAGCAGGCCATGCACTCCACTAATAAAAAGCCACTTAAAGCAGATGCATACACTTTTTAAAATGTTTCAGAAAAGTCATAATTTGCTAGCTCTTCTATAAACGAGTCTACCATCTTTTCAAGATTTTTCTCCCACTTGCATTTTAAAACACTTCCATATTCTGCAACAAAGGTTCTGGAAGCTCACAAGATACTGAACTTAAAGATTTAGTAAATGGCCCCAGACAGGTCTCTCTTGATTCTGTCCAAGGCACAGCCATGAAGAAGGGGCCACAAATAAGCCAACCAATTACTCGTCACTTTAAAACCACTGGGTGGAAACTATAGGCCACTGAAAGGTTTTGATCAATACTGACTCTGACTTGAACACCAGGAAGAATGTGAGGCATGATGCCGATGTCTTTTCCATCTGGCAATTTCTTTTCTAAGCAGTAATTAAATCAGTGAAAACTGAATGTAGTCATGCGAGTTGCTCACATTTATTTTAACAGCAACCATGAAACCCAAACCCCATTGACACTCTAAAAATCTACAACTGGTAAAATTTTAAATGTCAGGTCCTGCTAATTTATTTTGTAAGCTACTTCGGGGAAGCCAGGCAGCAGCCCAAGTCCTCCCTGTGGGCGGGAGGAAGGCTTCTCCACACAGCTGAAGGCAGACTCCAGGGGCTCTGTGTCCCTTCCCTGGCACCAGGTGGGTGGTATCACTGTGAAATTTTCTGCATCCATTGCCAGCACTGGCAACCTGTCAAAATCCTAGTTCAATACTTCCACTTGGTGCTAAGTCAGAACAGGTGTAGGAATTAAGCAGCTGCCTTGTGCCTTCACCTGCATATTGCAGCTCGAGAGCACGCTGGCTCAGGTGTGCTTCCTTCTTTTTTTGGTCATTGGTTTCCACAGCCCGGGACAGGTTGGCTGCTGGGCATGACCTGGAGGGTGGCTGACGTTTGATGCGTTTCTGACAGCATGTTTGAAGTTGTCCTTCCATTCTTGTGAGGCAACTGCTTTCTGTTGTGGAATCAGTTCTCCCCTCAGAACACACCAGCAGTTTGGGGCACTGCCTAGACGTGCCCTGAGCCCAGGGCTGGAGACCCTCGGGAAAGGGGAGCAGTTATGACTCTCATCTTAGGAGCATCTCACTACCTTTCTCCTCACCCAGAGTGTGAATCTGGGGAAAGAACCACAGGCCACCTTTAGAGACAGGGTAGGGACGGCTTCCCTGGTGGCTCAGCTGGTAAAGAATCTACCTGCAGTGTGGGAGACCTGGGTTCGATCCCTGGGTTGGGAAGATCCTCTAGAGAGGGGAACAGCTAACCACTCCAGTATTCTGGCCTGGAGAATCCCTTGGACTGTATAGTCCATGAGGTCGCAAAGAGTCAGACATGACTGAACAACTCTCTCAGGGACAGGGAAAAGACCCTGAGTCTGGAAAAGAGTGAGGGCAAAAGGAGAGGGTGGCAGAGGATGAGATGTTTAGAAAGCATCACCGACTCAATGGATATGAACCTGAGCAGACTCTGAGAGATAGTGAAGGACAGGGAGGTCTGGCATGCTGCAGTCCATGGGGTTGCAGAGAGTCAGATACAACAGGTGAAGGAAAGTTACACAGCTCAAAATAGCCTGAAGTCAAAACTCCCCTTAGGGTCCTCCCCACCATTCTATGCAAAACAAAGAACTCTCTCACCTGAAGAAAAAATGTGAACATTAAGGTTGATTACACCCAGCTCCCAGCTGGTCCAGCTTCTCCAGAATTCCTTGCCCCATCCATTAAGAGATAACCGCTCCGAACAATCTTGGAGAAGGACAGGCCCCCTTAAGACAGTAGATTTCCACATATATGCCTGTATATACTTACTCTTTTCTTGGGTTAGTGCAGCAGCTCACTAATCTGACTGCTGCCCTTCTCGCCTCATTAAAGGTGTTACAGATGTTCCTGTACAGTGCCAGTCCTGTTCTTTTTCCGAACCTCGCCTTCTCTGACTCCCTTACCCTACAACAGGGACAACAAGGAGCTGACTCAGATTCACAAAGAGCTTAGCCTTGAATAGTTTAGACTTAGCATCTCATGCTTTCTGAATGAGCAGTGCCAATTACGGACCTAAGTTTTCTTTCTTTCTTTCTTTCTTTTTTTTTTTTAACATTTATTTAGCTGCTCTTGGAGAAGGAAATGGCAACCCACTCCAGTACTCTTGCCTGTAGAATCCCATGGAGGGAGGAGCCTGGTAGGCTACAGTCCATGGGGTCGCAAAGAGTCGGACACGACTGAGCGACTTCACTTTCTTTACTNTCTCATGCTTTCTGAATGAGCAGTGCCAATTACGGACCTAAGTTTTCTTTCTTTCTTTCTTTTTTTTTTTAACATTTATTTAGCTGCTCTGGGTCATAGTTGTGCAGGATCTTTAGTTGCAGCATGTGGGATCTAGTTTCCTGATGGGATCTAGTTCCCTGAACAAGGGATCCAACCTGGTCCCCCTGCATTGACAGTAGCAGGTCTTAGTCACTGGACCACCAGGAAAGTCCCTCAACTTACTTTTTAAGGTTAATGATGATTATGAATTGGGGGTTGGCTCTCAGTCCGACCCAGGGACTGAGGCTGCTGCTCGTGTGGGAACATGAAAGTAGTGGATGGGAAACCATCAAAGCTTCCTATATGCCAGTGAAGTTTGTCCTAAATATACCAAGCTGTATGATCCCACAACAGAAAAGTGTGAACCCAGGACTGGGATCCGCCAAATTGGTCCAGAGGTGGTGCTGATAGAGGGCAGAGGGACACAGAACAGGCAAGAGGCGGGAAGACATAAATGCCCAATACCCAGGATACTTTCCTACCCAAGCACAGGGCTGAGGACACAGCCTAGAGAGGACACAGCAAATATGAGAAAAAGAGGCAGGAAGGTGCTGGCAGAGTGGAGAGGAAGACAGTTAGTTGCATTGACATCCTTAAACAATTTTTAAACATAAACCAAATATATATATTCTGGAACCCAAAGTGGAAAGGACTAGATTTTTTCAAAATAAAAATGGGAGTAGGTAGGCTTAGGACGCACAAGTCCTGTTAAAAGCACTGACTTGGTCTACTTTTAGCTAATTATGTAATGAGATGAAACAGGTCCCACATCACCATGGAGGGATGGAGCTAGAGTACCCCGTCGGGCTGGCTGGTGAGAGGCTGGTTGTGAAAACTGGGCCACTGAGCACATAGAGCCCCCAAGCCGACAGGCCAGGCAGCAGGGGCTTGGGGACACAGAAGCCTCTGGACACTGTGATGGGCGGACACTCGATTCTACTCACCTGTCAGTTTCTAGGCAGTCCCCCCACCCCACCTTCACCTGGCTCTTGCAAGAGAAAGGACAGCTGCGGCTACTGAGCCCAGGGAAGGGTTTCTCTCTCCTGTGTGTGCTTAGTCACTCAGTCGTGTCCGACACTCCGCAACCCCATGAGCTGCAGCCCACCGGACTCCTCTGTCCATGGGTTTTTCCAGGCAAAAATACTGAAGTGGGTTGCCATTTCCTTCTCCATTTCTCATGTAGAAAATAAAGAGGAAAACAAGCTGAGTCATCATGAAAAAATTATAACCTGATACTAGAGAGAAGAGATGAGAGATACATGGGAACCACTGGAGAGAAGACCACGGGGAGAGCCCCAGGCAACCTAGGGACATGGATATGAGTGTGGCCGTGACCCCCTTTTTCAGGAAAAAGGAGTGAACTGTGGTCTGGGCCCACTGGAGTGGAGCGGGCACTGAAGGCTTCCCTGTTCCAACACCAGGGAAGTCTACTGAGTCCAGAATCCAGCTCTCCCTTCACCAACTTGCCCATGTGCAGAGTCTCTTCCCTCCCTCCTTTGCTCACCTGCCCTGGAGCAACCCTGCCCTGCCTCCTTACCCAGCACCCCAGCAGCTCTCAGAGCCAGCAGCCTGGAATCACTGATCTGTCCTCTAGGCTCACAATTTAATCATAACAGGTAACTCTCAGCACCTTCCTATGGCCAGGCACAGTGCTTTTGCCTGTCTTAACTCTTTTAATCCTCATAAAAGACCCTATGAGATAGGTGTTGCGTTTATCCCCTCCATGGGGAGATCAAGGCATAGAGAGGTAGAGCAACTTGCCCAAGGTCACACAGCTATTGAGCAGCAGAGATAGGATTCGAGCCATGGAAATCTAGCACTGACATCTGTGCTCTCAACCACTCCATTATCCTGCCTCTCAATGCCACTTGTCTGAGGGTGCTTGATGCTAGGTCACATGAGTTAGTTTTTAGGCCCTACTGGTTTAGTGAAACAGAATTTTTGACTGCACGACTTCCTGGGGGCTTGAGCACATGAGCGGACAGTGCAGTCTGCAGAAAGGGCATCTATCATATCAGCTTTTCCCACACTTTTTGGTCACCAGCCCTTTTCTCCCCCTTTTCTTCCCCTTGGAGGAAAGCATGAGCTTCATTGCCCGGAACAGTGCAGCTTTAATGTTAACTGAGGCTTCCATGTAAAGTAAAGTGGTGAGGCCACCTTGACCTCTATGAGAATTGTGCTGTTGGATCCCTACTGGAATAGGCAGTGGTTATCACTGGTGGCTGAAATCAATAGATGAAAGACCCACAGGGAACGTTATCTTATATGGATCGAGCTGAAGCCAACTGAACCCACTGATGAGTCCTAGCACCGCAAAAGAGAGGCATTTCTAGGGACTAAAACAGGCATGCCAGCAAAAGAGTGCACAAATGTTCACAGCATCATTATTCACAGAAGTCAGAAGGTGGAAACAACCTAAACGTCCATCAGTGGAGAAAGGCATAAATAAAATATCCACAATGGAGTAGTAGTCAGCCATAAAAAGAATGCAGTACTGCTACGTGCTATAACTTGCATGAACCTTGAAAACATTATACTAGGTGAAAGAAGCAAGTCGCAGGAGGCCATGTGTCCTATGATTCCATTCATATGAAAAATCGAGAGAGACCAAACGCAGATTCATGGCTGCCGGGGGCTGGGGGGTGGGAGATGGGACATGGCTACTTAATGGGTACAGGATTTCTTTTTGAGGTGACCTAAGAGTTTTGAAATTAGATAGTGGTGATGGTTGTACAACACTGTGAATGTGCTAAATACTACTGAATTGTATTCTTTACTGTGGCTAAAATGCTAATTTGATATTACGTGTATTACAAATGAAAGAGAAAGAGAGGCAGGGCATATCTCCTGATGGGGTGTAACAGGAAGTTCAAAAACTTCTCACGAGGTCTGGGCAAAAAACTCCAACTTGGTTACGCCTCTAGAAGTAACTACCAGTTTAAAGGAGAAACAAGGGGAAAGAGGAACTTATTCACAACTCTATGGGGAGGTAGTCAGCAAAATCCCAAATGAGGGACATCTAAGGGACAGAAGACCAAGTTTCTTCTCAGGTAAATGACAAGAAAAAAAAAACAACAACATGGGTGACTAGTCAGATCTTAAAAGATTTACAAGACCTAACACCCAAATGGTCTGTGAAGAAAGCTGAGCATCGAAGAATTGATGCTTTTGAACTGTGGTGTTGGAGAAGACTCTTGAGAGTCCTTTGGACTGCAAGGAGATCCAACCAGTCCATTCTGAAAGAGATCAGCCCTGGGATTTCTTTGGAGGGAATGATGCTAAAGCTGAAACTCCAGTACTTTGGCCACCTCATGCGAAGAATTGACTCATTGGAAAAGACTCTGATGCTGGGAGGGATTGGGGGCAGGAGGAGAAGGGGACGACAGAGGATGAGATGGCTGGATGGCATCACTGACTCGATGGACGTGAGTCTGAGTGAACTCCAGGAGCTGGTGATGGACAGGGAGGCCTGGCGTGCTGCGATTCATGGGGTCGCAAAGAGTCGGACACGACTAAGCGACTGAACTGAACACCCGAATGCAAAGTGCATGTTTGGATCCCAGTTTAAACAGATCCACTGTTTTACCTCTCACTCTGTCCCGTTCTATTCTATTCTAACCAGGGACGGAACCCTTGCCCCCTGCGTCAGTGGTGCTGAGTCTTAACCACTGGACCACCTGGGAGGTCCCCAAATCAACTATTTTTAAAAAGCATTAAGGAGGCAACAAGGAAAATTTGATGACTGACTGGATTTTTTTATGCTCTCAGGAATTATCATTTAATTTATAGGTATGATCATGGTAGTGTGGTAAAGCAAAAAAGAAAGATTTTATTTTCAGAGATATATACTGAGGCATTCACAAATGAAAAGATGTGTCTGAGATTTGTAAAGTAATTCAGTGTGAGGAGGGGAAAGAATACAGACAATAATACATGAGAAACAAGATTAGCCATGAACTGATAATTGCTTGAAGCTGGGTGGTTCTAGCTTAATTTTGTTTTAAGACGGAAAATACCCATAATAAGAAGTTTTTTAGAAAACAAATTGTCGAACAGCAAATGTAAAGAACCCAGTATTGGATATGGGATAATTTTCTAATCACCAATCCTCTTTGTAGATGGAGGATGTTAAAATTGGACCTAAAGTTGTACAATCAGGGTTTTTTTCAATATTAATGAAGTTTTTTTCTTCCAGTTTTATTGAGATATAATTGACATACAGCACTTACACAGGTAAGTTTACAATACATAGCATAATGATTTGACTTATATACATCATGAAGTGATTATCACTTCATGTATTTAAGTACTTAACAAACATCTGTTATCTCATATGGGTACAGAACTGAAGAAATAGAAAAAAATTTTTCTTCTTGTGATTTTCTTCTTAGGATTTATTCTCTTAACAACTTTCACACATGGCGAGCATGCATACTCACTCAGTTGTGTCTGACTCTACAACCCTATGGAATGTAGTCCACCAGGTTCCTCTGTCCATGGGATTTTTTGGGCAAGAGTACTGGAGTGGGTTGCCATTTCCTCCTCCAGGAGATCTTTCTGAACCAGGGATCAAACCCAAATCTCCTGTGTTTTCTGCACTGGCAGGTGGATTCTTTACCACCGAGCCATCTGGGAAGCCCAGCGGTGTTAATTGTATTTATCATGTGGTACATTACATCCCTAGTGCTTAAGTTGTCCTTTAACTGGAAGTTTGTGTCTTTTGATGCCCCTCCCCCAAAGCCCCCTCCCCTCACCCCTTGCCACTGGCAACCACAAATCTGATCTATAAGATCAGGATTTCTATGCTTTCTGCCGTATTTTAGAATAAAAATGATCATTCTCATAAAGCAGAATGGAGGTTACCTTTAGATTCAAGGAAAGAAAAAATCCAGAATTTTGAATACTTACTGTGCGCAGTGTTTTAAGTGTCTTGTGTGCATGCTAAGTCACTCAGTCATGTCCGACTCTGCAACCCCGTGGACTGTAGCCCACCAGGCTCCTCTGTCCATGGGATTCTCCGGGCCAGAATACTGGAGTGGGTTGCCATGCCCTCCTCCAGGGGATCTTCCTGACCCAGGGACTGAACCCACATCTCTAATGTCTCCTGCATTGGCAGGTGAGTTCTTTACCACTACCACCACCTGGCAAGCCTTAAGTGTCTTACATGTATTAATCTCTTGTTACAAGTTTCTATTGGCTTTCCATCCCACTCAGAGCAAAATACAAAACACGATGGTGTGATGTCCAGCATGAGGTGGTACCTGACACTGCTCTCTCTCCCTTCATACCGCACAGCTTCCCCCTTATTCCTTGAACATAGCTGGTGCTCTCCTGCCTCAGAGCCTGTGAACTTGCTATTCTGCCTTCCTGAAGTTCTCCTTCCCCCAACTGAACTCCCTCACCTCCTGCAGGTCAGACTTTCCATATCTCCCTCCTTATGTAATGTGCACCTGAACATCCAAAGCTGGTCCCTGCAGCTTTTCCCCCCTGTTTTATTTATTTATCTTTAGCATATATCAATTCCCAACAAACTATTTGTTTATTGTCTGTCTGCTCCCAATGGATGAAAAGTGAAAGTGCTGGTCATTCAGTTGTGTCTGACTCTTTGAGATCCCATGGACTGTAGCCCGCCAGGCTCCTCTGCCCATGGAATTCTCCAGGCAAGAATACTGGAGTGGGTAGCCATTCCTTTCTCCAGGGGATCTTCCCAACCCAAGGATCAAACCCAGGTCTCCTGCATTGCAGGCAGATTCTTTACCATCTGAGCTACCAGGTACAAACTCCAATAAACCTGAGGTTTTATTCACAGGAACATGTTCTCAGAACAAAGCCTGATGCAGAGTAATATTCATTAAGTATTTATTGAATGAATGTATGCACTTAATCCATGTAAAATCCATTAGATAAACATAGCCATGTATCTTTAGGGGCTGAAATATATGTTTCTATAGTGGCCAAGACCCTCCTGGATTAGCTGGATCTAGTGAACCTGGGCCAAGATGCCCAAGATGCAGAGCAATGTGGGAAGATCTGCCCTCCTGGTCCATTCCAGCCTGCAGTAGGGACAGCCAGTGGGGGTGGCCTACAGCCCTCTTGAGGCCAGGATAGCTACTCTATTCCTGAGAAGAACAAGAATAGCTGAAGGTCCTGCTGAGGGCTGGCAGCATCTGCTGGAAATAAACTTAGAAGAAATGCCAGAGCTGAATGGCGTGTTTGGGATCACAAGAATGTTGTGGACTCAGGGTCTACAGATGGTTCAAGATTCCCAAATAAATGTATTCTCAGGGGAGAGCTGGACAACACGCAGATGGAATGACATTCTGAGTGGCAAACATCCCACTGAGCACTACTCTGAAGGAGGAGGACCAGGCCCTGAAAGCCATCTAATGTATTTTGAAGGATTTCACTCAGACCCAAGATGAGTCTTGAATTACTCTTCAGGTTCCTGCTCATGGGAATCTGGGTTTTCTCCAAGGGAAGCAGGGAGCCAGGTTCCCTATGGAACCTAAGTCAGGCAACCAACGGTACTTCAGAACCAGGGCTCTGTGTCTTATGCCTCCCCTCTAAAACTGCAACAGAACTGAGCTTCCATATGTCATAGAAGAAAGTAGGAGGCTTATTTGCTTAAGAAACAGCATGGTTGAAATAATCAGACTGTAAGAAGGAAATTGTGTCTCATCTTACCAGATGCTCATGTCCTGAAAAACCACAAGAAAATGACATGTTCACGATCTGAATGTTTCAGTCAGCTAGGTGATCCTGCTGATTCAAAGATTCTTATGGGAAATATTTTGGTAAACAACCCTTAGTTTAGAGTTTCAAACATGAACCATATTTCTATACTTTTCAGTTTACCCATAGCAAAGCCTCTCTTTACATCAGCCAGTTTCAGCTCTGAAAGCCACCTTGCGGAATTTCAGTGTCTCTTGGCTGTGAAATGGTTTTCTGGCAGGCTTTCAAAGACAAGGACAGATGGCATTCCATGGGGGTACTCCCAGCTCTTTGTTTTAGCAAATATTGACACTTCTGTAGGAAACAGATCCAGATACTGTTTCTTCCTAACTCATCTTGGCAATCCTGAAGGTTTGGAGAGATATAGGGCAGCAGAATTGGGAAAGTGCACTTGCCACTGAATTAAGACAGACATACATCAGGAAGAGTCATGTTCACAGTTAACTGATGCTTGTAAAAGGCACCAAGTAGTAAGCAACACACTGATCACAAAGCACTTTCAAACAGAAATAAGACAGAGAGGGAAAGAGGGGACAACTGGAGGAAAATGCTCTCCAAAAAAATTCCAATTACTGTATGAAACTCTTTTTCTTTTTTAAGATTCTTTCTAATCTAGATGTCAGTAACAGCAAGGCTATGATAGTTTTACTCAGAAAATCAGGGGATATTTGCTGTAATTCAAAATTAGGATATACTGGTAAAAAGCAGTGAAAGTCCATCATACACTGTCCTTTCTAGAGGGCAATTGGCAGAATATGTCTAATTCCTCCAAAAGTTTATATTCTTTCACTCAAAAATTTGGGAGAATTTATGCTATGCAAATAATCTGATGCATGCCCAAAATTATATATAAAAGAAGTCTATCATGAGGTAGTTTATAATGGTGAGAATATAACAACAACCTAAGCAACCTATTTATCAGTCGAAACTATTTAAATTAAGGTACATCTGTATTCTGAGATCGGAGAAGGTGATGGCACCCCACTCCAGTACTCTTGCCTGGAAAATCCCATGGACGGAGGAGCCTGGTAGGCTGTAGTCCATGGGGTCGCAAAGAGTCGGACACGACTGAGCGACTTCCCTTTCACTTTTCACTTTTATGCATTGGAGAAGGAAATGGCAACCCACTCCAGTGTTCTTGCCTGGAGAATCCCAGGGACAGGGGATTCTGGTGGGCTGCCGTCTATGGGGTCACACAGAGTCGGACACGACTGAAGTGACTTAGCAGCTTAACAGTATTCTGAGATATTTTGTACCCTGTAAAGATGACAGTATAGAACTATATTTGTTTATATGGAAGATAAATAAGTGGTGTAGGCATTATAAGTGGTTTTTATAAAGCAGTTACTATAAAAATCGTTACCAAAAAATTATTTTTATAAAAATTGTTATATAACTTACATATGGTAAGTTATATAAATTATAAAAATTATTTTATAAAAACAATATAAATACAGGTGTGGTTATTACATTAAAAAAGTAATTTTATCTTGGGTGGTGAAATTCTAGGTGATTTTAAGTTCCTATTGCGTTCTGTATTATCTATTGGTGTTATTTAACAAGGAACATAGATCGCTTTTATCAGCAGGAGAAAAACTAAAAAGTATTTCAAATTGTAGAAAGGAAGTCACTGATAAGTTTTATCCACTTCTCTTACAAAAGCCCAACACTGTTTGGCTGGGACCTCCCAGCGGGTGAGAGGTGGGGGACAGGACGGGAGTCAGTGCAGATGGAGCTTGAAGGTAAGACCCGAGGCACAGGGTTCAGGCGGCTTCCCAGACAAGCCCCCAACCTGTCTGCCCTGCCCTGAGCAGGCCTCCGAGTGCCGACGTCACGCTGCAGCTCCTGTTCCGCAGCACTCCTTCCTGTACCTTGGCTCTGAGCTTGCCAGTAACTCGGCAGCACCCAGAGTATCACAGTCTTCACTCAGGAAAAAATATCGTTCTTACATAATAGCAAGAACAAAACAAAAACAGAAGGAAAATTGAAAAATATCTGTATTACTTTCCTAGAAATGCCTTAACAAGTTACCACACAAAAACTTGGTGGCTTAAAACAACAGAAGGTGTTTCTCTCACAGTTCCCGGGACCAGAAAGTCTGACATCAAAGGGCAGGCAGGGCCGTGCTCTCTGCAGGCTCAAGGGGAGGACCCTTCTGAGCTTCCTCCAGCTTCCAGCGGCTCGTCACTCCAGTCTCTGCCTCCATATTCACATTGCCTTCTTCTCTGTAGGGCTGTGTGTGTCCATCTGTCTTCTGGATTCAGCCCCACCCCTAATCCAGTGTGCTTTAGCTCAGTCTTGACCTGCAAAGACCCTATTTCCAAAAAAGGTCACATTTTGAGGTCTGGTATGGTGACATCAATTAGGAGGGTCTGTTGGCAACCCACTCCAGTACTCTTGCCTGGAGAATCCCATGGACAGAAGAGCCTGGCGGACTACAATCCAAAGGGTCACAAAGAGTTGGATGCAACTGAAGCAACTTAGCACACATGCACATTCAACCCACTACAATATCATAAACAAGATTTGGTCAGCAAGCAGAAACTATGACTAGTATTTATCTTTTAAAAAGGTGAGTGAAGGGACTTAGCTGGTGGTCCAGTGGTTAAGAATCTGCCTTGCAAAACCAATACAATATTGTAAAGTTAAAAAAAAAAAAAATCTGCCTTGCAATGCAGGGAACTTGAGTTCTACCCCTAATCAGGGAACTAAGATCCCACATACCATAGAGGTACCGAGCCTGTGTGCCACAAGGAAAGATCCCAAGTGACACAGAAAGGATTCTGTGTGTCCCAACTAAGACCTGATGCAGTCAAATAAATAAATATTAAAATTATTTTATTTTAAAAAAGGTGGGTGAAGGCAGTCAAAGTTTGGCAGGGGCTCAGAAGCAGATCTAGGTGGACCAGGAAGGCCTGCCTTCTGTTCTCATAGTTTGGCAATCAGAAAGCTGCTGCTGAGTTAAGATCAGATAGAGATTCCAGAATTTGGGAGGATAAAGCTACTAATTAGAAAAAACCAGCAAGGACAAAGAAACAGGCAGGACTTGGTTAATGATGTGAATTAGTAAAGAGAATAGTATAGCTGCGATCAAAAATACAAATATGCTTGAGAGATGATTAAGCAAATGAGAGAATTCAGGCGCTAAACTAAACTTCTGTTAGATAATTTAAAAAACCATCAACCTTATTAAATAATGATCAGGGTTGTTGGCCTCAAAACGAGCCTCTTATTAACAAAGGAGCAGTAAATCGGTCCTTGGCAAACTGCACTTACATGAATTCTCGGTGGTGGTTGCTTGGGTTTCCTACTTTGTGGATGACCAGTGACTTTCCCTACAATCCACTTTATCTGCTGCTTCCCTCATCAAATAGTGTAAAGTTGGAGAGTGAAGACCAATGTGAGTGTTAGACTTTCAAAATGTCATCAGGCAGGGGCATGTGCAAAAAATAAGGAGGATGCATCACAAAGATGGAAAGCTGTCAGAAAAGATGCTGTTCAGATTCTTATTCCAGTTAGGGATTATTAAGAATTATTTTCTAAAGCTGTGTGGTGGTGTCATCGGACTGAAAGCCTCATAGTTAAGTAAGAATATGAATTTGGTTGTACTCTAACATAACTCCTCATTGGTCACCAAGACTTTAAGACACTCAAGATGAGAAGGGAACTTAGAAACCTGTCCAGTTCAAGTTCTGACTGTGCAGGTAAGAGGCACAGTGTCCAGAGATATAGGTGCCCTTCCCAAGATGACTTGCTTGGGGCAAGTTAGGATTAAACTGAAGAATCCCAAGCTCTCCCCACATATGTACCATAGGCTATGATCAATTTGATCAGGCAGTTCTTTTTTTCTTATTAGTTTTATTTTATTGATGTAAAGTCAATTTACAATGTTTTGTTAATTTATGCTATACAACAAAGTGATTCAGTTATATATGTACATTATTTTCTATATTGTTTTCCATTATGGTTTATCCCAGGATATTGAATATAGTTTCCTATGCTGCACAGTAGGATCTTATTGTTTATCCATTCTATATATAATAGTTTGCATCTGCTAACTCCAAACTCCCAATCCAATGCCAAGTTCCCAATATTTACATCTACTAATCCCAAACTCCCAATGCCAAGTTCCCCTTGGCAACTACAAGCCTGTTCTCCATGTCTGTGAGTCTGTTTCAGTCTACTTCTGTGTCACATTTTCGATTCCACATATAAGTGATATCATATAATATTTGTCTTTCTCAGTCTGACTTACTTCACTCAGTGTGATCATGTCTAGGTCCACCCATATTGTTTCAGGCAGCACTTCCTAAATACTCAGACTGACAGTGTGAAATGCTGCTTTACTTTGAACAAACCATTCTGGTTTTACATTTGTATGCTAATTCACTATGAGTGGCTAAAATAATATTTTTAGTCAAAAAGAACTAGATGCCCAATAGTACTGAATAAATGGTTTCTGAGTGAGTAGAATACAAAAATCAGACCAAGGGGCAGCAGCTCACCAGATATGCCAAAGACAGATATCCACACTCTCCACCCTGGTCTTGGGAAGACCATTAGCCTCATCTTCCAGCCTCCTTTGCACTTAGGTGAGGCCACATGGCTGAGTTCTGGACAATGACATGTGAGCGGAAGTCATGGGGGCTACTTCCAGGCTTGGCCCATAAAATCCTCCCAACTGGGCTTGATCTTCACTCTCTCCATCTGCCAGCTGAATGGAGAGAAGGCTGAGGACCTAAAGGAGGACAGAGCCAATGAGAAGAGGGCCTGTGTCCTCAAATGACCTCAAAGAGCACAGACTTCCCCTATTGTAAACCCCTTTCTGGACTGTGAAATAAAGCAAACTTTCACTGGGTTAGGTCACTGAGTCTGGGGGTTGTTTATGATAGTGGTTAGCCACCCTGACTAGGTTTGTGTGACTGGTTAGGCAGAAGAGGCCCACAATAGTTTAGGGATCCACCATTCATAGACAGGACCAAGGCTGGCTGCAGCCATTTTCCTTTACTCTCACGTGTCTCTCTTGCAAACTCCCTGCTGGCTGGCCTCACTCCAGTGTTTCCTAGACCTCTTTTCCTAATTCCCTTTGTGTCCCTGCCACACACACACACCACAAACACCACACACACCACACACACACACACACACACACACACAGCAATTGCAAACTCTGGAACCTTAACCTGGAGAATCCCAATTCACATACAGAGACAAGGTGTGGGGGTGGGGGAGCAGCAAAGCTACTTAGCTTGTTGATTGAGTTTCCTGGGACACACACACACACACAGCAACTGCAAACTCTGGAAGCTTAACCTGGAGAATCCCAGTTCACACACAGAGACAAGGTGTGCGGGTGGGGGAGCAGCAAAGCTACTTAGCTTGTTGAGTTTCCTGGCGCACACACACACACACACACACACACACACACAGCAACTGCAAACTCTGGAAGCTTAACCTGGAGAATCCCAATTCACACACAGAGACAAGGTGTGGGGGTGGGGGAGCAGCAAAGCTACTTAGCTTGTTGAGTTTCCTGGCATATATTACACAAGCATACTTCTCACAGGAGGAGACTTAGGTGCCCAGATCAGTGGCAGCATTTTGCCCCATTCACATCCTGCTTCCCTAATAGGACTGTAAGCTCTTGTCCTCCCCTATTTTGTATCCCAATGACTGTCACCAATGGGTGCCTACTGTGTCACTGATAGTAATTGAGGCTGACATGGACAAATAGGAGTCAAAACAGTGTAGGGATCACCAAAGAGCCATACCACACAGGCTGCTGTAAAAACAGGGCTGGTTATTTTTGTGTAAAAGATGAAGAAGGACAGAGCAATGTACTGAGAGACAAAAACAGTACTTCATTTCCCTTGAAACTTTGCAGAGAAGGTAAGATGTGAGCAGATATTACACCTTCAGAAGCCGTGGGAAGAACGCGGTGATTGAGAAAGGGCATCCTCTCCTGCAGGAAGAGGAGGATGAGTCAGGAGTAAACAAGGAACAGCACAGAGGCAGTGTGGACTGTGGTGGAAAGTGGAGAGCTTGAATTCTGACTCTAGCATTGACCGAGGGCATGTCCATGTCACGACCCTGAAACTCAGGTTTCTTGTCTAGACAAGACAAAACGGAGGTAGTACCTACTTCATAGATTTGCTATGAGCAGTAAATGAGATCCTGCCTGGAAAGGTCCAGAAGAGTGGGGTTCAGTACATCGCAGCTCCTCTAATGAAAGCCGTGTGTGACCATGGCTCACAGATGGTGATCATCACCATCCCAATGTCCATAGCAACTTTCAGAAGATTATAGATTAACAAGAGAGCAAGAATAAAGTTCCTCTTCATGAAGTATCATTGATTCATCAAGATTGGTAGACATTAGACTGCAAATCAGGTCATTCATGAACATATTTTGCAGAAGCCTTTGGCAAAATGTCTCAACAATTGCAGATTCATTTAAATTCCTGTGACTATGCCTGTTATGAAACTAGCTATACTTAATAGCTATCTTAATAGCTTAATAGAATAGCTATCTAATTCCTCCTAGATAATCTGATTTGTATCTTAATTTATATCTTAGATTTTAAATATGCTATTAATCCTGGAAATTGTTTTGCTTAACCCTGGAATTTTTACCATGAATTTATATTTCTTGTGGCTCATATTAGCAGAAATTTTCTAAAAAAAGGATACAAGGTTTTGACCAGTTCTCTTTCCTACTAATTTCGGATAAAGAAATTGCCATGAGAAAAAATACTTGCATTCACCTCACACCAGAAATGTTTCAGTGATCTCTTTCATGTCAAGCTGCAATCTTATATTTATAGGGGTAAGCCAGATTATTGCATGAAGGGCTCAGAATGTACTATTGTAATGTTATTAATTCAGTCATTAATTATTCATGGAATATTTCACTAACCATACTACACAGCTGCAGTTGCATTTTTAGATTTTCCTTCCACTTGTCTGATGTTCTCTTTTGACACAGATTGTGTTAGTTAACGAGACTATGTAACAAATTACCCCACAATTTAGTGGCTTGAAACAATATTTATTATCTTAGAGTCATTTCTGAGTCAGAATCTATGTGCAGCTTACATACATCTTTAGACTTGGGGATCTTTCACAACGCTGTGATCAAGGAGTTGGCTAGGGCTATCATCATCTCAAACCTCAAGCATGGAAGGACCTGCTTTAAGCTTGTTCAAGTGGCTGTGGCAGGCCTCGGATCTTCACTGGCTGTTGGCTGAAGATACCAGTGCCTTTCCATGTGAGCTTCTTTTTTTAAAATTTCTTAATAGGAGGATAATTGTTTTACAATGTTGAGTTGGTTTCCACCTCACAACGACACAAATCAGCGAACAGCGATAATTATATATATAAAACCCCTCTGTCTTGAGCCTCCCTAACCCCTCCCATCATACCCCTCTAGGTCATCAGAGAGCACCAGGCTGGGCTTCCCTGTGTTACACAGCAGCTTCCCACTAGCAATCAATTTTGTACAGCCACATGAGCTTCTATATAGGGCTACTCTCCGAGAGAGAGAGAGCAAGAGATGCACAGAGAAGGTAAGTGCTGTGGTCTGAATGCTTGTGTTCCCCCCAAATCCATGTGTTGACACCTAGCCCCTAAGGTGATGGTATTCGAAAGTGGGGCCTTTGGAAGGTGATTAGGTGATGAGCCCCCTTAAGAAAGCTGTTGAGTTTCCTTGGTGGTTCAGTGGTAACGAGTTCTCCTGCCAATGCGGTTAGATCCCTGTCTGGGAAAATCCCACATGCCACAGGGCAACTAAGCCCGCACACCATAACTACTGCACCTGTGCTCGAGTCCCAGGGAACCGCAACTACTAAGCCCCCAACCCACAACTACTGAAGCCCGAGAGCCCTCGGGCCCATGCTCTGCAACAAGAGAAGGCACTGCAATGAGAAACGAAAAGGGACCCCCAATCGCCCCAACTAGAGAAGCGACCACGAAGAAAGGAAGACTCAGAACAGCCAAAAATAAATTAATTAATTTTTAAAAAGCCACTGAGAAAGGCTTTTAAAAAGCCTCCCTTGTCCCTTCCACTCTGTGAAGATACAAGAAGCCAGCTGTCTGCAACCCAGACGAGGCCTCTCACCAGACTAACCATGCCGGCACCTTGACCTTGTCCTTTCAGCTTCCAGAACTGTAAGCAATAAACTTCTGCTGCTTATAAGTTACCCAGTTCTATAGTATTTTGTTATAGCAGCCCAAACAGACTAGAATAGTAAGCAAGATTTAAGACAGTCTTTTTATAACCTAATGACATTGCATCACTTTGGCCATACTCTATTTGTTAGAAGCAAGTAACCAGATCAGCCCACACCCAAGGACAAGAAGTCATTTCAGAACATGTCTGCCTCACAAGAATGCATTTAAAGCAGTGCTTCTCAAACTAATCCTGGTAATAGTTCAGCTTTCTTTCCCCTGTTATAGGTCAGTACTTTTGTACAGTAAAAAAATTCATTTCTAGAAAAATTAAACAACTACAGTATATAAAAGCAAACCCATTGATCATGGCTTGGTTGTTACAACAATGTCAAAAGACTGTAAACATTTCTAAACATTCAATTCTATTACTTACCTCATCTGGACCAGAAACAAATAGTTTATGGACTAATCTCAGTTATAGACCATCCTTTGAGTGGCCCTGGTTTAAGGATCTGAATAAACACAGATGGCTTTTCAAGGCTTTTACAAGTCAGCGATTCGTACTTTTCACTTGGCTATTCCTGGAAAGAGGGATTCTAGAAAAAAAAAACATTTTTTAAAACCTCAAACAAACAAACAAACCCATTCTCCACTCTCTCTGACTTCCTAAAAATGGGATCTTTTGTTATGTTGAAGGTCAAAGGCATGTAGGATTGATTACGAGTCCCCTGTTTAATATTTGGCTTCAAGGTCCTTTCTGTGCCCGCATTCTCACCAGTCTGTAAGCCACAGATTTTAATTGCACGGTCTGACTCAACATTAAAAAAACTAAGATCATGGCATCTGGTCCCATCACTTTATAGCAAACAGAAGGGGGAAAAGTGGAAGCAGTGACAGATTTTATTTTCTTGGGCTCCAAAATCACTGCAGACAGTGACTGCAGCCATGAAATTAAAAGACGCTTGATCCTTGGAAGGAAAGCTATGACAAATCTAGATAGTGTATTAAAAAGTAGAGATATCACTTTGCTAACAAAGGTCCATATAGTCAAAGCTATGGTTTTTTCAATAATCATGTAAGGATGTGAGAACTGGATCATAAAGAAGGCTGAGTGCTGAAGAATTAATGCTTTTGAATTGTGGTGCTAGAAGACTCTTGAGTGTCCCTTGGACCGTGAGATCAAACCAGTCAATCCTAAAGGAAATTAACCCTGAATATTCACTGGAAGGATTGATGCTGAAGCTGAAACTCCAATATTTTGGCTACCTGATTCGAAGAGGCAACTCACTGGAAAAGACCCAAATGCTGGGAAAGATGAAGGCAAAAGGAGAAGGGGCAGCAGAGGATGAGATGGTTAATAGCATCACCAACTCAATGGACACGAATCTGAGCAAACTCTGGAAGAGAGTGAAGAACAGGGGAGCCTGATGTGCTGTAGTCTGTGGGGTCTCAAAGATTCAGATACAACTTAGTGACTGAACAAGTCTTGACAGATACTATGATTATCAGCTCACATTTTAAAGGTGAGGAGTCAGCCCCTTCCCCAACTATTTCAGAAGTTTGAAAGTCCTTCCTGTTGTTCATCTATTGGGATCCTTCAAAACACATCTCAAGTGTAAAAGATTCAATTCAACTGAAAAAAAAAAAAATGTTTTGAGTACCGACTGAGTGCAAGTTTCTGGGACATACTACCTTGAAGAAGGTACTACGTCTGTTCTCACCTGGTTTATGGCACTTACTTTGTGGTCACTTACATTTCCAAAATATTTAGGCATTCGAGAACATTCTTTAGCTCCCCAATGAGACCATTAACTTACAGAGCAAAAGTACTTCATTTCCTATCCTTCACAACATCAGGCAGTTCAGTGGGTCCTCAGAAAACACTGAGCTAGATGTCTGAATTCAGCAGTTAATCAAGCCCAGAACCTGAATCCCTGTCCAGGGACTAAGTGTCCCAAATCTCACTAACCTGGCAGAGCATCTCTCTTCCAGCCTCTTCACACCTGATAACCCACTCTCCAGGGCTTAAAGTAGAAGGCAACTTTTCAGAAGTCTGCTTCTGCTCCCCTGGTTCTCATAGAGCAAACTGGCATCTGATGTGGAGTTCTCATTACATTAGCCCCAAGACAGAGGAGAAAACCAGGTGGAGGAAGGGACCTTTAAAAACAAGTCTTGCTCAATTTCTTACACAACTGCCAACCCTCAGCTGGGTATGCCCACCCTCTCCCTCCCTCCCCCCTTCCCAGGAAGGGAGTGAGTTAGCAAAACTTACAATGGTAAGGCCCAGTGCTGAGCACAAAGGTAAGCCAAACAGGTTTTTTTTTGCCCTCAAGAATGTATAATGGACAAATCAGGTCAATTTCAACTACAAAGCAAAGTGAAATGTGCCAAGTGTTGCAATGTTGGCATATGGAGAAATCACTGTGGGAGAACAGATGGGGGAAAATTCCAAATGGTGAAAATTCAAAGGATATATCTTTGGGTTAAGCCTTGGAAGATGGGTAATACAAATGATGGGTAACACTCAGAGGCCACTTCCTATCTACCCAGTGCTGTGGTTGGTGGTATACACACCTCATTTAGGGGTCACAACACGTGTCTCGAGGCGTGCTCTCATTAGTCCCACTTCACAGTGAGGTAACAGGTACTGAGAGTGACCAATCTGTCCAAGGTCCAAGCTAGTGAGCAGTAGAGCGGGGATTTGGACGCATACTCACCTGGTTTATGGCACTTACTTTGTGGTCACTTACATTTCCAAAATATTTAGGCATTCGAGAACATTCTTTAGCTCCCCAATGAGACCATTAACTTACAGAGCAAAAGTACTTCATTTCCTATCCTTCACAACATCAGGCAGTTCAGTGGGTCCTCAGAAAACACTGAGCTAGATGTCTGAATTCAGCAGTTAATCAAGCCCAGAACCTGAATCCCTGTCCAGGGACTAAGTGTCCCAAATCTCACTAACCTGGCAGAGCATCTCTCTTCCAGCCTCTTCACACCTGATAACCCACTCTCCAGGGCTTAAAGTAGAAGGCAACTTTTCAGAAGTCTGCTTCTGCTCCCCTGGTTCTCATAGAGCAAACTGGCATCTGATGTGGAGTTCTCATTACATTAGCCCCAAGACAGAGGAGAAAACCAGGTGGAGGAAGGGACCTTTAAAAACAAGTCTTGCTCAATTTCTTACACAACTGCCAACCCTCAGCTGGGTATGCCCACCCTCTCCCTCCCTCCCCCCTTCCCAGGAAGGGAGTGAGTTAGCAAAACTTACAATGGTAAGGCCCAGTGCTGAGCACAAAGGTAAGCCAAACAGGTTTTTTTTTGCCCTCAAGAATGTATAATGGACAAATCAGGTCAATTTCAACTACAAAGCAAAGTGAAATGTGCCAAGTGTTGCAATGTTGGCATATGGAGAAATCACTGTGGGAGAACAGATGGGGGAAAATTCCAAATGGTGAAAATTCAAAGGATATATCTTTGGGTTAAGCCTTGGAAGATGGGTAATACAAATGATGGGTAACACTCAGAGGCCACTTCCTATCTACCCAGTGCTGTGGTTGGTGGTATACACACCTCATTTAGGGGTCACAACACGTGTCTCGAGGCGTGCTCTCATTAGTCCCACTTCACAGTGAGGTAACAGGTACTGAGAGTGACCAATCTGTCCAAGGTCCAAGCTAGTGAGCAGTAGAGCGGGGATTTGGACGCATACAGGGTAACAATGGAGCACTAGCGCTCTTAACTCTCACTTAAGGAGCAAAGGAGATGGTGAGGCAAGGCCTAGCCTCTGGCAGGGCAAGCCGGGGGAAGCGGGAGGGAACAGGTAACAGTTCTGTTTGATCCTTACGGCAGCTTTGGAATCCATATATCAAACTCTCGGCTTTACAATACATTGCCTCTGATCTCCCCACATCCTATTGAACAGGTACTTTTATCCCCATTTTACAGATAAGAAAACTGAGGCACTGAGAAGTAACTTTTCAAGGTCACACGACTGGTAGTGGCGCTGGGATCTGAACCTACTGTGCCAGCTCAGTGTTCTCACGTGGGTGGAAGCCCTCTGCATGCCGCCCAGTGCCTCGACTTCCCGCCCCGCCCCCACCTCAGTCTATACATCCTGTCCCTTCCTACCTACCTTTCCCCCAGACCCCCTACTCCCACCCCGCGGTTTCAGCCACAACCGCCCAGCCGACCACCACAGGGTTGAAGGCCACTTCGCGCCCAGAACTACTTCTACTCCCAGGAAGCTTTGCGTTCCCCAGGAATAAAGAGCCTTTGAGCGCGGGGGCCCCGCCCCGCGTGGGCCCCTCCCACGGGCGCCGGCCCTGGGCGGCCGTGGGCGTGTCCCCGGCGGCGGCGCCCGAGGCCCGAGGCGGAGCCTGGCTGCAGCTCGGGGCTGCGGGGTAGCCCGAGAGGGCGAGCTTCGGGCGGAGGTGGCTCCTCCTCCGCCACTCCGCAGCCGCTGGTACCCGGCCGGCTGCGGTGGAACCTCCTTTGTACCCTGCTCCAGGAGCCCGCGACGGCCGCTGCGCGTCCAGGTCCATTGTTTCGCCGCTCCGTCTCTTCCGGACAGGTGCCGGCGGCGCGCGGGGCCCGCACGTGCCAGAGCCGCGCGGCCTGAGCGCAGGGATCCGCGGGCGCCCGCCTGGGCGTCCTCGGGCGCGCGGCGGGGGATGAAGTACTTGAAGGCGTGGTGGTCGGACGGCGGCAGCCTTCTTCACCTCACCATCCTGCTGACCTTGGCGGAGCTCCGCCTGGACCTGGACCTAGACCTCTACCTGCTGTTCCCGCCGCGCACTCTGCTTGGAGATGAGCTGCTGCTCCGGAACGGCCAGACGAGCCACATCTCTGCGCTCAGTCCTTTCCCGGCCTCGGGAGGGTGGGGGCGCGCTGAACTGCTGCACCCCAAGTGCTGGGAGCGGGACCCCGCGGCGCCGCCAGAGGGCCGGCTGCTCCGGGAGGTGCGCGCGCTCGGGGTCCCCTTTATCCCCAGCACCCGAGTGGACGCGTGGCTGGTGCACAGCGTGGCTGCAGGCGACGCCGACGGGGCGCACGCGCTGCTCGGCGCCGCAGCCGCCTCGTCTGCCGGGGGAGTGGGTGCAGGCGTGGCCGGCGTTAGCCAGGCTGCGCCGGGTGGCGGCGGGGGTCCGCGAGCGGTTCAGAGTAGCCCGTTGGCCGCCGGGGAGGAGAAGGCACCCGCGGAACCGACGGCTCAAGTGTCGGACGCCGGCGGACACGCGAGCGAGGTAACA
>SJYT01018751.1:78335-129728 GCA_006410635.1 Cephalophus harveyi
TAACAGGAGAGCGGGACGCGAGCGGGTGCTGGGGGACCTGGCCGGCAGCCCTGGTTGTGGCGGGCGGGGGTGGGGGGGGGTGCGGCATGCCTGCGCACCTCCATGCGTCGCCCCCGGGCGGGTGGGGTTTGCAGGTTTGCGGACAACTGTGAGCCTCTCCTTTTTGTGAATTCGACCGAAGAAGGCTTAGTGCTGTCGCTATGGCTCTTAGGAACCAAGTGGGTGAAGTCATCAGTTAGGTTATAAAGAGCACCTGTCCTGTGTTTGACGGCCATCAAGGGCAGTAGTTCGGGAGTGGAGAGGAAGGACAGTATGCTGGAAATTTTCTGGCCCACTATCTTCGTTTAGTACCTCGTGTAAAATGACATCTCTTTTTCCGGAACCGAAGGCGGCCTTGGGCTCCGGGAGGATAGACGTTTCTCTTAACCGCGCTCCCTGCCCAACGCACTCACCTCCTTCGAATTTGAACCCATTGCAGTTCGTTTTTTGATGCTTCTCTGGATTGAGGGGCTGTGGTCAGTGTCCACTCCGAGGCCCTCAGACAGACCGGTCTGCTCTTACCTAACGATTCTTCACACCTAACAATCCACCTCCCTCCAGAACTTGTGTAACCCCTCAGCATTAAGAACACGGGTACCCTGACAGTCACCTAGTGACTAACAAGTTTCCTTTGGTTCGTAGGTTCAAACCTTTCAGTTTAACTTCCTTTTAAAACAAAGTTCACCAGAATCTGTTGACTGAAGTGTCTGGTGCCCCCAACGGCGAGTTGGTGCCTACAGACACAGCATAGCAATTTCCAAAAAATCGCCTTATCCAAAGTTCCCTCCAAAGGGACCTCTGTAATTGGCCCAAACCTCAGTGTTAACAATTGGTATTGATCAGCAAGAGTTCCTTGGACGTTGTTTTTGTGGAGTGCGATCTTATGCAAAATGGGGCCAGACTGGTTTGTTTGCCGCTCTTCAGAATTGCCCTGTTTGTGTAGGCAGTTGCCAGACGAGCTTCTCCGCCCTCTCCTAGAGGGGTCATTGTGCCCAAGTGCCGAGTGATTCATTGTTAAACGTATCCGATCCCTGCCTCTTCCTGGGGCCGGAACTAATGGGATGGGGGTGGGGGAGCCTCGGTGGGCTCCGAACAAACGGAGGGTAGGGGTGGGTAGGTCCTTTCCGCTCGCTCCTCCAGTCTCCACCCTGGGGGGTGGTCTCACCTGAATCCCTCCTCGTGCAGAGGTGGGGCGTTTTGTGCCTCTCCCCTTCCGGATTCCGTGCCACCCAGGGATGAAACCCAGTGTTGGATGCTGTCCCAGATGGCACCCTGCCCCCATCACCGCTCATTGTCAGCCGGCCTGCGAAGTGTGTGAGGACCTGGAGGCATAGGAGGCTGCTCTTCAAGGACTTCGCTCCCCCGCCAGGCTCTCCTGGTTGATATCTCTTTAGACCAGCAAGGCTGCCATGGGGGAAAGCTCTGGGGACCTAGGCAGAGCCAAACCTTGGATGCCCTGAGCCCAGATTTCCTAAGGGAGAGGGTGAGGTTCACCCCAGGCCATTCTCCTGGTGTCACCTGCCCCAGCTGACATGTGTGGACCTGCAGGACTGTGGTAGCTGCTGGGATGACCTGGTTTTTTTCATTCTGGCGATAATTAGCTGTTGAGCACCTTATAGTTTTCACAGCCAGTTCACCTGCATTGGTAACACCTTTTACCTGCCCCTTGTGAGGTCCACGGGCCAGGCATCCTTACATCCAATTCATACTTGGAAAATAGAGATCCAGGGAGGTTGAGGGGCTTGGCTAAACTAGCACCGTTAATTAGTACCAGAAGTGGATCTAGACCCTGAGCCCCCCTGACTCCCAGGCTGGCGCATTAAGCATCTCCACTGCACTTTTCTGTGCAAGCGCGCAGCTGGAATGGGCATTACCCCCATTCCTTTCCCCAGCACCACTGCTCTCCACTGCTGGGTTGACTTTAAAAAGCAAATTGTACCATCTGTAATGCTGAAGTTACAGTTGGAAACCGTGACTCTGGAGAAAATGGGCTGAAAAAACAGCTCTGGTTTTTGCAATCAGCAAACCTGGGTTTGGGGAATCACATAATAATGTGCCCTCATATGGACCACCGTAACCCCTCAGGCCTTAGTGTCTCATCTGTTGAGTGGGGGAATAATGCTTCTCTCGGGTGCCGTGCCCATTAAGTGGGAAAAGCATGTGTGAAGTGCCAGCCTAGTGCCTAGGATGTGATTGTTTTCTTCTTTTGCCCCCATCCTCAACACACCCTCCTTAACCAGTCCCCACTCAACATTTTGTCTTGTTTGTCTCTGTATCTAGCTTGATTGGTTGTCTGTTAAGGAGGTGGGGTGGGTTGGAGCCAGACTGCCTGGTTTGGGATCCCAGTTACATCATGCATTGCTTTGTGACCTTGGGCCATTTCTGAATCTATCTGTGCTTTATTCTCACCTGCACAATAGGAATAATATAGGTGCCTACTGCAGAGGGTTGTTGTGAGAATTAAACATTCATACCATGGAATAGGCTTAGAACTGTGCCTGTCCCGTCTTAAATGCTCAAGGTTAACTTCAAAGAGAGGGAGTGCTGTGATATAAGAGCATCTTAAGTTTGTTATAGATAATTAGAGTGGCTTACATTTGAGTTGTAGGAGATTCTGGTTTTATAGTATAACTTTTCATAATTTTTGTACATGTGCAAAAATATTTTGGAGTAGGGGATTTTCCAAGCATCAAAAGAAGTACAGCTTTGGTTTCATTTCTTAGTGAGGCTAATCATTAGTTGCAAACAGTATGTGGAATTCCCCAGGGCAGACAAGCTTCCCTTCCTGACCACAACCATTCACTCACAACTTATGAGGCACATGTTCTTCAAAGTCATGCACTGGTTAAACAAAGAAATCAACGGTAGTTGCAGAATTGAATGTGTGAGCATATTTGAAGATGGGGTGACTACTTACAGCCAGCAGCCATATTTCAGAGAGCTGTTGCCACTTTAAAACTGAGAGGGCTTGTGGTCATCTTGATGTGGTTTCATGCCGTGGGACAGATGGGGACCTTCTGCTGGGTGAGGGGTCCAGCAGGACCACTGACCTTTGGAGTTGGTTTCTATAGGTCACAGGAAGAATCTGATACAGTCAATATTTGCTTCTAAGAGTACATAAAGGGAAGAGAAAGCAGGTCCTTCATTGTTAAAATGAAAGTTGGTTTTTGTTTCAAAATCAAAGATAGTCCCTGATGCCTGGGCAGTTGGAGATAGATGAAATTTCAAACACTTTCAAACACTTTTCAACTTACAACCATGATACAGAAATAGTCTTTTGTGGAATGATGTGCATTTCAGTACAGCGTTTCACAGTAGACTTTTTACTTACTAAAATATGCAGTGAAGATGCACCTATGCTCTTCTCGTGGGCAGGAATAGTATGGCTCACTGTATTAGTGTTGTTGCTGTTTAGTCGCTCAGTCGTGCCCGACTCTTTGCTGCCCTATGGACTGAAGCCCGCCAGGCCCCTGTGTCCATGGGATTTCCTAGAATACTGGAGTGGGTTGCCATTTCCTTCTTCAGGGGATCTTCCTGACCTGGGGATCGAGCCCATGTCTCCTGCATTGGCAGAGGGATTCTTTGTCCCTGAGCCACCTGGGAAGCCCATTAGTGTCCTAGGGCTGCTGCGACAAAGTAACATGAACCAGGAGACTTAACAGAAATTTACTGTCTCACAGTTCTGGAGGGAAAAAGGTGGAGAGAGGGTCTCAGCAGTTCTGAGGTTCCAGGCTGTGATGGTGAGGCTGAAGGTTGTGAGGGAGGGGTTCCAGGAGGTTCCAGGCCTCACTCCTGGTTTCTGGTCATTTGCTGACAGTCTTCTGCGGCCCTTGCTTTTTACTGCATCAGCCCAGTCTCTGTCTTCTTCACATGGCGTTGTCCCTGTACGCATGCCTGTAGCCAGATTTCCCTCTTTATAGGAAAGTATAAAGTACTGTATTCCCTCTGTATACCAGTCATTTAGGATTAGGGGCCCACCTTCTCATCCTAATCAATTGCATCAGAAACAGCTCAGTTTCCAAATAAGGTCACATTCTGGGGTACTGAGGGCAGCTCAGTTTCCAAATAAGGTCACATTCTGGGGTACTGAGGGTTATGACTTCGAACACATCAGTTTTGAGGGACTCAGTTCAATCTGTTATGCGGTCACCATCTCCCCTTTCTGGGAACTCTTGGGGGTGTTCCACTTGCTTACCAACGAGATACCAGTTGTTGAAGGTCCACGGTATCTAGAAGCAGCTGGACTACGTGTGGGACCATTTGCAACAGGACTTGGTGTAAGGTCTTGAGCAAAGCTGGTTTTTGGCTGGCTTGTTGTGCCACAACCCAAGGAACCCCAGACTTCTTCCAGTCAGCCTTTGACCTAAAGTGGTAGGTTACAGAGACATCATCTCTACAGTGTATGAGTCTCCCCTTCGCTCGCCCTACTTTTCAGCTCCAGTCGGAACTGGAGCCCAGGGCCCAGGCCCGCCCCTGTGGGCGGACTCAGGCAGGCTGCTCTCGTGGTCAGTGTGCTGTCCCTGGAGCTTCACTGCTGGCTGGTTATATGATCCGGAGCACTCTTGGTAACCTCCTTGTGCCTTGGTTCCCTTATCTGTGAAATGGGTTGGTAAGAGTCCCTTCAGGAGGATTAACGAGATCACACGCGTTCTTTGGGGTTGGCATTTGGTAAGCCCTCCATGTTAGCAGCTGCTGTTAACTCAGCGGGGGCTGGAGGCGCTCCCATGCCCCTTCCTAACTTATTCCTCTGTGCTTTGTTGCCACATACAGGTCTCCAGCGCATGCCTTGTTCTTTCCCGTTTTCATCTGGGAAGTCCCCCGGGGCTCCTCATTGCCTACCAGTTTGCTATTTTGTTGTTCAAGGCTCCCCATCTGATGCAGCTCCCTGTTCTGAGTTCATCTCTCCAGCTGGCCCACACCTGTAGCCTACTTGGCTACTTTGACTTTCTCCCTTCCTTTTCCCCAAATAGCCATTCTTTCCTGCCTTTGACTCGGTTACCTTTGCCCAGAATGCATCCTTTCATTTCTTTCAAGTCTTTTGCTCTTAAGTTCTAACTCCTCTCCACTATTAGCTCAAGCATTTCCTGGTCTTTCCTTTGTGCCCTACTGCATTTTGTGACATTTCTTCTATGGGACTTGCGTTCTCTACTTTGAACTGCAGAACCTTAAGTGTGGAAACTGGGTCTTCACTCTAATGTGCAAGTGGCACCCAGGGACAGGATTAGGAGCAGAAGCCTGTTCAATCAGCGTGTGTTGAGCTCCTCATTCATCCTTCACGTTGACTCTGCAGAGCTTCTCAGGTGCTGAGAGCTCACGTGTCTTGAGACCTTCCAGGCCAGAGTCCCAACTACAAATATACGAAATCCTGATGGGCTATCTGACCGCTTAATGCCGATCTGAGTGGATGGGGCAGTGGAAAGTAGACTTTCAGGTTAGCATATAATTAATCAGGTGGTGAAACTCAGGATTGCCTAAAGTATGATCTTGCCCAGAATAGACAGGTTACTGTTCTTAAGTGCTGAGGTAGACTGCTGCCACCCCCACACCCACTAAAAAATTGAAACATAAAAACAAGCTTCTCGCATTTGTGGTAGCCTTTCGATATGAATAGTTTATTTTCAAAATCTAATTAAAGATGTACAGTAATATTCAAATACACTTCTGGGCAGCTGAAGCAGGCTGAGGCTCTGGTACACACCTGGGTGGTTTTTGGTTGAGTTGCAGGTGGTGGTTGGCAGATCATGGTCAGTGTTGTAGAGGCAAGGAAGGCATGGCCTTTTGTGATTGTGTGTGTGTGTAGCTCCAGTCGTAACCAACTCTTTGTGACCCATGGATTGTAGCCCTCCAGGCTCCTCTGTCCATGGGATCTTCAGGCAAGAATACTGGAGTGGGTTACCATGTCCTCCTCAAGGCGATCTTCCTCACCCAGGGATCAAACCCATGTTTCCTGATGCAGGTTTGAGGCAAAATTTCTTCCCCAGGGAGACCTTAGTTTTGTTCCATTTTGCCCTGAAAGACTTTCAGTTGATTGGATGAGGCCCACTTGGATTATCAAAGACACTCTTTTTTACTCAGTCACCTAGTTGGGGGCCACTGTTACCCACATCTGCACAGTACCTCAGTACCTTCACACCAACACTAGGTTAGCATCTGATGGAATTCTGGGTCCTGTAGCCTGGCCACACTGACATGTAAAACCAGTCATCACCCCATCCCAGCTCCATCTCTTCCTGGGCAACCTCCCTGAGGCTTGGTGTCCAAATTGTAAAAGGTGAATATTAACTTCTTTCCAGGAAAGTTCCTTGAGCATTAAATCATACTGTATGTTAAAGGGCTAGTGCAGGTTTTAGCATAGTAATAGAATTCAGCAAGTGATTTGCTCTCATTGCTCCAGAGCTGGGGAATGTTGAACTCCCAGGAAACCCCTGACATTTGGAGGAAATGGTGGATGACTGCGAAGTCTTGCAGGAGGCCTTGGGCTTGTTGAGGAGGCAGAACCCTTAAGCTCATCTGAAAAAAGAGCTGCTTAGACTGAAGTGACTTAGCAGCAGCAGCAGCAGCCTTCCTTTAGAGCTGGGTTTCTCATCCCAGGGACTGTGTCAATTACCCGGTTGCTTGATGCAATGTAAATTTCAGGGCCCACCTGAGACTGGCTGAATCAGAGCCTCTCAGATGGGGCTTGGGATGGGTCTACAGTTTCTCAGACTTCCACATGATTCTTCTGCCACCCCATCTTGATCTTAGCCATGGTGTTACTGCCTCAGGGCTTTTTGATGCCCAGCAATGTAGGAATGCAGGGTGGAGTGGGGTGGGCGGGGGACGGTGCCTGGTTGAAAACTATCCTTCTGAATTTAAAGCCCAAAAGAGCTCATAGACTGAGCCAAAGTTACCTGCTTGAGCAGCAGGACCTGGGCTAGAGCCCTGGTTTGCCAGGTGTTGTTTTAAAGTTAAAGCCTGAGCTGTCTAGTTCCTTGCTGGGGATGAGAAACTAACTTGCAAAAATAACCAATAATAAATGCAGAACTAACTTGCAAATAAGTGCAGTTCACAATTAACTCATGCTTAAGTTCTAGAATAGGTGAAGCTAGGGTACAAATATGAGAACTTTCTGGGAGTGTCTGAGAACTTTAAATGTTCTCTTTCACAGTTGAGGTCCAAGTTAAATGGGTGGCTGCATTTGTCAGAATTGTGCAGTTAAGGTTTATACAGTTCTGGCCAGGTATACCCTACCTAAAAACTATGAGAGAATGATTGAGTGTGGAGGGGAGGGGTGGTGGGATAGTGATATAAGAACAACAGGTAAGGGACTTCCCTCGTGGCCCAGTGGTTAAGACTGCGCTTCCAACGCAGGGGGCTTGGGTTCGATCCCCAGTCTCTTCCTGGTCTCAATCCTTGGTTGGGAATTAAGATCCCATACCTCAGGGTGCAGCCAAAAAACAAAACCAAAAAAGAATAGCAGGAAATTGTTGATAATTTTTGAAACTGGATGATGGGTTCATGGAGGGCTTGCTATATTGTTTTCTGTTTATTTTGTGTGTTTGAAATTTCCCATTGTGAAGAAAATACAAAAACATCATGCATGTTGAAGGCCACTTGGCCTGTCGTGCCTGCTGGAGTAATGTAGCATTACATGAATCTCTCCTGCTCTCCCCTCCCCACCTCCCCTCTGCTCTGCCCTGCCCTCTCCTGGTCCCTCTTCTCCCACCCCCTCCAACTCCCCTCTGCCCTCCCCTCTCCCAGGCCCTCAGCCTGCACCTGGGGATTACTTGTGGGAGAGGCTGCTCCTTTTAAAATCAAAGCCTGCAGGTTGGAGTTCATGCCCTTGTGTCCCAGGTGTTGAGTCTCCTGTTTGGAAACACTGGCTGTTTTCATACCTGGCTTCTCCTGATGGGCAGTCACACTGAATGGCTTAGTTTCAGCCTCGTGGAGGATGCTTGCCAATTGTTTTAGCTGCTTCCTCTAGGAGCCTTCAGAAGTGAGTTTAGTCTATAGCACATGTTAGGGTGAGCAGTTTCCAGCGCGTAATAGTAAATGGAGAGAATGGAGATTGGATAATGGAGTCCTGTACCCCATCCTTGTCACCAGCATAACAATCACCAGTGCAGGGCCAGTCTTGGCTCATCTGTCACTTCCCTTGTCCCTCTTCCCATTAGTTTGAAACAAATTCCAGACATCATTTCTTGTGATTCTTGTGCCAGCTCTTTGCAGGGACTTAGTCAAGAGGAGAAAAAAGCCTGGATTTGTTCCTTTCCTGTTCTTCCCACTACCTTCATCAACTCAGAAAATCTTCTATAAATATTTTAGGGTATATATCCCTAAAGGACCTTTCTAAAAATCGACACAATGCCAAGACCGCCCCTAAAAAAAATCAGCAAAAATTTGTTATCACTGAAGGTCCAGTTCGTATTCAACCCCAGTTATCTCGTGATAAATTTTTTCACAGTTGGTTTGTTGGACTCGCAATCCAAATAAGATCAGTACCATGCACTGTAGCCAGCTGTTCTGCTTGATATTCAGAGAGGGACTTGCTTTATTTGTATGGAGCGAACTCTTCCTATGTCTGCAGTTCTTATCTGTGTAGAGCAAGTGGGAGCCATTGTGGGGGGTGGTGCAGTTGGCTTTCCTGTAGGAAGAAGGCACCCTTCTTCCTGCAGAAGAGGAAGTGAAGAGTCTTCAGTGAATGACTTCTCACAGCAGCAGGCAGGGGTATTGGGGCACCCAGCGACTACCAGTGAAAGGCGGAGCCCTGGGGAGAAAGGTCCAGGCCTCTCCTGTTTCCCCCATCACCCCCTCCAGCCTCCTCCTGTACCCTCTCACCAGTGAATCCTGCTGGCAGCCCCAGAGTGTGCGGGGCTCAGCTTCTGGGGGACACATGGGGACCTGGGGGGCGGCAAGCAAGAACCAGGACAGTGTCCATGAGCAGGCTGTCAAGTAAAAACGCCTGCAGCCACACCCTGTTAAGTCACTTACCAGGTCTGTGACTTAACAGCAAGTTGCTTAACCTCCCTGTGCCTCAGTTTTCCCCTTTGTAAAAGGAGAAAAGAGCAGTACCTGGGATGCCAGGCAACTTCAGTGAGATCATGATTGTGATGCCTGGCCCCAGTGAGTGCTCAATCAGTGTGAGCTATAATTACTATAAACTGCTGCAGCACACCACCCAGGCCAGACAGGCACAGTCTCTCTCTATCTGGCTCCTCGTTTCTCTCTAGACCTGATGACTCCAGCTTGGCTCCAGCCTAGAGCCAGGGCCTCAGAATTCTTTGGCCTTCATCCCTCTGCCTCTGATGTCATCCTTCTCATAGGCCCCATACTGTTCTTTGTCTTTGAAGGTTCTTCCAACCCTAAAGGTCACAGCAGGTCTTAGTCTCTCCTCCCCCAGATCATTAAATGAAAGGCCCAGCCAGTGAAGCCAGCCGGAACTGTTCACAAAGAGTGTCTTCAGGGTCAAACTCTCCATCGTCCTCTTCCGGTCCCAGCACAGGACAGTAAGTACCAAGTCAGAAACCATTCTGCCAGATACCAGAACTTCTAAGACTCAGCAAAGAGAAGAGGCCAGCTTTGCTTCTTTCTCCCCTCTCCACTCTCCTTCATTGTCTCTGAAAACCTTCCTTTGAGGCTTAGCTCTGCCACCATCTGTGGTGGCAAAGATGAGTTAACAGCTGGAGGACAGGTGTCAGAAGGGTAGGTACAGCCCTCGTTACCAGCAGGGAAGGATGTGGGAGACAGGTAGTTAGGAATTGGGATTGATATGTTCACACTGCTGTAGTTGAAACAGATAACCAACAAGGATCTACTGTATATAGCACAAGGATGTTTAGTTGCTCAATATTCTGTAATAACCTAAATGGGAAAAAAATCTGAGAATGAATAGATACATGTATAGAAAAAGTGAAAGTGTTAGTTGCTCAGTCATGTCTGACCCTCTGCAACCCTCCAGACTGTGTAGCCCTCCAGACTTTCTGTCCATCGGATTCTCGAGGCAAGAATACTGGAGTGGGTCGTCATGCCCTTCTCCAGGGAATCTTCCCGACCCAGGGAGATACATGTATATATCTTGCTGCCACCTGAAACTAAGACAACATTGTTAATCAACTAAACTCGAGTATAAAATTAAAAAAAAAATTATTTACAGCCCAGTAGGTAAGAAAAGACCCAAATAATTGTAATTTTACATAGAAGAGAAGCCATGTCATAGGAGAAACCCTACAGGCCATGGGATTTTTGAGACAGAAGTACCCAGTTTTAACTAAGGGGCCCAAACTGAGAAGGTTTGGATCCATGCAGAGGATGGGGTGGCTAGGCTGCCAGCATGTGGTGGGAGGGCCTGCCTTTTCACCAGCTGCCAGTTCAGTGCAAGTCCCTGGGGGCTGTTGAGCACCCCAGCTCACAAGTTTACGATGGCTTCCTGTGGTAAGCATGAAAACTTTCTTCTCCTTTTTTTTTTAAAATTGGGTCCCAGCCTGAGAATAAAAATCACCTACCTACACACAAATAAAAAGTAACTTAATGATGGGTTTTGCTTACCCATTCTTTAAGAGCATGGACCATAAATCTCCAGTATATACAACAGTGCTTGTAAAACACTTGTACTGTCGCTCCTTGTCATTGAGTTGAGGAAAACAGGAAAAGAAGAAAGCCAACAGATAGTAATTACTGGCTACTCGGGGCTGGGGTCCTTTCTCTTGGGGTTCTGATTGAGTTGTCAGCAGTTAGTTATTAATTACAACTCTTCAGAATCAAAAAGCAGTAGAAAGTACTGATTAATGTTTGCATAGTATCTTAAAGTGTATAAAGTGTTTTTCCTCAACCACTTCCTTAAAATATGAATTAAAACTATTACCCTTCATGTCACAGACAAGGAGACTGAGAGTTACGTGGCCCAAGGTCACAGCTGGTAGGATTAGGTGTGGCCTCTTTTACTCAGCTGTTTTTGGACATGAGTCGTCCTAGCCAGTAGGCTTTTGTGGTACCTTGTGGACTGTGCAGAGTATACAAGTGCAGTAGCCCTTTTTCACTTTCTAAATAAAAATAAAATTGGACCTCCCTCTCCTCATCGTCTTGCGTTCCTGGTGTCTCCACCACCACCCCCCACCCGCTCCCTGCCCCAAGATAGAATTGCTTAACTGTCACAAATCGGTCCCTGGGAAGAGGACTCTCTCTGAGCCCAAGTTGAGTGGGCAGGATGTTTCTAAGGGAGTACATTTCGAATTTACAGCTGTGGAAGTGAATACAAGAAAGCAAATTTGGACAGAAGCAGTCAAGCTCTGGAGCAGGTTGGCAGTGCCAGGAGCTCTGGGGCTTAAGTGGCCCTTCACAGTTGTCCCACTATGGGTGAGGTGGCCAGGCCTTTGTGCACTCTCTGCTCAGTCATGGGATGTAGGTGCCCCAGGAAGGGTGTGACCTTAGGTGAGGGGGCCCTATGTAGGCGAGGCATTCTGTAAAGGCCCAGCTGGAGGCTCTTTGCTCCCAGGTCAAGGAGAATTCTTTCAAACTTTCCAGTGAGGAGTTCTGATGTTCCATAAAGCTTCCCAATTCTTTTCTCTTCAAAACCAGCATGACAATGATACCAAAAAAGAAAGAAAGAATCCAGGAATTACTCTTATGCATATTCCTGCAAAACATTAAATAAAATGCTAGCAAGTCATACAGAAATATAAATGCATAAAGCATTTTTTTAAATGGATGTATTAGTTATCCATTGCTGCAGAGGAGATTGTTCCAAAACTTAATGACTTAATACCACATTTATTATCCCATTTATTATGTGAGTCAGAAATTCTGGAGTGGCTTATCTGGGTGATTCTCCTTCCTGGTTTCAAGAGGTTGTAGTGAAGATGGTGATTGGAGTGCATTTATCCGAAGGCTGAACTGGGGCTGAGAGATCCAGTTCCAAGGTGGAGCACTGACAGCTGTAGTCAGGAGGCCACAACTCTGGGCCAAGTAGAGTTGGAAAGGCCAGGGCCTCTCTGTAGAAAGCTTGAATGTCCTTGCAACCTGAGTGCTCGCTTTCACCAGGACAAGTCATACGAGGGAGAGCAAAGAGGAAGCCACGGGGCTGAACCATTATGCCCACCTAATAATACTCCTTTTGTTAAAAACAACTCATTTATTAAGTCTGGCCCCAACTCAGGAGGGGGGTTAATCTTGAAGAAAAGAGTGCTATATATAATTTGTGGATATTTTTTGAAACACCTTAACGTTCAATATCCATTTCTACTTTTAAAAATACCCTTCAAAAATAAGGATAGAGCTTCATACTACCTTCTCTGGTGGCTCAGAGGTTAAAGCATCTGCCTGGAATGCTGGAGACCCGGGTTCGATCCCTGGGTCGGGAAGATCCCCTGGAGAAGGAAATGGCAACCCACTCCAGTACTCTTGCCTGGAGAATCCCATGGAGGGAGGAGCCTGGTAGGCTCCAGTCCATGGGGTCGCAAAGAGTCGGACACGACTGAGCGACTTCACTTCACTTCACTTCACTTCATACTACCAAATCCTCAGATACAGTTTTGTATCCACTTTCTACTCCTTATCCTGAAATGAAGGTTTTATTTTTCTTTCTTTCAAACTCAGTCCTGCCATTTGTCCTTTGGAGTCTTTATCTATAGCTTTCTGAATGTTATCCTTTCTCCTCAGTCATTGCCTTACAGACATATTCCAGCATCTCATCTTTAAAATATTGCTCTGACCCACTTCCCCACTCACTTCATAGCCAAAATTCTTGAAAGAATGGTCTGTATACTGTTCCCAATTTGTCTCCCATTTACTCTTCAACACAGTATCATTGGGCTTCTACCCCAAATTTTTCGAAGGCCACCCATCGCTTTCTTATTGCCAGATCCATTGGATACTTTCCTGTCCTTACTGTGTGCAGCCTCCAAGGAGCATTCAACACAATCAACCACTCCATTCTTATTGAAACAATTTTGGATTCTGAGACACTGCTATTCTGTCTTGCCTGTAACTCATTTCTTGTCTTGAGTCTTTTCTCACCAGCTTTTCTGTTTGACCTCTGAATGTTTCAGTTCTGCAGAACCCTGTCCTGAGCCCCTTCTTGCTTTGTGCTCACTTGCTGGAATCTCATTAGTTCCTGTGTGTGTGTTTATGTTGATGTGTTCCCAGTTTTTACTTCCAGTTCAAACCTTTGCTCTAAATTCCAGATTCTCATCTCAGTCAAGCAGATACTTCTGCTTGACTTTTTATGTCTCAAATTTGACATTTCCAAAATGGAAGACCTCTCAGTTTCTCTTTTTAATGGCTCTGTTGTAACTATCCACCATCTTTATTCAAGCTGGAAATCTAGTAGTCATTCTAAATTTTCTTCCCTTTCCTTGCTCTCCCATTTCCGATCCATCAACAAGCCCTGTCTCATTTTACACAGTGTATCATAGATTCTTCCACTTCTCTGTCACCACCACCTTTTTCCAGACTCTTATTTCTGTGTGTGTGTGTGTGTGCACTAAAGTCACTTCAGTTATTTCTCTGTGTGTGTGTGTGTGTGTGTGTGTGTGTACTAAAGTCACTTCAGTCATGTCCGACTCTGTGGAACCCCATGAACTATAGCCCGCCAGGCTCCTTTGGCCAGCAGATTCTTTACCACTAGGCCATCTGGGAAGACTTACCTACTCAATTAATTATTGTAGTAACCTCCTAACTGGTCTCCCCACTTCCACTCTTGGATTTTCTGTGTGGTTGCAGAGGAAGAAGAAGTAACTGTAGCTCGGATTCCTACTCTAACTGTGACTTTTCCTGCCTTGGCCCTTTTGCGCCACATGCTTCCGTCCTTAGGAGAACTCCGGCCTTCTCTCGTGCCTCGAGTCTCTCCCCTGCTCCTGGCTAGGACTCTTCCCTTACTGTCTTCATAGTCGCCACTTGTTTCATACATACATTGATCAGAGACTGAATGGGAGAAGGCCAGTGAAAATGCTACTACTGTTCAGTAGTAGACCCCAGTAGAAAAGACCCCAGAAAATGGACAGAGACCACAAAGCGTTCACTGAAAAGGAAATACAGATGCTTTTAAACTTGTGAAAGATGTTCAACTTCACTCATAATAAGAGAAATAGAAATTAAAACTACAGCGAGATGCCAGCTTTCGTCTGTCACATTGGCACGTTTACTGGTAGGAGTGTAAGTTAATCACCACAAACATTTCCAGAGGGCCATTAGGTAGAATCCATCAAATAAAGAAATGCATGTATGTGTTGACCTAGCATACGTTCTGGGAATTTATTTTACTTAACACATGTGTGCAAAGAAGTATGCATAAGGACATTTTAATTCTTTTTTAAGAAATGATTGGAGACAAATATCCATCATTAAGAAACTAATCAAATCCATTGTGGTGACAGGAATGTATTGGTTGCTCTCCTCTGTACACAGCTCTTTCTGTTTTTAGATCTCAGCTAAAATATCATTCCCTTGAGAGGTCTTCCCTAACCAGTCTTTCTAAAGGTGGGCCCCCCTTTCTTCTCTTTCACTTGCCATAGCTTGCAGTAATTTTCTTAGTTCATTTGTATTTTGGGCTTCCTCTCCCTTCAAATCTAAGCTCTGAAGAGGCAATCTAGACGTTTTCACTGTTGTATCCCCAGCATCCAGTATACTATTTAGCATTTAATATGTATTGATTGAATGAGTGAATGAATAAGGAAAGCTGCATGATATCCTTATTGATGAAACATTATGAGTAAAAAATAAGAATGGCAGGTGTGATAATGTGATGTAATATGTATTTAGTCCTCATCTGCCCCCACCCCCCACCCCTATGTGGCAGAGCTCCCAAAGACCTTGGAATTTCCTAAGCATGAGAGCGATGGGAGCGTCTTTTGTTATAATATTTGGTCTCTCAGTCCTCAGTTCTTGAAATAGTTCCAGAGCCCTGAAGGTGAAAGGAAGCTTTTCCTATTTATAACATGCCCCTTCTAACCACACCTGACTTATGGGTTTTTTTTTTTTTTTTTTATTTTTTTAATTATTTGGCTGTGCCAGGTCTTAATTGCAGCATGTGGGATCTAGTTCCTTGATCATAGATTGAACCTGAGCTCCTTGCATTGGGATTGTGGAGTATTAGCCACTGAACCACCAGGGAAGTCCCTTCATTCTGTTGATGAGGTAGCTTTGGGAAAGCCCCCTAAAGATGGGGGCTGGTGCCAGGGGAACCAATCACTGATGAGAGGATTAGAACTTTAAATCTTCCACCCACCCACCCAGACTTCTGGGGAAGGGAGGGCAGCTGTAGATTGAGTTTAGTCACTAACAGCCAATGATCAATCAACCATGCTTGGGTAGTGATGCCTCCATAAAAAGCCAGAAGGAGGATTTTGGAGATCTTCCAGGTTGGTGACCACATGGAGGTGCTGGGAGAGTGGTGCAGGGCATGGCAACTTGTGACCTTTCCACAGTCCTTGCTTTTAGGCATCTGTTTGTTTCTGAGTTGTGTCCTTTTGTAATAAAATGGTAATCTAGTGAGTAAAATGTTTTCCTGAAATCTGTGAGCCACTCTAGCAAACTAATCACACCAGAGGAGGAGGAGGGTTATGGGGACCTTTAATTTATAGGCACTTGGTGGGAAGCACGGGTAACCACCTAGACTTGGAACTGACCTCTGGAGGGGGAGAGAGCAGTTTTGAGACTGAGCCTTTAACCTGTGGGATCTGATGCTGCCTCTAGGTAGATAGTGTCAGAACTGAATTAAGTTATAGAACACACAGGTGGTGTCACAGAACTGCTAGGTGTATGTACAGCCCACACATCTGGTGTCAGAAGTGAAACAGTAGACCATGGAGAATGGAGGACGACACACTGTTTTCCTTTACATCAGATATCATCATCATTATTGAGCAGTATTCTGAAAGCATGAGCAAAGCAATGAGACGAGAAAATGAAATAAATTTAAATTGTGAGAAGGAAGAGGTGAAAAATAGTAAAGGAATTGACATGACTGTATATACTTTGGGGGGAAAAATGCAGATTAACAGGAATTATAATGGAAGAATAGTTTTTCTGAGACTACCTTCTGTGGTTGCCTTGGACAAAATGAGTTTGCCATGTAGGAATTTTAGGGGATAACTTTAGTTAGATACAATTTCAAACTTTCAAAAAGTATACATCCTTTACTCAGATTTGCCTGTTGTTTACATTTGGCCCCATTTGAGTTACCTGTTTATAAATACATCTATATACACATACAGTTCTTTCATTCTGAAACATCTAAGAAAGAATTGCAGCCATTATGTCTAGTACTTCCTAGTATTGGAGAAGAAAATGGCAACCCACTCCAGTATTCTTGCCTAGAGAATCCCAGGGATGGGGGAGCCTGGTGGGCTGCTGTCTATGGGGTTGCACAGAGTCGGACACGACTGAAGCAACTTAGCAGCAGCAGTATGATCTATAACTGGTTAACCAGAATCAGGAAAATTTAACATGAATCTAAGACTATAATCTATTGTCCATACTCAAATTTTATCTATTGCCCTAGTAATATCCTATGTAACTACTTTTTCTCCTGGGTCTGCGTCTAACCCAGGAGCACATGTTGCATTTACTTGTCAAATCTCTTAAATCACCTTTAATATGGAAAAGTTCTTTCAGTTCTTGACCTTTAGATTTTGGAAGAATATCAACCAGTTATTTTGTAAAGTGGCCCCCAATTTTGAATTGTCTGATGTTTCCTCATTACATTGAGATTATGAGCACCACAGAAATGGTATTGTATCCTTCATATTGTGTCAGGAGGCATCTTGGTTTATCACCATATTGTGATGATAGATTTGACCACTGGTTTCTTTTTCTTTTGAGCTTATTTTGTGTTGGGGTGCAGCCAATTAACAATGTTGTGATAGTTTCAGATGAACAGCAAAGGGACTCAGCCATACACATACATTCTTCCCCCAACCCCACCCCCGTGACCCCATTCAGGCCTGCTGCATAACATTTGACCACTTGGTTTAGATGGTGTTTGCCAGGTTTCTCCTGCAGGGTTATTTTTCTCTTTATAATTAAAAAGTAATCTGGGGTGATACTTTGAGGCTACTTAAATATTTTTATTTTTCATCAAGTTTTTATTCCCTAGTTTCTGCATTCATTCATGATTTTCTAATTCCATCATTCTCCTTCTATATTTATTAGTTGCATTCTACTCTAAGGGAGATATTTCCCTTTTTCCTCATTTACTTGTTTATACTGAAATGAACTTGTTGGTCCTTTTATTTAACACATTTATTAAGATCCATTATTATATGATATAATAGGATTTTTAACCTGTTTTCTGCTTCTTGCCATGTGATATGTGGTCATACAGAATTTCTCTATCTTCCATTCTTCTCCCTAGTTTTAAGGCAGGCCATCTAACAGACTTTTGTTACCGAACTCTCATACACTGAGTTTCCTTATGGGCTTGATCTAGTTAGGTATTAGCCACTGGTTTCCTCTGTTATTGTTTATTTATGTATTGTTATAGATAACATTCTCATGTTTGCAAGTTTATGTGTCTCTCTACATGTGTTGTATTAATTCTGATATTACAGACTAAGGAGACCTTGCTTCGTGTTTCTAAAATAGATCTTGTGATTTAGAGGTTAGAAGCTCCTATGCCCACCAGCAGCAAATTTATTTTTAAACAAAGTTAACTGCCTCAGGAATCTAGAATTTTGACTTAGATTCTCTTAAGGTTTAACAAAAGAAACCTTAGCAAAAGATTGAGGTTAAAAGAGTGATGACCAGTCTTATCTTTTTCCTTCTTCCCAGAATTTAGATGGGAATCAGTGTTTCAGTTGCAGAGAAGAGCAAGACTATGGAATCTCACTTATCAGAAATTGCATACAAACTCTTCGGATGTTGTATCTAGGAGTTCATCTGTTCAACAACTATTATTAAGGGTCTGCTGTGTGCCAGGCTGTGGTGTAGGCAGAGGGCATACAGCAGGAATCAAGCAGAGTCCCTGCCCTCAGGAAACTTGCATTCTAGTGGGACAGATTAGACAATAAACAAATACAATAACATGCTCAATTCAGTCGCTCAGTCTTGTCCAGCTCTTTGCAAGCCCATGGACTGCAGCACGCCAGGCCTCCCAGCCCATCACCAACTCCCGGAGTTTACTCAAACTCATGTCCATTGAGTCAGTGATGCCATCCAACCATCTCATCCTCTGTTGTCCCCTTCTCCTCCCACCTTCAGTCTTTCCCAGCATCAAGGTCTTTTCAAATGAAGTCAGTTCTTAGCATCAGGTGGCCAAAGTATTGGAGTTTCAGCTTCAGCATCAGTCCCTCCAATGAATATTCAGGACTGATTTCCTTTAGGATGATTCCCTTTAAGTCCGAGGGACTCTCAAGAGTTCTCCAACACCACAGTCCAAAAACATCAATTCTTTGGCCCTCAGCCATCCTCATAGTCCAACTCTCACATCCATACATGACTATTGGAAAAACCATAGCTTTGACTAGACAGACGCTTTGTTGGCAAAGTAATGTCTCTGCTTTTTAATATGCTGACTAGGTTGGTCATAACTTTTCTTCCAAGGAGCAAGAGTCTTTTAATTTCATGGCTATAATCACCATCTGCAGTGATTTTGGAGCCCCCAAAAGTAAAGTCTGTCACTGTTTCCACTGTTTCCCCATCTATTTGCCATGAAATGATGGGACCAGATGCCATGATTTTAGTTTTCTGAATGTTGAGTTTTAAACCAGCTTTTTCCGCTCTGCTCTTTCACTTTCTTCAAGAGGCTCTTTAGTTCTTTTTCACTTTCTGCCATAAGAGTGGTGTCATCTGTGTATCTGAGGTTACTGATATTTCTCCCGGCAATCTTGATTCCAGCTTGTGCTTCCTCCAGTCAAGCGTTTCTCATGATGTACTTCTGCATATAAGTTAAATAAACAGGGTGTCAATATATAGCCTTGATGTACTCCTTTCCCTATTTGGAACCAGTCTGCTGTTCTGTGTCCCGTTCTAACTGTTGCTTCCTGACCTGCATACAGATTTCTCAAGAGGCAGGTCAGGTGGTCTGGTATTCCCATCTCTTGAAGAATTTTCCAGTTTGTTGTGATCCACACAGTCAAAGGCTTTGGCACAGTCAATAAAGCAGAAGTAGATTTTCTTCTGGAACTCTCTTTTTCGATGATCCAACAGATGTAGGTGTTAGTTACTGTGTGTTCGAAGGCTGATGGGAATTATCCAATAGACAAGGAAGTATTGTTGACACAGAAAAGAGGATAGGGTAGCAGAAGCAGTGTCTTCAAGCACACAAGCTACTTGTGATGGAGGATATGAACAAGAGATCATTGAGGTAGGAAGACCAACATCTACAGTGTCAAGAATTTGGTACAGTGAACAGAGAAGCGAGTAAAACCAAGTGGGCCATCAGCACATTAGCCTCCTTTTTCTTCTGCTCTTGATTTCTCTCCTTGTTTTAGCATCTGTGTATTTATATTTATTTGACTTTTATTTTCTTTTTAAAGATGAACATTCCTGTGGTTTAGAGTAGGGGGCAGTAATGCTGTCCTTGAGTTAGTCCAGTATGTTTTGTTGCTGGAAGAGAGAAATTAAAAACAGATCCTTGGAAAGAATTTAAGAGGCCTTGATGTTATATTGGGCTTCCCTGTGGCTCAGATGGTAAAGCGTGGGAGACCCAGGTTCAGTCCCTGGGTGGGGAAGATCCCCTGGAGAAGGAAATGGCAACCCACTCCAGGACTCTTGCCTGGAAAACTCCATGGACTGTCACCTGGGAGCCTGCTAGGCGACAGTCCCTCAGGTGACAGACAGTTCATGGAGTCACATAGAGTTGGACACGACTGAGCTTAGTGGGGAAGCAGTATACAGAGAATTTTTAATGTAATTGGAAGTATCAGAATATATGTTATATGCTAAATGGCAACTGTTTGTTCAGAAGAATTCTCTAGCCTTTTAATTATCTGTCTCCTTTTAATTATCTGTCTCCTAAGTTAAAGGTGAAGGACTCATCTGTATAAATAAGCATAGTTGAAAATATCAATGGAGATGTTAGTTTAAGCTTTTATCATTAAATTTTTTTCAAAATAAAAATTTATTTACCTTTTTCCTGATTGTAAAAGAAATACATGTTTGTGGTAAAACATTCAAACAGTATAGAAATGTATAAAATGAAGTCTACTCTCTTTACCCTCCCTGAAGTCAGGGGGTTTATAAATGCAAATAATTTACATTATCCAGATCAGAACAGCCTGTCTCACAGTGAGTTTTTGAAAAGGACAGGACACAAAACTGACCTTTGTTTCAGAATTAAAATGTTTCTTTGATACCAAAATAATGAAATGTCAGTCTTAGCTTTTGACTTGTGGGTTTTCCTGATCCCTGAGCAGTAAGTACAAAACAGTTTTAAAGATTTTACTTATTTGATGAAATGTGGATTTGTACTTAACACGTTTTGGGGTCGGTCCTTTTTATAGGAGAATGAGGTATTAAGAGGTGTCAGTCACAGTCCCCAGCATGAAGAAAATGAGCAAAGATCATCAACCCAGAAGGAAAAATCACTACAGCAGAAGAATGAAGATGAAAATAAAGTAGCAGATAAGCCTGCCTGGGAGGAAGAAAAAACCACTGAATCTAGAAGTGAGGTAAGCATGTCAGAATATTCCAACCATACTATTTTGGCTTTAAGGTAGATTTTATGACTTTTGACAATTTGTGTTGAGAATGGATTTTATATATGTGTGCCTTACTAGAAGTAAATTTGATATATGAAAATACATATTTTTTTAAATTGTGGATGTGGTTGTTTGGTTTACAAAGGAATCAGCCATAGACCATTATATCTGGTTAAACTCTGACACACCCGTCCAGAAACCTGCTAGCAGGTTTTGTTGTGTCTGCAAGGGATGTAGAGATGGCTGGCATCTTGAACCGAGGAATCCTCAATCAAAACCAGCCACTTGCAGAAGTAGACAGGTTGGCTAGGTCTGGGAAAGTTAGGAGAGGGCCCTACAGGGACATCACCCTCAATCCGGTTGGAACTTGGGCTCACATCCTCGCTCAGTCTCCTGGTGCACCATGCTCACTGGGCATCCATGAGCCCACTTTGCATCTTTGGCCTAGGTGGAGTTGGATAGCCTCATTGACTCCTTGCAACTAATAACCACACTCATGAGTAGTGGAGAGAGTGGAGAAAGGTAAACTCCAGGAGCCAGGCTGAACTCCTTCCTTCTTTAACATCGGACCTAATCTGGGTTCTACTCAGCAGTGACAGGTCTGGAATTCCACAGAGCTTTAACCACTTGGTACTTCCCCTGGCAGGTGGCACCCTTGCAGGTCTTGCCCTGACGGGGCTCCCAGCCCTACAACTGCCCCAGGTGTAATTTGGGGATGTCCTTGAACATCCATGGAGGGTAGAGAGTACTATTCCTTGGCCCTTCTCAGGCAGCCCATCATCACTGTAACCTTGACTTTCTAACATCACCCTGAACATAACATGATTGACAGAATGAAGCCTGAAAACAGTTCTGCTCCCTCTGTTCACTCACCACTCCCCCACTCCTCCAGCCTGTTCTAACCTGTTTTAGGGAACTAGTTCTTCCCTGCATGCTGGGTGAAATCTAGGACAGGCCCTGTACTAGATAATCAGACCACAAACCTCTCTGCTCATCCCAGTGCAGCAGTTGGTAGACAGAACCAGTATAAATTCTCAACAAGTCTGTAGTTTTCCCACTATCATCCCTGCTGCAACCTCAAAGCCTGGCGGGGAGGAAAAGGGTGTGTGTGGCCAGCTTCTTGGGTGTCCCCAGTTCTTCCTCCCTTGTTTTGTTCAACCATCTTCTCTGAAGCTGAGGGTGTGATGGGTGGTAAGAGCTCAGAAAAGGTGTTCCTTGACTGTTGCCAGTCTGAAACTGGTTTCCCTGGACCACAGAATGTATTTAAAACCACTTCTCTGTTGGTTAGGCACTTTCATTTTGCAGGTTCTTTGAAGACCCCTACAGGAGTCCCCTACAGCTGGGAGTCTCTCACTGTCCTTCTCAAAGACACATGTACCTCCACCTCAAGTGGCCTCTCTAAGCACCTGCTGGTTCTGGAAAGCTGCACCTCACCTCCTTTGTCAGTCATTTCTCTAGCTGTAGCCCATGCTTGGCCTCTTGCCCTTATTTTTCAGGCAAGCTCTGGATGCTCATCTGTTGTGTTCCCTAAACACACCATGTTTCTAAGTGGTCTCTTTGAGTCCTTTTTAGCTAGTCTTTAGATGATGTGTTCACCCCCAGGAACCCCTTCCCATTTTCACTTTACCTCAGGCTGTTCAACCCTTCTATGAGCTACAGTTAAATGAGATCCCACTGCAGCCTGGCATTTCACTGTAACATGCAGAGGTGTGCCCAGCTGCCTCTGCTTTTACACACTGGTATTCTCCCCAGGCCTTGTGTTCCTTTGTAATTCGTATACCTTGCTATGTGGCTTTACCACCTCCTTATGCGCACACGCACGCACATACACATGCCAGAGGATTGTCACATCAGTGTCAGTGAAATAACCATGTCTGTTTTGAAGGAGACATTTCAGGCCGCTTTACTGAGTGCCTCACAGACCATCTTTTCTGAGGCGAAAGATGTCCTTAAACTGATCTTACTGCCACTTCATTGTGTATAGATTCATGCTGTTGATTCATTTTTTTCCTGGGTATGTCTTTGCAATTATACCCCTTCACAAGGCTTCCCAGAGACGTAGGACCTTATTTTCTCCTTTTTTGAACTGCCTATAGTAACTCACTCACTGCTAGGTAACAGGCACTCATTAAATAACAATGAAGTGATAGATGAAGTAGAGAGCTTCCTTGGAGAATTTAAAATATTTCACTGCAGACAGACATCAGTTTGGACAAAACTGTCTAGAAACACAATCACTTAACAGTGTGGAATTTGTGCCTTGGTTCTTAATTATCAGACTCAGCTCCTTTTTTGTAGGTCCATGTTTCTGTATTGTGCCAGTGTTTAAATTACACTTCTTGTAGGAGCTTCTAACAATAAAGCAGATAGGAGTTATCTGTGGCCATATTGAATCACTGGCATTTGAGAATATTTAGGATGACTGACATAATTTACTCATTAACAGTGACTTCTTCTAGCTGCACTGCAAGCCTAGACTGCTATTAATGAAAACTAAATACACAAATATATACAGGTTAACTGGTCTAAAGACACATTTTTCTCACTAAAGACAAGTTGCATTTATGTATTGTTGCATATTTTTAAAGGTAGAAAATGTGTCCATATATTTTAACATTCCTAGTAATCTCTGTTCAAAATACAGTGATTTCTTGTCCAAAAACAGAACTGATTAGGAAGGACTTTTATGTGAAAATGTAGGACTGCAGTCTTTTAGGCCTTCAAGTAAAAGGTACAGACCCATGGGATTCTGAAGAGAAGTGAGGGGATTTTCTTTGTAATGGAAGTAAGGGCAGGCTTAAGGACAATACCAAGAAACAGGGAGACCCCCGTAGACTAGCAACTACCTGAACCCAAAACCACCCTCACAGCAGAAAGGAACCTGGGAAAAAATACAGCTCAGTGAGAGTGGACATAAGAGGTGGTAGACAGGGATCAAGACCATCCCCATGGAAAAGAAATGCAAAAAAGCAAAATGGCTGTCTGGGGAGGCCTTACAAACAGCTGTGAAAAGAAGAGAGGCGAAAAGCAAAGGAGAAAAGGAAAGATATAAGCACCTGAATGCAGAGTTCCAAAGAATAGCAAGAAGAGATAAAGAAAGCCTTCTTCAGCGATCAATGCAAAGAAATAGAGGAAAAGAACAGAATGGGAAAGACTAGAGATCTCTTCAAGAAAATTAGAGATACCAAGGGAACATTTCATGCAAGGATGGGCTCGATAAAGGACAGAAATGGTATGGACCTAACAGAAGCAGAAGATATTAAGAAGAGGTGGCAAGAATACACAGAAGAACTGTACAAAAAAGATCTTCACGACCCAGATAATCATGATGATGTGATCACTCATCTAGAGCCAGACATCTTGGAATGTGAAGTCAAGTGGGCCTTAGAAAGCATCACTACGAACAAAGCTAGTGGAGGTGATGGAATTCCAGTTGAGCTGTTTCAAATCCTGAAAGATGATGCTGTGAAAGTGCTGCACTCAATATGCCAGCAAATTTGGAAAACTCAGCAGTGGCCACAGGACTGGAAAAGGTCAGTTTTCATTCCAATTCCAAAGAAAGGCAATGCAAAAGAATGCTCCAATTACCGCACAATTGCACTCATCTCACATGCTAGTAAAGTAATGCTCAAAATCCTCCAAGCCAGGCTTCAGCAATACGTGAACCGTGAACTCCCTGATGTTCAAGCTGGCTTTAGAAAAGGCAGAGGAACCAGAGATCAAATTGCCAACATCCGCTGGATCATGGAAAAAGCAAGAGAGTTCCAGAAAAACATCTACTTCTGCTTTATCGACTATGCCAAAGCCTTTGACTGTGTGGATCACAATAAACTGTGGAAAATTCTGAAAGAGATGGGAATACCAGACCACCTAACCTGCCTCTTGAGAAATCTGTATGCAGGTCAGGAAGCAACAGTTAGGACTGGACATGGAACAACAGACTGGTTCCAAATAGGAAAAGGAGTGCGTCAAGGCTGTATATTGTCACCCTGCTTATTTAACTTNTAAAGGCAGTTCTGGACTAGAGATTTGGCATCTCTACTAGGTTAAGGAGGAGGAATGATATGAAACTAAGAATATGAAGATTACTTTTTTCTTACAATTAACTTTACTGGGAGCATGCCATGAGAAAACTGGCTGTACTTCTTTGCAATGAAAAATTTTAATGCTTATGAGAGGAATGGCCTTCTTCTGTAACCTAAGGAAACTTGGTACTTTGGCATAGTCTGGGCCAGCAGGAGGTATAATGATCAGGATAGGAATCTTAACCCAGTTGCAAAGCTTCAGCTTTCTAGGTTTTTTCAAGTGAAGGCTCTATAACAATTGAAATTAGCAGAGAGAAGGGGGGAAATATTTTCTGATTACCGAAATTTTGACTATCTCCAATTTCATGAGTGGTAGGAACAGCATCTGGCAGTATGTTCTAGACCGATAGATACCTAGTGATTCTCTGGACATCACTTCACACTGAAGATCAGATTTCAGCATGTATGAATCATCTGAGGATCTTGTAAAAGTGTAGGTTCTAATTAACCAGATATGGGGTGAATCTTGATTCTTCATTTCTCACAAGTTCCCAGGTGATATTAATACTGCTGGCCTAAAGATCACACTTTGTGTAGCAGAGAGTAGTAGAAAGATTTATGACCCCCAAGAAAATTTATGCCCTAATCCCCAGAACTGAGTATGATACCTTACCTGGCAAAAGCAACTTTGTAGATGTAATTAAATTTACTAATCCGTTGACCTTAAAATAGGAAGATTATCCTGGATTATCTGAGTGGGTCCAATAAAATTACATGAGCTCTTAAAAGCATAGAGCAAAGAAGAGGATGTTGGAGAGAGTCCACATGTGAGAAGGACTTGGCATATGATTCCTGGCTTGAAGAAGGAAAGGCCATGTGAAAGTATGAGGAGGAACTGAGCCGAATTCTGCCGACAACATGAATGTGTTTGAGAGTATTCTTTTCTGAAGCATCCAGTAAGGCATGGAGCCCTGCCAACCTCTTTGGTCTTATGAGACCCTAATCAGAGAGCCCAGTTGAGCTATTCTGTGCCCAGAATTATGAGATATAGAAACTATGAGGTAATAAATGGGTATTGGTTTAATTACTTAATTTGAGATAATTAATTATGACAGCAACAGAAAACTAGTACATGAGGTAATCTTGAGCACCTAGAATCTAGGGAAGCAGGAAATCATCCCCCATAACAGGGAGAATTTGAGTTTGAGTATCAGGGAAGATATGAGAACAATAACAGTTGGCCTTTACATTGACTAGACCCCTAGGTGTCTTAAAGTTATTAAGGAAGGCAGGACCCTAACAGACCAGAGATCCTCTCACAGTAGATGTGTATAAGAGACATCCAAAATCACTGCAGATGGTGACTGCAGCCATGAAATTAGAAGACGCTTACTCCTTGGAAGAAAAGTTATGTCCAACCTAGATAGCATTTTCAAAAGCAGAGACATTACTTTGCCGACTAAGGTCCGTCTAGTCAAGGCTATGGTTTTTCCTGTGGTCATGTATGGATGTGAGAGTTGGACTGTGAAGAAGGCTGATCGCCGAAGAATTGATGCTTTTGAACTGTGGTGTTGGAGAAGACTCTTGGGAGTCCCTTGGACTGCAAGGAGATCCAACCAGTCCATTCTGAAGGAGATCAACCCTGGGATTTCTTTGGAAGGAATGATGCGAAAGCTGAAACTCCAGTACTTTGGCCACCTCATGTGAAGAGTTGACTCATTGGAAAAGACTCTGATGCTGGGAGGGATTGGGGGCAGGAGAAGGGGACGACCGAGGATGAGATGGCTGGATGGCATCACTGACTCGATGGATGTGAGTCTGAGTGAACTCCGAGAGATGGTAATGAACAGGGAGGCCTGGCGTGCTGCGATTCATGGGGTCGCAAAGCGTCGGACACGACTGAGCGACTGAACTGAACTGAACTGAATGTGGTAATAGATAATGGGTGTTTAAGGGACCCTGTCACTTCTTCCTTCCATCTTCCCATCTCCTGCGGAATCAACCAGAATGCTGGTTTTAAGGGGTTAGCTCCTCAAGCCTCCATCGACGGGCACTGAAGAGGAAGAAACAGGTAAAAAAGATCTAATGAGACAGATATTTCTTTGAATAGCCTGAAGGATCAGTCCATAATTAACTTTAAAGAGAATGATCTTCATACCCGTATTTCCATGTTCTAAATAGTAAGGCTTTCTTTTCTGCAAACAATGTTATTTACCCTAATTAATGGTTGTTTTTTGGGGAATGAATATAGATTTGTTGTGCTGTTACCCGTTCTCACACACACTTGTGACCATCAGGTAAATTTTAGTCAATGGTTGGCCAGGACGAATGAATCAAGTTTCTGAAATTTCTTAATATCTTTTTTAGTATCATTTAAAATATCATTTAAAATCTTCACCAATTGGTGAAGAAGTTTGCTACCCACTAAGGATGTGTAATTTCCAGTTAAAGAACAAGAAACACTATTCACCAGCTTATCTTAAATATGTCTTACAACATCCAGAGAGACACAGAAAGCCTTGAAAACATGGCAAACCCAAGTATTTGTACCACATACACAAAATCATGATATTAAAAGACGCTTGCTCCTTGGAAGAAAAGCTACAACAAACCTAGACCACGTATTAAAGCAGAGACATTACTTTGCCAGCAAAGGTCTGTCTAGTCAAAGCTATGGTTTTTCCAGTAGTCATGTATGGATGTGCAAGTTGGACCATAACGACGGCTGAGTGCTGAAAAATTGATGCTTTTGAACTGTGGTGTTGGAGAAGACTCTTGTGAATCCCTTGGACTGCAAGGAGATCCGACCAGTCCATCCTAAAGGAAATCAACCTAAATATTCATTGGAAGGACTGATGCTGAAGCTCCAATAGTTTGGCCACCTGATGTGAAGAACGGACTCATTGGAAAAGACCCTGATGCTGGGAAAGAGTGAAGCGGGAGCAGGAGACAAGAGGATGAATGAGTAAACTCTGGGAGTTGGCGATGGGCTGGGAGGCCTGGCGTGCTGAAGTCCGTGGGGCAGCAGAGTCGGACATGACTGAGTGACTGAACACCACCACCACCACAAAATCAGTCCAGCTGATCTGAATCTTCAAAAAAGAAAACCCTTGAGTAAAAAGTTATGGGTGGGAGTTACACACAGCACAAGTCATGAATGTGAATTTACTAACATATAAAGACACTCCTTTGACACACCAGATACAGAAATCCTGGATGAGGCATAATGGATACTATCTTCAAATCAGGCACAAAAGCTGAAGATATCCAGATGCCATGACAGAGGCTGGGGTTGAGTAGATCACAAGTCCATGCCTGTGGGTACCCGAGTTCCCTGCTTTAAAGCTCAATGTTTAAAGGCTCTTCTAGTTTAGGAAATGACAGGTAGGACACTTCTAGCCGTGAGCTAGGAGACAGAGCAAGGAAGCTGTCCATCCAACTTTTAGAAATCAGACCACCAAGTGTTGTGGATTCAGACTACCATCACGGTCAGGAATCCTGAGTCAAGAAAAGGTGTAGAAAGTGATAGAAAAACTGGTCCTTGAAGAGAAAAATATAAAACTGAGTTGGTAAACACTTGATATGTGGCATTCCTATAGAAAACAGCTCTCAAAGATGAGCTTTTGCATTAAAAATAAAAGACAATGACAGAGTAAGAAAATCTAAGTTACTTCTAATAGAAGTCCAAGGAGAGACTTGGAAGTATGAAGCAGCAGTATTCAGTTTATGCCAAAATATTTCCAAAATTAAAATGATCTTATGACTTAGACCTATCACAGTGAAATGACAGGACAACAAAAACTAAGAAAATAAAACTACCCAAGGGGGAAATGGGTGAATTTAACTCAGATGACCATTATATCTACTACTGTGGGCAAGAATACCTTAGAAGAAATGGAGTAGCCATCATAGTCAACAAGAGTCTGAAATGCAGTACATGGATGCAAGCTCAAAAATGACAGAATGATCTCTGTTCATGTCCCAGGCAAACCATTCAATATCACAGTGATCCAAGTCTATGCTCCAACCAGTAATGCTGGAGAAGCTTAAGTTGAACAGTTCTATGAAGACCTATAAGACCTTCTAGAACACCAAAAAAAAAAGATGTCCTTTTCATTATAGGGGACTGGAATGCAAAAGTAGGAAGTCAAGAAATGCCTGGAGTAACCAGCAAATTTGGCCTTGGAGTACAGAATGAAGCAGGGCAAAGGCTAATGGTGTTTTGCCAAGAGAACACACTGGTGATAGCAAACACCCTCTTCCAACAACACAAGAGAAGACTCTACACATGGATATCACCAGATGGTCAACACCGAAATCAAACTGATTATATTCTTTGCAGTCAAAGATGGAGAAGCTCTATTCAGTCAGCAAAAACAAGACCGGAGCTGACTGGCTCAGATCATGAACTTCTTATTGCCAACTTCAGACTTACACTGAAGTAAGGGAAACCACTAGACCATTCAGGTACGACCTAAATCAAATCCGATTATACAATGGAAGTGACAAATAGATTCAAGGGATTAGATCTGATAAGAGTGCCTGAAGAACTATGGATGGAGGTTCATGACATTGTGTAGGAGGCAGTGATCAAGACCATCCCCAAGAAAAGCAAAAAGGCAAAATGGTTGTCTGAGACCTTACAAATAGCTGAGAAAAAAAGAGACGTGAAAGGCAAAGGATAAAAGAAAGGATATACCCATTTGAATGCAGAGTTCCAAAGAATAGCAAGGAGAGATAAGAAAGCCTTCTGATCAATGCAAAGAAATGGAAACAATAGAATGAGAAAGACTAGAGATCTCTTCAAGAAAATCAGATACACCAAGGGAACATTTCTTGCAAAGATGGGCATGAAATGGTATGGACCTAACAGAAGCAGAAGATATTAAGATGGCAATATAATACACAGAAGAATCATAGAAAAAAGACCATCATGACCTAGATAACCACAATGGTGTTATCACCCATCTAAGGCCAGGCATCCTAGAGTATAAAGTCAAGCAGACCTTAGGAAGCATCGTTATGAACAAAGTTAGTGGAGGTGATGTAATTCCAGCTGAGCTATTTCAAATCCGAAAAGATGATGCTGTGAAAGTGCTGCCCTCAATATACCAGCAAATTCTGAAAACTCAGCAGTGGCCACAGGACTGGAAAAGGTCAGTTTTCATTCCAATCCCAAAGGCAATGCCAAAGAGTGCTCAAACTACTGCACAATTGCACTCATCTCACACACTAGTAAAATAATGCTTAAAATTCTCTAAGCCAGGCTTCAGCAATACGTGAACCGTGAACTTCCAGATGTTCAAGCTGGTTTTAGCAAAGGCAGAGGAACCAGAGATCAAATTGCCTACATTCCTTAGATCAAAAAAGCAAGAGAATTCCAGAAAAATACCTACTTCTGCTTTATTGATTGGATCAAAGCCTTTAACTGTGTGGATCACAACAAACTGAAAAATTCTTAGAGATGGGAATACCAGACCACCTGCCTCTTGAGAAACCTGTATGTAGGTCAGGAAGCAAGTTAGAATGGGACATGGAACAGTAGACTGGTTCCAAATAGGAAAAGGAGTGCGTCAAGCCTATATATTGTCCCCCTGCTTATTTAACTTCTATGCAGAAGTACATCATGAGAAACGCCGGGCTGGATGAAGCACAAGCTGGAATCAAGATTGCCAGGAGAAATATCAATAACCTCAGATATGCAGATGACACCACTCTTATGGCAGAAAGTAAAAAAGAACTAAAGAAACTCGATCAAAGTGAGAGTGGAAAAAGCTGATTTAAAACTCAACATTCAGAAAACTAAGATCATGCCATCTGGTCCCATCACTTCATGGCAAATAGGGAAACAGTGGCTGACTTTATTTTTGGGGGCTCCAAAATCACTGCAGATGGTGACTGCAACCATGAAATTACAAGATGCCTGCTCCTTGGAAAAAAGTTATGACCAACCTAGTCAGCATATTAAAAAGCAGAGACATTACTTTGCCAACAAAGCGTCTGTCTAGTTAAAGCTATGATTTCTCCAGTAGTCATGTATGGATGTGAGTTGGACTGTGAGGAAGGCTGAGCGCCAAGGAATTGATGCTTTTCAACTGTGGTGTTGGAGAAGACCCTTGTTGAGTCCCTTGGACTGCAAGGAGATCCAACCAGTCCATCCTAATGGAAATCAATCCCGAATATTCATTGGAAGGACTGATGTTGAAGCTGAAGCTCCGATACTTTGTCCACCTGATGCAAAGAACTGACTTACTGGAAAAGACCTTGATGCTGGGAAAGATTGAAGGCAGGATAAGAGGACGACAGAGGAGGAGATGGCTGGATGGCCTGCCCGGCTCAATGGACATGAGTTTGAGTAAACTCCAGGAATTGGTGATGGGCTGGGAGGCCTGGCATGCTGCAGTCCATGGGGTCACAAAGAGTGGGACACAACTGAACAACTGAATTGGAGGGAGAGGGGGAAGATTAGTTTACTATATGTCTGTCATTTTATAACTAAATGCCACAAGACAGTGCTGAGGGAGAATATTAAGCCTGACCTAAGCATGAAGGCAAAATAATTACAAAGACTAAAGAGTTCATGAAGCCACTCTAGAAAACTATGAAGTCATTTCATTTCAACAAGAAACTTAAACCCTTTAGGAAGGCAGGAGATGAAGCAATAGCAAAGAAGTTGATAAATCTTGCTAACTCTAAATACATGTTTGACTGAAAATTACAACATCCTCTCACTCTGGAAGGTTGGCTGGGGAGGGACAAAATAATGTGGAACCAAGAACACAAGCCAAAAAAATTGATGGAAAATTATTAGAGCAGGAGTAGAGGAAGAGTTGTTAAATGTTGAAAGCAGGATATTGAGAGTACTAAAAAAGGAACAATATAAAAATTCCAAAATAAAGATAAAAAATTCAGCTTGGATATAACTTGGTTTTCCTTTCTAGATTAAGTCTACAAGTCCCAGGGAACCACTTTAACCTTTTAATGAATTTTTCTACAGAGATATCAAAATGGAACAGATGCATTTTTCTCTCTGGAAGGCTTATTTCAATTGCTTTCATCACAGCCTGAAAATCTACTGGAGGTAATTAGAAACTTGGCTTTTATCCTTGCAGGAAAATATCTGCACTGACCTCTTTGTGAGTAAATGTTAACATTTTTACCTGGGATATACAGCTTTAATACTTAATGGTTCCTAGTGCATTACAACCCCATTGACTGTAGCTCACCAGGCTCCTCTATACATTGATCCCCCCTTCCAAATAATCACAAAAGTATAATCAAATTCATAAAATCCATGTTGAATCAGTACAACAGTACATACTTGACAAAGTAAGGCACACCTTAGTCTTTCTGGTAGCACTGTACTTCCATGACAGTCTACAGGGTGGATTTAGCTTAGCTTATAAACAGCTAAGTAATAAAAAACAGGAAGATAACATTAGATTTAAGACCAGCTTTTATATTGACAATCTATTTAAAAATCTTGTGATGTTCAAAGACATAATCTTTCCCCCACTGTACTAGTCTCATTTGAGCTCACATTGTGCAGCAAAGTGCCTGCATTTAAGGGAAGTTATTCATAGCCAACAGCATATCCTTATTTGTATAGAGGAGTTAACAAAGAGAACTAGAAGTACTGCTTTGTGTATTAGAACTGGTGTTGAAATCGTTTTGTGTATTTACAGCATTTTTCCTCTCTTTTTTCAGGGAGTCTCACTGGGAGATATTGCTCCTCTCCCCAGAAATATCAATGATGGCATGAATTCCCCCACACATTATAATGTAAATTTTAGCCAAGCTATAAGTCATGATGTAAGTCTCCACGAGGCCATGTTTCTATGTTCTGACAATACATTTAGAAGGGATCCAGCAGCAAGGATTTCACAGCCACAAGAACAAATTCTACAGTTAAGTTCTATTACCAACACTGAACAGACCGTTCCTGGAACTAATTTGACAGGATTTCTTCCATTTGTTGACAATCAGATGAGGAATCTAAGCCAAGACCATCTGTATGACCTTGATATAAACATACTTGATGAGACAAACTTAATGTCTTTGGCCACAGAAGGTTTTGATCCAGTGGAAGTTTCTTGGCTGCTTGAAGAACCAGGTTATGATTCTGGGCTTTCCTTAAACTCAAGTAACAATAGCATCTCTGTTATCAAGTCTAATTCTTCTCACTCTATATGTGAAGGTGCTACAAGTTCTAGCAGTGACCTGTCCCACCATGACCTAGAAGGCGCTGTAGGAGGATACTATCCAGAGCCCAGTAAGCTGTGTTACATCAATGACAGACGTGATTCTCATTTTCATGGGGACCTTGCCTTTCAACATGTATCACATAACCACACTTACCACTTACAGCCAAGTGCACTAGAATCCACTTCAGAATGTTTTTCAATGCCTGGGAAGTCACAGAAAATAAGTAGATACCTGAATGACACAGACAGAAACTTAAGCCGTGATGAACGACGTGCTAAAGCTTTGCATATCCCTTTTTCTGTGGATGAAATTATCCGCATGCCTGTAGATTCTTTCAACAGCATGTTAAGCAGGCACTATCTAACAGATTTACAATTGTCGCTCATCCGTGACATTAGACGAAGAGGGAAAAATAAAGTTGCTGCTCAGAACTGCCGAAAGCGTAAACTGGATGTAATTTTGAATCTGGAAGATGATGTATGTAGCTTGCAAGCAAAGAAGGAAACCCTCAAAAGAGAGCAATCCCAGTGTCACAAAGCTATAAACATAATGAAACAGAAACTGCACCACCTCTATCGTGACGTTTTTAGTAAGTTAAGAGATGATCAAGGTAGACCAGTCAGTCCAAACCAGTATGCTCTTCAGTGCACCCACGATGGAAGTGTTGTGATTGTACCCAAGGAATTAATGATCCCAGGCCAGAAAAAGGAAAACCAAAAGGGAAAACGAAAAAATGAGAGAAAAAATTGAAGATGGATTATACCAACATACATAAAAGCAGTTAGAAACTGATAAAGGCTCACAAATCTGCTTCCAAGTTTAGCTCGTTAGCTTTTAAGTACTACAACTTGAATCACTCAGTTAAAACTGTTTTCAAGCTTATGTGGACAAGTATCAGTGTCAGATCTGGGGCAGAAGCCACAACTTCATGAAGTCCTAATAGTATGTACAGTGTGACATGAAAACAGTCTACTTCGGTAGCTATCTCTTAAGATGGTCTTTTAAAAAGAAGCAAACACTGGATGCAATTATTTAAAAACATGTTTTTTGACTTAAAATGCAATTGAACCTTAAGGTTTTTTTCACTTAGCACTGAAGTTTAGTAACTTTTCAAGAGCCTTTTTAGCTTAATTTTTATGTATCCTTAACTTATATAGCTTTTTCTGTGGAAATAAACTTTACATTTGATTTTATAGTGTTCACTTTTGCCTTTTATAGATTCTAAGCAAATTTATAGTTCTCCAAAATACCCACATTCAAAAATACAGGTTAATATCCAGCAAATAGGACAGCAATAGTATTAAATTAACAAATTGATCAGACTCTACCCAAACTGAAATCAGTATGCTGAACTGAAAATATGAGCCTCCCCCACCCCTCCAAAACGAACACATGACATGACATGAAAATAGACCAGGTTCTACTCTAGGATGCACCCCGCCACCAAATAATCCAGCTGCTTTCAAAATAACGCAATACATTAATGTCTGAGGACAAAAAGCCTTCCCCCACATAACTACCTGCATATGGGGAACTGGAACTCCCTGGCAGTAAAGCCAGCCTGTAGGGATGGCCCTTATCTAGGAAACTGACAAATTCATACCAAAAAAAAAAAACCCACCAATTTGCTTAAATATGAAAAATTATGGATCATACAAGAACTCAAGACTTACATTAAGGGACAAATCAGTAAATGAGCAGACTCAACAAAAGCTAAATGAAACTTTTATAAAACTACTTGGTCATCTTATAAATGGCAGCACTGGAAAACAAGAACATGAGAACAGCTGTCCAAACTGTCATGGTTTGAGAAAAGTAACACATAAATGCTGTCCAATCTGTCTGATAGGGCGCCCTGAATGCTGCTAGTGGTAAAGAACTCACCTGCCAATGCAAGAGATGCCAACTTTGATCCCTGGAACAAGTGGCTGCCCACTTCAGTCAGGTGTTCACAACTGAACACCTACACACACAGTATCTGATTAGAAAAATCTAAAGTTAGATATTAGAATCTTCACTACCTAGTATCACAAGTCAGTTATTTTAGGTTACTGAAGTGCAGAGTGACAGAAAACTTCCACTTTAAACTGAACCTAGGAATCTGTGTCAAAGCAAAATGATTCTTGATCAAAGTTCAGCTCTTCTGACCAGTTCTGAACAATGCCCACTTCAGTGTTGACCCACTTGCTTTTTGGAAGGCCAACATACCTCATGTGCTCTGGCTTCTTACAGAGGCACAAGTTATTTCAAATTTAACAGTGTCCACAAAACCAGTTTACTTGTGAAAGTTTATGCAACTGTAGATACCCTGGTTTGCTCAATTGAGTGTCCTTTTCAGGCTCAGCATCTTCCCCAATCCCTGAAATGTCAAGATCACAAAGAACTATATAGAACATCAAACGAGGAAGGGGTACAGTTGAAGAGCTGGAATTCAAAACATTTCACCATAAAATTTAAACATTTCGAGATCTAAGGTTATTTGGTGCAGTTCCCAAAGGTGTATGAATGAAGCCAGTTCAACCTCACTTGCCATGGGCTTGTCTGGACAGTCACTTTGTACAAGACACACATTGGACTCTCTGGTGCAGTACTGAAGCTGTTTCCTCTCCAGTGGTTTTCAGCAAAGCCTCATCCCAGCATTTTAGTCGAAGTTTCCTACTTATCAGTCCGTACCCCAAGACCAACCAGACTATTCTAGTTGTGAGATCTTCCTGAGTTCACAGATTGACCTAAACATTTCATTTTGAATTGCTCCCAACATGAAAGTACTCCCTTTCCTTTCCTATAGAACATTGTTGGTCCTGAAATCCCTTTGTGATAAAATTACATCAGTTGAAAATCAGGTGAAATCTGGTTCAACCACTTTTTCTTCGTATTAAAAGCTTACACCCCTTGTGGCACCTAACAGGCCATGATGAAATCCCCAGGTGAAATTAAGTTACTTTACTACTGTATGTAGTTCAAGCAACACTTATGTTAAGTCAGTCATCTCTCTTCTTGACCCCATGGACTTGCCGGAATCCTATGGAATTCTCTGGGCAAGAATAGTGGGTACGCATCCCCTTTTCCACTCAGGGATCAAACCCAAATTTCATGCACTGCAGGTGGATTCTTTCCTGTCTTAACCACCAGGCAGTTTAAACAATGGGTGCTCAGTAAGATCTGGATATTTGGGGTCCATTTCAAGGCTGGCTCCAGCTCAGCACTAACCCTTAGGATACAGATGCCATTGAAAGCCTAAATGCCAAAATTCCTACCCTAGAAAAAGTCATCCTAAGGGATATATATCTGTTTGACAATTTAAACATTTTTCACTTACATGTTAAAATACCTGAATTAGTCTCCCTTCAAAGATCTGAATTTGCTTTTATTACTTGCAGTAACAGCAGATCAGCATTAAAATCATTGGGTATATACTACCTGAGAACATGTTTCAAATTTTGAAGACATGTAAGTGAAACCAAGACAAAATTGTAAACATGCACTTCATGTATACTGAAATCAGTGATAATTCTTCCTCCTGCAAAGGCACCATATACTCCACACTTGAACAGTAACTGAATACAATTAAAAGAATTTGAGACCAACTTTAACTTACACTCACACACGTAAGATAATGAAAACCAAAGAATATCCAGTTTTAAACATTTCACCAGAGACAGACACCAGGGGTGGGAGCCATCCCCCCAAGACTCCCAGTAATGTTTGCTTGTTGTGTATCATGTGAGCAACTCCCCCCAGGCCCCCAATGTGATCACAAGACAACTTTCAAACATATGTTGCATTGTCTGTTGCTTCACTATGGGTGAAAGTAGCACCTTATCTTCAACTCCTATCATTAGGCCATTTTGGATTCAAATTTTCAAGCCCCAATCATGTTTTCAAGCTCAGGTTATACAACCCTGAGCTTCAGCGAGAACCACAGCTAAGCTGTTTCCAAACGCTTTATGTATAAATACACTGTGAGGTGAATATATTAAACAGTACTGATTCCCCTCTTTAACTTCCTTAAACCTCATTTCTTAAAGAAAATTAGCAGCTCAACACTTAAGACACCAACATTCCATATTACCTATTTCAAAGTTAAGTTAGTTCATTTCAGCCTGTTCATTCATATTAAAATGCCTTCCCCTATTTGTGCTGGTGTTAAACCCTGGGTGTTCTAAAGATCTTATTATACCAACTTGATTTATCTTCAAAGTTTAACTTCTTCACAGAGATGGACATTTTTAAGATCTTATTTTCCCTAATAAATCCACAGTCAGATGTTAAGTTTATAGTTAATAATGGATGCAGATTTTAAGCAAAGTTCATCTTCTGTTAACCACCATTATTTTGACTTACCTGTTAGATACCTCATTAAGAATCAAAATAGTAAAAACGTCATCTTTACTCTGTCCCCTTTGGTTTTTCATTGTTTCACATGAACATCCAGGTATACCATCATGTTTAACCCTCAAGACAATCTTGATACTAGCGTAATAGAACAAAACAAACCTAATTCAGATTTTATGTCTCCATGCGTTTGCATAGCCACCGCTTTTGGACCACTTTAGCTGGTTAAAATCTGTCATTATTTTAAAACCACCACCAGCAATGTTAAACATACAAGGCAAAGCCAGAAATCTATAGCATTATTCAAACGCTGAATATACAGTGTATAAAGAATGGCATTTTATTAGGGACAGCCAATAATGTCCACAATGTTTTTCTCATTTGTCTATCAATATTGAAAGGAAAATGGCAATATGCATTTGCTTTGTGAAACTGCTTTAAAAATCTAGGGGATGGCAATCCTTTAGACAACTTAATGTTCATAGAACAAGATTCACATTTTATGTGTAAACATTACACCAAGTATTTGAATACAAAAGTATTTATTTTATAACTTTATATTTAAAATAGAATTTTAATCTGTCTACTCACAAAACCTAATTCAAAACATAACATTTATCTCTCTAGCTGACTTGATGTTTACTCTTTTACAAACAATACTCAATTTGTAATTGTTTTATATTAAGACCCTATAACTAAATGAAGTCTGTTTTATCAGAAAACATTTCCCTTTAATCTTAAAAGTGCTTTTTTAAAATGAAGGCACCAACAAGAACTACTTTCAGATGGTACAGAATTTCTTATTTCTTGAAGACTCTGTGGTTGACCACTTCTTCATTAGTTACCTGCAGCAAGACACCTTCCTGCCAAAGGAAAAAAAAAGTATCTGAAGAAGTTTATCATGTTTGTCCAAAGAACCTAAATAACTTCAGTGGTGGTCTTAGGATCAAAGAAGACTCAGGTGCATACAGTAGAATATGCCCTGATTATCACATTCCTGAAAAGGCAATAAAGCCAGGCAATCAATCTCTGATGACATCTAAGAAATGAAATTTCAGCAGCCAACCTATCTCTCTCCTATAGGGTAGGGATTGGGAAAGAATTACTGCATTTAAACCCAAGTATTTAGAATTGGATATGTACAGATTTATAATGTAGACACTTTATTCATAAATACATATTATCTGAAAGTAGATGCAACCATCTTGCCCTACCTTTTTCTTAGCCTGATCCTGATATGCATGTAAAGCTAGAACAGTATTGAAATAAAAAAAAAATCTTTATTTTTAATAATAAAAAAAAACCCTAGTTCACTCAAAATGCTTGATCCAAGAAATGTGAATACAGAAGGGTGTTAACGATGGGAAATTTCATGATTTAACTTGCAGCCTAACTTTTACCTACCATTTTACTACCAACACCACTGAAGGAACCAAGAAAAGCTTTATTAATGATCACTTGGCTTGCCTCAGCTGTTGAAATGAAGCACTTTACAGTCTTTGTGGCAGCAGAATATACTTGTCCATGGTTCATATCAATGCTAAAATTCCAGCAGGGAAAAAAATGATATGTTAAGCACCTGAATCTTCATAGAGGGGGAGGGGGTGGGAAAGAAGGAAAAAAAGGGAAAAAAAAACAACCAAAATAATATAAGTAAAATGACAGATTGGAAAACAGGGTTTATAAAATTATTCTCTTGAGTTTATAAAATTGTTAAACTCAATTTATAGCTATGTTATACTACATAAGAACCAACTATACTGAAAGACCATTGAAGAGTATTAGTTTATCTTTGGGGGAGGAAATTAAGAAAGGAAAAGTAAATGAGATCTTACCTAAAGAAGTTTAACTGAAGCTTAGAACTATTTTGCTCTACACCCTCAGCTTTCGTTGGCATCCTTAAAAACTACTGTAGTTAAAGCTTTGTAGAAACAGCACAGTTTTTTAAGACTGGCTGACCTTAGTAGCCGTCAAAGAGTTCTCTTGTACTAGACCTGTATCCCTGAAGAGTACCTCGCTGGGGTTATTTTCCTTTCCTTGCATTGAAGCAGCAGCATCTAAAAGATCTAAAAAGGTGTTTCTCCTTGCAGAGATATCCCTTAAGTTATCTAGATAATTTAATCCTCATGAATTGCAGACAACACACTTACATCTGACCAGCATTTATCTTACACAAATATAACAACAGCTTTGCAATAGACCTTAATTATACTACCCACTCCTTAACTTATTTAAAATAAAAAGTCTATAATTACACAATTTCCTTTAGAATTATTTTATTAAATCATAAATGTACAACAGCTTCTTAACTCTACACACGCACTTAAATTTTTTTAAAGGAAAAACGTTATGTCTTATTACACCATGATCCTGGCTAATAGCTTTTCAAAACTTTGAGAAAAATCTTAAAAAAGGTTTCACATGTCACCTGAAACTTACAAATTTAACATTATCAAAGAAGGAATGCTTCTACACTCTTACAAAGACCACTAGAAAGAAACAACAATTAAAAAGCTAAGAAACTGTCTCAAAGGCATTTTTTTTTTTTACAATCCTTCCTCCACAGTAAGGTAATGTTATTAAATAATCCAATCCATTCACAAAATGGCTCTCTGCATCTGCTCTGGTGTCTTCTGCCATATCACTGCATATTTATGCATGACTGAGATAAGATTTTCCTTAACATTGTTATTTCGATAACCTGAAGCTGTTCTGTTACCTCTGGGCTCTCATCCTCTCCTATTTATACAGTGAAGCCTGTTTCAACAGAAGTAAAGAGTAAAAAAAAAATAGGTTATGAAATTATCCATCTAACCAGATTTTAAGGAAAGATAACATGATCCTAAAAAGCTTTTAACTCCTGGCAGCTAGGTCTCCCAAGACATTAACAATGTAAAACTTAAAAGCTACTTACCCATGGTAAATAGGAAGAAGCTCAGTATCTGCTTCTCCCTCCATAACCCCCACTTCCTCCACTGCCTCCTGGACCATAGTTTCCTAAAATTAATGGAATAAGAGAAAACAAACTTAATTTCCCAAATTATTTTATAACCACTCTTTAAAACAAGCAGATCACAGACCATTACTTGTTTCTAGTTAACCTCTTTACTCAAGAGACAAATTATCCAAATTCATAGATTATCACTGCTATTCTTTTAGAGGGCTCTTTCCCATAATCATACAAGTTAAGAGCTTTTAAAATATACCCAGCTTAAGAAAATGTAAAAAATCTATCTCAAGACTAACAATGATTTAAACTAAAAATTCAGATTTACTAAGCTAGCTTTCAAAGATACAAGTCATACAAAATTTATACCACTTGCAAAGTGCTCTCAGCAAATTTGGCTTTTTCTTAGTCAGTCAAAAGGAAAAATCCCACTGAAAACATGTAGTTCATTTATTTTACACTACTAGATATCCCAACCTCTACAACAATTCCCCAAAGTGATGTTACATTCTTAGTTTCCTACAACTTTAATCTCCACAACACTTTGTATTTGGTGGGACGTGTTACCCAAACATAAATAATGAACAATTGTCATCTTCAAGTCATGAAAAGTTATTAACATTTCATCACTAATCTGAAACATCTAATTACCTCCACCATATGGTCCCCCCATGTTCCTGCTACCACCAAAATTTCCACTCTTCATTGGACCATAGTTAGAAGGTTGTTGGTTATAATTTCCAAAATCATTGTAATTTCCACTCCCGTAATTTCCTGTAAGAAAAATTTGGAACTTTTTGCACAATGAACCTCATACAAGTATTAAACCAACGACACATGCTAAATATTTTAGACAAATTTCCCACAAAAACAAATCAGAATGCAGAACACCTATCTACAGTTCTACATTTTTAAAGACAACTACTGACAACAATAAAATGAAATATCTTACGTGTTAAAGCCATTAATTCCAAATTCCCACATAAAAGTTGCAGGTGAATTTATTACCTCCTCCATAGTTGTCATAACCACCTCCGTAGCCCCCACCCTGGTTGCCATATCCAGGTCCTCCACCACCATATCCTCCTCTTCCTCCTCCATAACCAGGGCTACCTCCAAAATTGCCACCTATTATAAAATAAGCCTTTAAGTAATTAGTATTTTCAACGCCATTTGAACTGTCTTATTACATCCATTTCCAGCTTTCCAAAACTCAATTTCATAGGTAAAAGATTCTTTCTATAACATCTTCTCTAAAATAGCCTCAAGGGCAGATTCTGAATATCCACCTTGGTGAACAGTTGCCAGTGAGGAAGGTCTACCCACTGGTCCCCCCCCAAACTAAAGATACTACGGATTCTCTTGACGGTGGTATCTTGAAATACTAATTGTATTTGTGTTAAGTTTGTGGGGTAAGTCGGGGCAGACAAGATGTGTGGGCTAATGAAAATTTACCTACCATTTATCTTAAATAAAATGCCCACCATACCTTTCTCTTCAGTAGAAATGGGGGGGGGGGGGGAAGAACCAGAAATTAACAAATTCACACGGACTTAAAACTTTAATCGGCAGTTTCAGATTGCTTGCAGTTAACTATAAAAACTCTTCTTTCTCATAAAACCAAATCAGTATTTGGATTTCAAAGCAAAGCTGGAAATAGTGACATGTAGGAGTGTAACTTAAGTCATGCCTAATTAGTGCAAAACCAGAAATGAGGTCTATCCTGAGCTCAGTTTCAAACCTCTTCTTTCGACATTTGTCAGTAGGTACCTATCTTTTTTGTACTTCAATAAGACACATGAACTAGTAACAGTGGCTTAAAAACTTAGCTAGGCATGGAAGCAGCACACCAAGTATGTTCTGGAAAAAATTCTCTTGGGGACTTTTGGGACATTGTCCTGGTAGATTCACCCTGGTAAGAGATCAGACAACACAGTGCTCCTACAGACACTCCCCTGTCATAATGTGCATCTTGCTCATAACCACTTTTTAATACTTTTAAGGAAAACACTATAGAAAATGTCACTATCTCCAATTCTTTTGCTTCAGAAACAGGGCATCTTTTAAATTCTCATTTTAAATCTACCCAATTGATGTTGCAGAAGTATAACAACACCTGCAAGTAATTTTTTGGGTAATTTTCAACAGCTAAGATGAAAATTGAGAAGAGACATGTTTATGCTCAAATAGCACACAGTGCTAAGATGTTAGACATATATCATCAAAAAGTAGAAGAAACTGACCTCCAGGTCCTCCTCCATACCCATTATAGCCATCCCCAAATCCACGGCCACTTCCGTATCCATCTGTTAAGGGCAGAAGAAAAGGAGGATTATCTTATTCTGGTTCATGTGACTCAATTTTTCAGCCTCTATTTCCTTCAGGTTGTCCACTTATAAAAAAGCAGTTAACAATGGACAGTGGCAGTTTTTCTATTTACTACTTAGTTAACTGAGACTAACCCATATATAAAGCCTGAAGCAAAGAAACTTTTAGATCTCTTCAACCCTCTACTGTATTTCCACTCACTATTCATAAAATGTCTCCTAAATTTAAAATGGCTACAATGTCCTTTTTAACTCTTCCAGAAACTGAAGACCATAAAACAATCTCTGCAATTATCTGTCCATGATTAGAGCTATACAACTGATTTTAAATGTTACCTCTTGCCAACCAAATTAGAATATCCCATTAGGACAGATCTCACTTTAACTCTTACAGATAACAAAGTAGGCTGGACTTCCTAGATTCCAATCAAAACTGTTTTTCAAGCACATTCACCCTCCTAAGCTTAAAAGGTGGACTTACCAGATCCTCCTCTAAAGTTACTTCCTGGTCCTGGTCCAAAATTTCCACCGCCACCACGAGAATCTCCAAAACCAAAGTTGCCTACAATAAACACCCTGGTTAGTAACTAACATTTATACAACTAAATCCTAAGGAAAAAAAAAAGAAATTAAAAGTTACCTCCTCTTCCACTTCTAGAACTTTGGACTTCTTGCATTTCTTGTCTAGACAAAGCCTTTCTTACTTCTGCATTATGACCATTGATAGTATGGTATTTTTGCACTGGAATGGAAAGTTCAGATTCCATTAAGTCAGCATCCTGTAATAGCTAAGTTTCAAGCTCACTTTTTTTAACAAACTTGTAGGTCTTAACATACCCAAAACCTAAAATGTTCAAGAGCTACAATCCTAGCACTTACAGACACTTACACACAATCTTATCCACAGGATCATGGTCATCAAAAGTAACAAATCCAAAGCCTCTTTTCTTTCCAGACTGCCTGTCAGTAATTATCTCAATGGTATCAATTTTTCCATATTCCTCAAAGTAATCTCTAAGATGATGTTCCTCAGTATCTTCCTTAATTCCACCAACAAACAGCTTCTTCACAGTAACATGAGCCCCTGGCTTTCCAGATTCCTGAAATAAGAGGGAAAAAGTCATTCTGACAGAAGAAACCACAAATAGGAGTAAGAGCACACTATCTGGGTAATAAGCATGGCTTCTATCTATGGCCAAATACTAAGTAAGGCACCTTTATGATAAAGAACCTTGTTCTTTGAAAAGCCACTAACTGTGAAACAGAATTTCAGCCCAAATTGTTTATTGAACAAACAAGTTGCCTATTTGCTCACCTCTCTTGCAACAGCACGTTTTGGCTCAACTACTCTCCCATCAATTGAATGAGGTCTTGCAGCCATGGCAGCATCAACTTCAGCCATGGAAGAAAAAGTCACAAAGCCAAATCCTCTTGATCTTTTGCTTGCAGGATCCCTCATTACCTTGAAATACAAAGTGGTGATGTTACCATTTAATTTCATTATTTACAGCATTAACATCTTTAACAGAGAAATCCAACAGCTGAAGGATTGCTACCCCTAAGCACTTCCACAATTAACGTACCACACAATCTGTAAGTTTTCCCCATTGCTCGTAGTAGTTCCTCAAACTTTCTTCTGTAGTTTCAAAGCTCAAGCCACCAATAAAGAGTTTACGGAATTGTTCCTTTTCTCTCTGCAAAGGAAAACAGCATTTCAATTTTTATTTACATTTTCTCTTTGTATGCTGGAAATAAAATTCTTAAATATGAGGTGACCTGCTGGCAGAGTACCTTTTTCCTCTCCAAAGGAACAGTTTCTAAAGTTTTCTGGGGGGGAAAAAAAAAACTTACATCAAATTTAAACCATATGTTAAACTGCATATTAGTTGTGTTACACCAAAAAAAATTGCCTCAGCCAAACTACACGTTTCAAAATCATTATGCTTGATATAAATTTACTTGACATTAAATGAGTTTAAACAAATATAGCATCACTTAGTTTTAAAAAAAATCTTTCTAAAGAAAGAAGAGCAAATCTATTCCCTGGTGACTGTAATGTTAAGAGTCTTATCAACATCTGCATTCGACCCTATAACTCAGAACAGAGTTCACTTTTACATATGCAAATACAAATTTTTAAAATATAACGACTTTTGCTTTATTATAACCCACAGTTCCCATTTATTTCTGGATTTAGCATTTAAGAAATAAGTTTCCCTTCATTGCTCCCTCTGGTGGTGATTATAATGTAACTCAACTTTCAAAACCCTGAAAAACTTGATATTGACTTTCTTTCCTCATATACCAACTCTCCAGAGAAAATCTTAAACGTTCAATATGTGTGGCAAAATAGCCTCAAAATTTATCTTTTCTGACCAAAGTAAAATGACTTTTATGATTAACGGTTTCTAAAGCACATATTTTAACACAGCTGGTTTTGTTGACAGCCCAATCAACTATTACTGAACCAAAAGACAAATACAGTAAAAGACGCTGTAACTCCACTTTTCAAAAACCATAAAAATAATTTAATGACCACTGTGTGACTATCCCCTCTAGTTAATCACTACTACGACTTACACTTCACTATGTAGAACTCAGTTGTCTTTTGGCAAATTACACAGCATAAAACAACTTTCATGTGAGAAGAGAGCCTGAGCTGAAATCTCAATCCTTACAAACCAGCACGCATATAAGCTACATTAATAACTTTGTATTTTGGGCTATCAGTTAAGGAAGCTTGGATCATTGTATTTGGTTTTCAGTTGACTAGATTAAATAACATTCAGAAACCAGAGTTAGCCACGAAGTGCGTGTAGTTAAATTAAGTAGAACTTCAACACTCAACCCATAGTTCCATGAAGTTTCTCTCCATGTATAATAGTCTCCCAACACGTTAGAAAACAGTGATAATTCAGAGATTTCTTTGCCTGTATAGTTACTTTTAAGATTCTGAAATTTTTGAAAAGACAAATTCTCAAACTAGCTTATGAAACACTTAAAAGAACAATCTATTAAAACGGTAACTTGGCATACTGGTATTTGTACACTCACTTAAGCATATTTCATTTATTCCAAACACTTGTCAGTTAACTGGCCTTTTAAAACCCAAATAAAGAGACTAAAATACATCTACAACATTACAAATCACTAACAAAAGGCAAAAACTCATTACTTACCTCATTTTCCAAACTTACCCGCTGTCCACTATCGATTACAAACAAAGTTATTTTATAAGCGTGCTTAGGGTCAATGAAAATACCCAGGCAGACCCCCTTCGCTTGAGACCTTATGCTTATCAATGTAATCATCAACCATGATTGCAAACATAAACGAGAAAAGCAAGTGACAAAGTTCAAAAACACAGTGGCTCAGCCTAATAAAAGTTTTGAATACAGCAGAACACGCATTGAGGGACCGAGCCATGTTTTAATCAGAGTACAACTAAACTCATAATTTCAAGTTTATCACTAAAAAAACACCCGTAACCTTACCCAGTAAAGACTAAATTCCCCGGTAAAAATACTACTTAAAATACAAATAAATTATACGATTAAAAAAGAATCCGTCAGAAAAATAAAGGATTCTGAACCGAACACCGCCCCCCCCAAAGACCACCTTCCCCACGGCCTCCCGCAAAATCGATAATCTTCTCTAAAATTTTCACTTTATGTTTCCTACGATTCAACTGCCTTTTCAATCACCGGAAACGCAGGTAAAACTGTTACTCAAACAAGGACTGAAAAACAAAATGTGAGGTCTTTATACCATGGCTCGCGTGAAACCGGGCCCAACACCCTAGAGGGTTTTACCTCCTACTCCTAAGCCGAGCGAAACCGCCCAGGAGAACGCCGCCCCTCCCCCCGCCCTTCGGTGCGGCTCCTGAACGCAATGGCGCCATTTCATCGAGGGGAAGGGAGCGAGCCTCTAATGAGGTGCGCAGGACTTTAAAGCTCCAAGCTCCCTAAACACTCGGAATCCACCTCGAAACAGCATGAAAACAGTCCGAAAAGAGAAATAAATAGTTACCCACTTCTAGTCCTCACTGAAAAAGTCAAGCTAGTCAAATTTAGAGAATTAAAAAGAAATCGCTGCGAGGAAGGAGAGAAATGAAAATGGCGGCCGCCAAATCCGGTTCCCGGGAGGGGGAGGGGAAGCTCCGCAGCCCGATTCGCTAGGACCCAAAACCCGCCGAAACGCTCCAACGCGGGGACGCCAGGACCCCCAAACCACCCTTCTTTAAAAACGGAGTAGGAATTCCGGCCTCCGCGCCCCACCTTCAGTAAAGTGGGGCTGCGTCCGCCATGTGGAAGCTCCCCATCCCCCACCCCCAGCAAAGGGAAATGGCGCCGTGAGGCTGAGGGTGGGGAAGGTGCTGTACAATTAGGCCTCTACTAACAACCCCTCTCCAAAAATACCCTGAGACCAACCGCTGATGAAGTGGCCCAATTTCGCTGCCGCTCTCCCATGGAGGCGGATGGCCGACTTCCAATAAGGCGCCAACGGCCTCGCCATGCCCTTTCCAACAACTCATTGATTTCAAACCCGTTACCTCCATCGCGGACTCAGTCGCTTCAGCCCGATTTCCCGCAGCCGAGCGAGATGAGAGAGATCTCCGCGGACGAACACGAACCGGACTCGTCCTGGCGCTGTAGTGAAAACTGCCGCTGCTCGAGAAACAACACCGCTGGAGAACCTGCACTCCAGACCCGGCGATGCTGCTACTGCCGCTAGAGCCGCTGCCGCCGCTTTTCTAGAACCTTCCCCCCGACTAACGCGTCTTCCCTACGTCAGGCCGTTGCGTAAACGTCCTAACCGCCGCCAATGGCGGGAACGCTCTACAACCTCCTAGCGCCAAGTACGTGCCCCTCCCCCCTTAAGGCCAGCACTGGTGCTGGACGTCAGTTGCGTAAAAGGGCTCTGTAAATTGCGGAAGGCTCGAGTCCTGCGTATTTCTGTCTCTCGGAATTGGGGACTGCCCCCTCAGGGCAGGTGAGAAACGGTCGCGCAGTTTGAAATTAACGCTGTTGGGAGGAGCTTAATCCTCAACCCAAAGGTCCAGCCCCCTCATCCCGGGAGGTGGTCCTTACAGCTACGCTTCGATAGCTTTTCCCTGGCCCCCAGTTAAAAAAAATCTTTGTAGTCCCTTCCACTGTGTTTTCCCTCCCCCACCTTCTCCTATCCTCCCCTCTCTGCGCGGAGAACCGACTGGCCGCTTCCGGAAACACCCGAAGCGACTTCTAGTCAACAAATTACCCTTAACGATCCACCACCCTAACCCTGGCCAATGTTTTTGGGGTCCACATTTCAGGGAGTCGAAAGGTACTCGTTCTTAGTTCCCGATTCCTCCCACCCACCCCCAACGTTTGGAGGCACCCAACCCCAGGGGCGAGGAAGTGGGCGGAGTCTTGTTTTGGCGCCAGTCGCTAAGGCGGCAGCAAAGCAGGAAACACGTCCGCCGAGTAGACTTAGGTCGCGGCCCTCAGCTCCCTCCTCGCCCTCCCCTCGGGCGACCACCAGACGCCACGCCGCGAACTCTTTAAGGGCCACTGTCACCGCCCCCTCCTTTCCCCCGTCCCTCGGGCCCGGGCTAGGGCTCCCGGCGGGCACTGCGCGGCGCGCAGCCCCACCTCCCGGGGCGCGCGCCCACCCCGCCCCTCGCGGCTGCCTGGCGTGGGCGGTGCCACCTTCCCCTCCCCCCAGCGGCGGCCCCGCGCGCAGCGCTGCTCCCCAGCCCCCCTCCCCCTCGGATGCGACTGGAGCTTGAGGCGCGCAGGGCCGGAGACGTCGCAGACCCGGGATCCGGAGCAGCTCAGAGGCGGTGAAGTCGGTGTCTTTTTTTTTCCTCTAGCTTTCACTCGGTGGTGTTGCTTAAGATACCACATAAGCCCCAGAGACCCCCATTTCTCCGCTTCCTATCCTTACTCGCCGGACCCCGAGTCAGGACCTAGCGGGAAGGAAAGGAGAAGCGAACAGAGACCCCGTGGCGGGCCTGGCTCCGGGCCGGCGTCTGTAGTTGGTTTAGGGGATGAGACTCTTCACAAGGTTGAAAGCTGTGGCGCAAGCCGCCTTATTTCTAGACAAAGCGCATTTTTTCCTCCCCTCCCCCATCCCGGACGAGGTTGAGGGGGCCTTCCTTCCCGTCCCGTGCTTGGTCGGCGACTTGGGCCTCCAGGGAGGGCGGTGCATTCTCCCGCATCCGCGCAGCCGAGTGTCCGCAGACTGCGGCGGGCGCTCCGTTACGTGGCCGCCGCTGGGTGGGGAGAGGCACGGGCCCCGTGGCGCAGTGCCCTTGAGCCCCCGCGCCGCGGCCTTTGTTTCTCCCCGCGGATGCGCTGACCACGAGGCCCGCGCTCTCGTGTGGCGGGGTTAGGGGCCGGGCGCTAAGGCCTCGTTAAGCCGGGTAGGGTAGGGGTTTAAGGGGAGCGGATGAAAGTGCAGAAATAACTGATTCGTTTTCAAAAGTGGCACGAAATGTAACTGGAGCATCTCGGTATGTTTTAGTTTTTCAACTAGTGATTGGGAAGGTCTCTAAGAAGAAACCAAGTTAGAATTAAATTACATAGACAACTCTTCGGATTGTTAATGTCTAGAGGAAAAATTCACACTAATTATTGTAATCGATTGAGCACTTGTCTGATTTTGAACCAGGTTATTTTGCTAGTTTTTCAAAATGCTGACTATGGTTTAAATGGGATTTGGATTGGAAAAAAAAATTTGTCAAATTTTTACCCTGTAAAGCTTTCGCGGATACTAGGTTCTCAGTAAGGTTGTATAGATAAGTTACAGCACTGATATACTCTCAGGCACGTATCACTAGTTTACGCAGAATCTTAAAACTGCTTCTCTATGGATTTGTATATACGTTTGATGACAGGAGCTACCTAGGTGGGGGTTGGAATCCAAACAAAAACTTATGTATAGCTATCTTTTTATGTTTTACAAACTTCTTAACTGTCATGCATTTTTCTAGTAATAGCTCTTCAAGTCTGCAATAAAAAATGGCCTCCAATAAAACTACATTGGTAAGTTAATGAAAACCTAAAATATTTAAGGATCTAACTCGAACTTTTTTCCTCCCAAAATTATAACTGCATCTTTGTGGTTGGGAAATTACACCCATATGTAGTTCCAAGTCCCCTGTCCCCCACAACTGTTAATGGGGAGAAGTTAGGAGCAAAAATGGAAATTATTACATTTGCTTGACTTCATAGTGTTTCGATTCATTTAAAGAAACCTAATTTTGGGAGGGTAGCACAATGTGAGTTTTACCAAGTATTTTTATCTTGGAAGAAAGATACACAAATTTATGTGACAAGGAAAAAGGTTACAGGTACAGACAGACAAAGCAGTAAAGCCTTGTTGATTACTGTTCTCTAAGTTACTCTAAGCTGAATTCTAGAGAAAGCAGGTATTTTCAGTATTGCCCTGTTTAAAGAATGGATATCTTGTACACTTAGATTGAGACGAAAGTCGTGTCTTTCAAATTGTTTTGGTCACTGTCATATTTCAAACGTGCTTATTCTAAAATACAGAAGGACTTTAAATCATTACAGTGCAGTTTTTTTAAATAGTAGGCATGAAAAACATCACACATGTCCAGAAAAGAGAGAAGACGAGATCTTCTGATCATTTTTTTTTCTTTCCAGCAGTCCTTAAACCCACAGTTTGCATTCTTAGGTTTCATTAAAAGTTCTTCAGATATGTTGACATATGTGTATTCAGCCATGTTAAAGATGTTAACTTAAGCACTGAAATATTCACATAAAAATCACGAAATTCAAAATTATGGTTCCCACAGTATGTAATTCTAATACATTGCGTTAATAATTGCAAGTATATGAAGGGTTAGTGTTTTAACATCTAAATGAGCAAAACATTTCGTTTTGGTTTGTGAATTCTCCCCTTGGGTTTCACAACAAAAGGACAAGTTGGGCTTTTTTGTTTGTTTCATCATCAGGTTGCACTTCTAAGTCAAACATCCTGAGAAATGTTTAAATATGAAATGTAAAGCCTGTCTGGTGGCATTATTTATTCCCAGTCATCGATGGGGAAAGCCCAAAGCATCTTTGAACACTTCTCAGGAATGAACTGTGTTTCAAATTTCATATTCAGTAAACCAAAATGTAGATAATTAAATTGGCTTTACAGTCACCAGTATCTTTAAAGTATTGGATGGGAAAGGAGCTACCTGTCCCTGAGACTGTGGGGATAGATATATAGATACAGAAAGCAAATAGATGCTTCTGTTAAAGTTAAATTGCTCCTGCTTACAGTTTGATAGTCTTCAGTATCTACCTTTCATTTTAAAATAATTTTATTAGTGTTGTGAGGTAATGTGTGCTTTAAGTGGGAAAGTGAGTGGATTTTCTCTTGAAAAAGATAAGCATTTGAAACTAGCTTATGAGTGCTATAGTAGTAAATCCTTTAATTTTCTGTGTGTGTTTTGTCTCTTCTTTACTCCGTTAACCTCTTAACTTTCTTGGATGTAGTTTTGTTTTTCATTTAGGATCAGTATTTAGTAAGCTTTTGTTAGGTTAATTTTTCTTCTTTCTTCCCACTACCACTACCTTTGTTGTACTATACAGAGGCAGAAAGTTACTGGACTGAGTACAATATCCAAGTGTCATGGAGAATGATATCCAACAAAAGCAGATGCTTGCTGCATTATTTAAATTACACAGGATTTTTATTTCTTTCATAGAATATTTATTTAGATACACTTCTAAATGATTACATATTTTTTAATGTCCTTTGTAATCTTGAGGCATTGGTGTTAATTTTCCTTGCTTTCATGCAATGTGCGGGATGACTTTAGTAATTGGACAATTAAGATTTTTTTTTAAATAGCACCTGTTTTAAGGTGAAATGATTCCAAGATGAGCATAATGTGGGGTTTCCCC
>SJYT01018753.1:6529-29805 GCA_006410635.1 Cephalophus harveyi
GAAACACAAGCTGGAATCAAGATTGCCGGGAGAAATATCAATAACCTCAGATATGCAGATGACACCACCCTTATGGCAGAAAGTGAAGAGGAGCTAAAAAGCCTCTTGATGAAAGTGAAAGAGGAGAGCGAAAAAGCTCTCCTCAACATTAAAGCTCAACATTCAGAAAACGAAGATCATGGCATCTGGTCCCATCACTTCATGGGAAATAGATGGGGAAACAGTGGAAAACAGTGTCAGACTTTATTTTTTTGGGCTCCAAAATCACTGCAGATGGTGACTGCAGCCATGAAATTAGAAGATGCTTACTCCTCGGAAGAAAAGTTATGTCCAACCTAGATAGCATTTTCAAAAGCAGAGACATTACTTTGCCAACTAAGGTCTGTCTAGTCAAGGCTATGGTTTTTCCTGTGGTCATGTATGGATGTGAGAGTTGAACTGTGAAGAAGGCTGAGCACCGAAGAATTGATGCTTTTGAACTGTGGTGTTGGAGAAGACTCTTGAGAGTCCCTTGGACTGCAAAGAGATCCAACCAGTCCATTCTGAAGGAGATCAACCCCGGGATTTCTTTGGAAGGAATGATGCTAAAGCTGAAACTCCAGTACTTTGGTCACCTCATGTGAAGAGTTGACTCATTGGAAAAGACTCTGATGTTGGGAGGGATTGGGGGCAGGAGGAGAAGGGGACAACCAAGGATGAGATGGCTGGATGGCATCACTGACTCAATGGATGTGAATCTGAATGAACTCCGAGAGATGGTGATGAACAGGGAGGCCTGGCATGCTGTGATTCATGGGGTCGCAAAGAGTCAGACATGACTGAGCGACTGAACTGAACTGAACTGAACTGAAGCTATTCCTGGTGACCAAGGGTGAAGATGTGTTGGAGATTTGGAGGATCTACGTCTGCTGATCCTGGGCTAGCCCAGGAGGCAAAATTGTAACCAAAGCTTGTCCATATCTGCCATTTGCTTTTCTTTCTGCTGGGTCAGCTTCATGCTCAGCCAGCTTTCTGCTGTGGGAGCCCAGCAGAAGCAGGTGTACATATCATCTGCTTAACAATCATAAAAGAAAGCATTCTTTTTTCATACATCCAGTGAATGGCCTGGGAGTAACTCTGATCTGGATAACATGCCCCTTTCCAAACCTTTCACGGGACAAGATTGTGGAATATGCACAAGGTACGGCCATATGAAAAAGTAGACACATTACTTTGCCAACAAAGGTCCGTCTAGTCAAAGCTATGGTTTTTCCAGTGGTCATGCATGGATGTGAGAGTTGCATGATAAAGAAAGCTGAGTGCCAAAGAATAAATGTTTTTGAATTGTGGTGTTGGAGAAGACTCTTGAGAGTCCCTTGGACTGCAAGGAGATCCAACCAGTCAACCCTAAAGGAGATCAGTCCTGAATATTCATTGGAAGCACTGATGCTGAAACTGAAACTATAATTGGCCACCTCATTCAAAGAACTGACTCACTGGAAAAGACCCTAATGCTGGGAAAGATTGAAGGTGGGAGGAGAAGGGGATAACAGAGGATGAGATGGTTGGATGGCATCACCAACTTGATGGACATGAGTTTGAGCAAGCTCCAGGAGTTGATGAAGGACAGGGAAGCCTGGCATGCTCAGTCTATGGGCTTGCAAAAAGTCAGGCACAACTGAGCGACTGAACTGAACAACCTTGTTTGTGTGTCCATACCAGGGTCTAGCCACACTTTGAAGAGTCACGTGATCCAGGAGTGACGAAAGGATGGCTCCTCAGGGGAAAAAAGAATGTGATATAGTTCCAGCAAAAGCATGGGGGATGGGGCACAGGAAAAAAAAGCAGGTGATCCCCTTTCTCAAAATCCAAATGAGGCATGTGTGCAAGAGAGACACTAAGAAAGACAGAAAGAGACAGAAGAGGAGAGAGAGTCAGAGGCACAGGAAGCACTCAGTAAACACTTGTGGGAGAGATGATGTCCTTTCGCGGTTCTAGCGCTTCACCTGCAACCCTGCGCTCAGGCATGGTGCGTTCTATCATCTCTAAGAACTTCACATAGCAACTGACCTTAGTGGGCACCCAAGAAGGGCTGTGGAATGAATTTTCAAGATGTCAGGTCTGCATGAAATACTCTTCAAGATGTTTGCCTTAAAATATAGAAAGAGATCCTGGGGAAAGTCAGCAAATCTGGGCCCTCTCTCAAAGTAGAAACTGACAGGCATCTTAGCACAGTGTGACCTCATGCAGTATTATACACAGTGTGACCTCATGCAGTATTATAGGTAGGTTTCCCTGATGCAGCTACACACTCTGAACAAAGCCCTATCATGTGGAGGAGGCAGTGTGTCTCCATGGAAAGAATGCAAGTTTGGACACCGGATGGCCTCAGATCCCAACGTCGCCACTTACCAGATCTTGGGAAAACCGCTTAACTCTGTCACCTAATTTTCTCGTCTGTAAAGATTAGTATTACTAGCATCTTCCCTGGTGGCTCCATGGTAAAGAATCTGCCTGCCAACGCAGGAGATACAGATTCAATCCCTGGGTCCAGAAGATACCGTGCAGAAGGAAATGGCAACCACCCACTCCAGTATTCTTGCCTGGGATATCACGTGGATGGAGGGGCCAGGTGGGCTACGGTCCAGAGGGTCTCAAAAGACCCAGACATGACTTAGCAACTAAACGCGACTAAACAGCTATGTCCAGGGCTTGGGGTACGATAGCCACTCGGGGAGCACTGGCCCTACCAGGCCTGGGAGGGGACCCTACGATGAACTACGCACTCAGGCTGCCAAAGGCCCAGGGTGAGGCTGGGAGGCCTTGAGTGCTCACGTGTGAGGCGCCGCTCTGGAGGAGAGGGGGCTATCGGAAGCAGGAGACGGGCCATCAGGCAGGACCACCTGGTTTTCTAGACGGTCCTCCTCGCTCTGTCCCCTGCGCTCTCACTTTCTGCTTCTTGTGGGAGCAGACTGGATCCCCTGGATCCACCCATCCAGGGGATCTCTGTCCAACTTGGAGGGCAGAGCACACAGAGTGATACAAACCTGAGGTCAGGGATCCCTCAGTCCGAGGGGCACCCTAATTCATCAGGTCCAAAGGGCTGTCAGCGTTCTTTCTTACCTTCCTCTCTCTTGCTTACGCTCCTCCAAGACTCTCTGCCCTCCCACCTGAGAAGATTCTGTCCCGTTTTCAGGACGGCTTTCTCTCCTCTGTACCATTCTCCCAGGATGTCTTTAAGAGTAGGGTAGCCATAAGCACTCAGTCCCTGACCTACAGGTTCTGCATCGGAACTGCTCTGACTCTCTCTGAGATCAGCTTCTGTTCCCTCTTTGCCCACCTCCAGAGCCCAGCCCCAAAGTGTAATGTCCAGCATACCGACACTTCCCCACAGAAAAGACTGGGGTAGCTTTTTTTTTTTTTAAGCCAGGCAATCTAATGAGGAAAGAAGAATCTGACCACCATTCTCTTCTATGGGGAAAAAAAAGCAAAACAAAATAATGAGACCTATCAGTGAACTAAAGCAGTTGGACACTCCATCTCACAAAACAAAACACTCTATTCCATTTATCCATGACTCATATGCCAGTGCTAATCCCCACCTAGACCTCTTATTCTCTGTGATAGCTTCCTGGGGGGATTGTCTCCCCACTCTGCCTCCTCTATTAATTCAGACTCATCATCCCAGCTATTTTATTCCCCTATTACCTTCGTGTGATTTCACTCCCTTAGTTTCTCCTGCCTAATTTTATTTTTTCCAATATGTTTTGTGCTCCCTCCATATGAGTCATATTGCAGAGTATAATTAATAAGAAATTGGGTTTTGTTTCAAGTACTGGCTGGCTGACACTTCCAGAGATGTCCAGAATTTGGTAGAAAAGTATTCATTATGCTTTCATGTGTAGAAGCTCTGCCCTAGGTGTTTGTGGAGAGAACACACTGAAAATGGGAACAGGAGATGAATGGACCCCACTGCCACAGGAAGATGAGATTACAGGGGTGTGGTCAAGCCACAGATGTATGTCTGCGAGGAGACAGGAAACTTGCTGAAAGACCCTCAGCTTTCCCTCCCACGTTTATTGGTTTTATCCAGATGAAGGATCAGGCTTCCCTGCTGGCCCAGTGGTAAAGAATCCGCCTCCAATGCAGGAGATGCAGGTTCAGCCCCTGGGTCAGGAACATCCCCTGGAGAAGGAAATGGCAACCACCCACTCCAGTGTTTTTGCCTGGGAAATCCCAGGGACAGAGAAGCCTTGTGGGCTACAGTCCATGAGGTCTCAATGAGTCAGACACGGCTGAGCAACTAAACAATGACAACAAGATGAAGGACTATATAGGAATGAGCGAGTGGCTCTAATTCCAGTCATCTTTGTGCATGAAAAAATGAAGGTACCAATTTGGGCGATCAGGTTGGGTGGCAGGAGGTTACTTCACTCCCTTAGAACTCAATCAAGGGTGTTACAGAGCCCAGAGTGGGGACCTGGGCACAACACAAGCTTTCTCAGAGCTGCTGGGCTAGCTGTCTAATTCTCACAGAGCTCCACCTCAGTCTCCCCAGAAAATTCCCTGTGACTTTGCTCGAAGAGCTGAGGTCACTGCAAACACTCAGCTAGTCCACCCGCTGCAGCCACAGCCCTCTCTCCCTCTCTGCCATCTGGCCGGTGGCTGGTTGTACAGTCTGATCCCAAGTTGAGCACTTGCTAAGAATTCCCAGTGATCCCTAGAGTGGACCCTTTCAGACTACAGCTAAGCAGCTCTAGGTCTTTCTCATTATCAGTATCCCCTCTCCTGCATTTTCAGAGTGAATCAAGCGGTAAGTTCAGCATGAAGTTCATGGAGACCTAAGTCTTGGGTCCTGTTGGCTTAGACATTAAAAGGACCACCATTTTATAAAGTGTGCAAAATCTCCTCTATTATCCATTAACAGGGGCTACCCCTGACCTAGAGAGAGCTAGTGTTGAAGGCCAATCAAGGAATATCAGGAAAAGCAAGATGCAAAAGGCCTCTCTGCTATGCACACATTGGAATAAACCATAGATCCTACCACACACATTGGCTTTTCCTGCAAAATTTGCTACAGCTCTTGAAGGGTGCTTTGGGTAAAACCATACTTGTTTCCGAGAAGCAGCAGTTTGGACCCAGGCTCAGAACTTGACCTGAAGCAAGAGTGTGGTCCATGTAGGAGGGAGAAGCAGCCCCCTACTCAGGGGCCGTGGATGGTTTCTGCCCTGTAGGATATTTGTAGGTTAATATTCGCATGTGCAGAGATGCATCGTGTATTTCTCCACAGCAGAACACAGCGCACTCAAGCGTCCTCATTCCCTCGGGTGATAGGAAAAACATTTTTGGTCCTGATTCTTCCAGCAAGCTAGGTCCCTTCTGGTTTAAAACTTCTGGGCAAATGCTCAAACAATTCAGAATCTTGGTACTTTACCAATAGCTGCCTGTCATCAAGCCTGTTTTGATAAAGGAATCTGCTCTTTCCAAGGGACCCAGTACCTCATTAAGCAAAGCCCTTTCACACCAGTACACACTGGGAAAGGATGCACTGAGCCACTGGTACTGAGGTGGGGGCTGGGAGGGGCTGGGAGAGGGAGAGCACGCCTGAGGGAGGAGAGTGGAGGGAGCAGAAAGGGGGTCCCTGGGCCTCACTTAAGCTGTCGCTGGGCTGTCTTCCCTCCGAGGCCCCAGGGGAGAGTCTGTCCCTGGCTTTTCTAGCCTTGTGGCCACAGCTCATCTTCAAATCTGTCTCTGTGCTCTTCCTTCAAGTCCCCTTCTCCTCTGTGCATTGTCAAATCTCCCCCTCCCTCTCTTTTATGAAGAATACCCATGATCACATTTAGGACCAACCATGACAGTCCACGATAGCCTGCCCTTATCAATATCCTTAACTTCATCATATCTGCAAAGACCCCCCTCCCACACACTTTTTGTTATACAAGGCAAGTTCACAGGGATTAAGATATAGATACCTTTGGGGAAGCTATTTTTCAGAGGCTCCACCCTGAGGTCAAATCTATGTTTCTTCAAAGTTTCCCAGAGGCCACATATTTGAGTGGGCATCATTCCCTTTCTTAATCATATTAATACTATTTTAGCCTCAATTAGGAAAGTTCAGTTCAGTTCAGTCACTCAGTCGTGTCCAACCCTTTGTGACCCCATGGACCACAGCATGCCAGGCCTCTCTGTCCATTATCAACTCTCAGAGCTTCAGTTCAGTTCAGTTCAGTCGCTCAGTCGTGTACGACTCTTTGCGACCCAATGAATCACAGCATGCCAGGCCTCCCTGTTCATCACCATCTCTCGGAGTTCACTCAGACTCACATCCATCGAGTCAGTGATGCCATCCAGCCATCTCATCCTCGGTCGTCCCCTTCTCCTCCTGCCCCCAATCCCTCCCAGCATCAGAGTCTTTTCCAATGAGTCAACTCTTTGCATGAGGTGGCCAAAGTACTGGAGTTTCAGCTTTAGCATCATTCCTTCCAAAGAAATCAGATGTGTATAAGAGACAGCCTTGTGACTCCATGAACTGCTGTGTGCCAGGCCTTCCTGTCCATCACCAATTAAGGGGTGGTTATTCTGCCTGCCATAGATCCTGTTAGAGAAACAGTTAATAATTATAACTTAACTTCTTGAAGTGTGATCCCTGAGCTAGGAGCATCAACATTACCTGGGAACTTGTTAGATATGCAAATCTCAGGTTGTACCTCAGATCTACCAAATCAAAAACTGGGACTGAGGTCTGGCAATGTGTATTTTAACAAGCCCTTCAAGTGTTTCTGGTGCACACCAATATTTGAGAATCACTGTTTTAAGTACTACCTGCTGGTGACTCAGATGGTGAAGAATCTGCCTGCAGTGTGGGAGACCTGGGTTTGATCCTTTGATCCCTGGGTTGGGAAGGTCCCCTGGAGGAGGGCATGGCAACCCACTCCAGTATTCTTGTTTAGAGAATCCCCATGGACATAGGAGCTGGCAAGCTACAATCCATGGGGTTGCAAAGAGTTGGACAAGACTGAGTGACTAACACTTTCAGTTTTCACTAAAAAATTCAAGTGAACTCTTTATTGTGACTTAACACTGTCAGTTGATTAAGGACTTCACATTTTACTTAGTATTTTTTACCTGGGTTCCAGGAACCCAAAGAATTCAGGAGATGACTTGGGATCTCTGAAGATGCATGCATGACATCTCCATCTTCTCCATACCACATTGATTTTTATTATTATTTTCTTCTTGGGGGGGGGCGGTGAGGGCATGATTGTATATAATTTCATTTGGAAAAAGTTAACATGGCTGATTTTTTTCTGAAAGCAGCTAAATGAATTGAATGTTAGTTACAACTTCATGATTTAAGTCCAGCAGAGTTACTCTCACATTTTTGCTGTTGACTTTTGCTGTAGGTCTAGCTGAATAAGATAAAACACAGAAGAACCTAGAACCTTTTATTAACATACTTAGATAAGGAAGAAACAATTTGAGGAGCCATCAACCTATCATTTGTGGCAGACCGTGATATCTGAATGAAAAGATGATCCACTAAAAAAAAAAAAAAGAAACTCCAAACCCCAAAACACCCAAATAAACAAAAACCTTGTCCAACCACTGTTTGCCTGAAGCTGGCATCTGAGAAGAATTTTCCCAGGAACAGGCAGCACCTGAAATTACCAAGTGTAAATATGATGGGAAGAAATGAGCATGAAAGAAGTTTGAAAAATCCATGGTTTTCGTGTTTGCTTCCTACAGCTTTTCATGAGGGCCTGGTTTCCTCTTTAACCTGCAGAGCTCGTCAAAATAAAAGCAGTAAGTGGACCTCTCTAGGACTCTTACACCCTTCTCAGACTTCTTCCTGTCCACTCCATATCTGCAAGGTGACTTTCTTAAATTTGTTGAGTTTTTCTTCTTTCTGTTTATCATTTAGGCCTCTTTGACTTATATCAAGTCTTCAGAGTTTTTCTCAATTAACTCAAAATTAAAAAAATATTAATTGAAATATTATGTGATGCTCTTAGCTCTATCCTGGGGTTATAGGGATGAGCCAAACGGACGTAATTCCTGCTCTCACTAAGCTGAAATAAGGTCATCTATTTCCCTGTCATCTGCTATTGGATTATGCTCTCCGGTAGGCCAGCTGCTCTAACCATTGTGTGTTGTAACATATTTGTTGTTTTCACATTTATCTCTGATGCACACACATTTTCAAAGCTCACATTATATTAGCCTGAAATTATATGGTATTTTAAGAAAGATTATTTACCTTATATTTCTAACTGCCTTCAGGCTGTTTCCATTTTATATGAGCTTCTTCCTTTCCTTTGTTTTCTGAATTGCATTAGGCTTGAGAGGCATCATGAAATAGGTCAAATGGGTTTGGATTTGAATCTCAGGTCTCTCTCATATATGTATATGTACATATGTTTATATTTTGTTGTATTTATGTTTATATACATATATATAAACAATTTTAACGTAATATTTCTAAGCTTCAGTTTTCTCAGTTAAAATCGGTATTATGTATGACCCTGTAAGGTAGTTGTGAGGATTAAAATATATGTACATGTGTAAAGTACATATATGTGTGTAGATATTGCTTCCGTGGTGGCTCAGTGGATAAAGAATCCACCTGCAATGCAGGAGACACAGTTTTAGTCCCTGGGTTGGGAAGATCCCCTGGAGAGGAAATGGCTACCCACTCCAGTATCCTTGCCTGGGAATTCCCTGGGACAGAGGAGCCTGGTGGGCCCCAGTCCATGGGGTTTCAAGAGTTGGACATGACAGCGACTAAACCACAACTGCCACCATATTATACTTTAAAATGGAGAGAGATTTATGACTTACATATAATGTAATAAGCATCATTTCTCACATCCCCACTGCCCCCCAATCAATTATTCTTATGAAATATGAACTCTTTTGGTTCTTTCTTCTCAATCCCATCACTATAAGTCAATTATAGAGATCCCTACATTGGCTTCCTATTCTTTTTCTTTCTAATCCTTCACCTGTAATTTTTCTAAAATGTTGTTTTCACCGCATTACTCCCTTGCTTCAGAGTACACTGTAAACACTGCCCCTTGAAGGACTCTGGTGTTCTTCATGCTTTACTTTCCTTTTATCCTTGATAAAACTGCTTTGTCATCTCCATTGCAAAAATCTGTTCACCCTGGTGATACTTGCTGCTTTTCTTCCCTTAGATGTACTATGCTCAGTTTTACCTCTGACTCTGCTTGTATTGTAGCTTCCCTAGTGGCTCAGACAGTAGAGAATCTGCCCATAATGCCAGAGACCTGGGTTCAATCCCTGGGTTGGAAAGATACCCTGGAGAACGGAAAGGCAACCCACTCCGGTATTCTTGCCTGGAGAATTCCATGGACAAAGGAGCCTGGAGAGCTACAACCCATGGGGTCACAAAAAGTCGGACACAGCTGAGCAACTAACACACATACACACACACACACTGCTTATATTGTGCTTGAATTTTAAATTGTATGTAAGTCCATCTGAAGTTTGAAAGAAAATACTTGAAAGTTCACTTACAGGCTACATATACTTAAAAAGATTTATTAGGTCTCTTTGATTATAAGCTATAGAAATCAAGCTAGCTTTAGGCCAGAAAGGTATTATTATTATTTCATGGAATCCAAGTACAATTTGCACAACTAAACTAGGAGAATGGGGATTCAACAGAGTCATAGGAGCAGCTAGAACCAGAGACCAGACATATCTCAGGACTCATTCTGTTTCTCATCACTGCTTCTCCTCTGCCTTTTGCGTTTGCACACTCTCCCTACAGGCTTGGTTCTTCCAAGTTTTTGACCCCTCCACCAAAGGCTCTTCCAAAGCAGGAGGCTGACTTTCTGATTGGTCTAGCTAAGGTCGAGTGTCTACTCCTGGGCTATTTAACTCTAGCGGCAGAGTCATATAGAAGTATGGAAGTTCCCATACACTGTGTATGCGTGTATATGATGGTGTATGCCTGGGAGCATTTCCCAGCTTCAGAGAGGAAAGAATGCTAGATGTCAATACTATAGAGGTATTATTATTAACAAAGCTCCCAGATACTTCAGGGTGGATTCACTGTGCTCTTTTGAGTTTGTCATTGTGGAAGGTGCTGTTATCTTCACACAACATCTCCTTTTATGTAAGTGAGAGAGATGTTGTACTGATCTTGATAGTCCACTGGCATGACTAAAGATACATTTACTATACCTTAGCTTGCAAGTGCTTTATGTGATGAGGTTGCAAATATAATTAAATATTATTTATTTTTTAGATGTAATCATTGGGCCTCTCCCATGGCTCAGTGATGAAGAACCCCCTGCCAATGCAGGAGGCGTGGGTTCAATCCCTGGGTCGGGAAGATCTCCTGGAGTAAGAAAGGGCAAACCACCCCCGTATTCTTGCCTAGAAAATTCCATGGACAGAGGAGCCTGGCAGGCTACAGTCCATGGGGTCTCAAAGAGTTGGACATGACTGAAGAGACTAAGTGCAGGCGGCCGGCGCACTAAGAGCAGCCGGCTCTCAGAGGAGCTACTCCACTTCCAAGGTCAGGGGCAGCGGCCTAGAGAGCCAGGCTCTGACGGCGCAGAAACGGCAGAGAGGAGCTACCCTGTGTCCAAGGTCAGAGGCGGCGGCGGAGAGGAGCTACCCTGCGTCTGAGGCCAGTGGCGGCTGGGAGGAGACACCCCGCGTCCGAGGTCAGGGACGGCAGCCGGGAGGAGCTATCCCACGTCCGAGGTCAGGGGCGGCCAGGAGAAGCTACCTCGTGCCCTAGGCCAGGGGCGGTGACCTTGAGGAGCCAGCCCGAGCCTGCGGCCAGGGGCGGCAGCTGGGCGGAGCCACCCATGCCGGAGGCCAGAGCCGGCGGCCGGGAGGAGCAACCCGAGGAGCAGTGGCTGCGCAGCCGCGCAGGAGGGCCTAGAGGATCTATCCCACGTTGAAGGTCAGGAACAGCCGCGGTAAGGAGATACCCCTCCTCCAAGGTAAGGAGCAGCGGCTGTGCTTTGCTGGAGCAGCCGTGAAGAGATACCCCACATCCAAGGTAAGAGAAACCCAAGTAAAATGGTAGGTGTTGCAAGAGGGCATCAGAGGGCAGACACACTGAAACCATACTCACAGAAAACTAGTCAATCTAATCACACTAGGACCACAGCCTTGTCTAACTCAATGAAACCAAGCCATGCCTGCAGGCAAGACAAGACAGGCGGGTCATGGTGGAGAGGGCTGACAGAATGTGGTGCTCTGGAGAAGGGAATGGCAAGCCCCTTCAGTATTCTTGCCTTGAGAACCCCATGAACAGTATGAAAAGGCAAAATGATAGGATACCAAAAGAGGAACTCCCCAGGTCATTAGGTGCCCAATATGCTACTGGAGATCAGTGGAGCAATAAGTCCAGAAAGAATGAAGGGATGGAGCCAAAGCGAAAACAANTGGTCCACTGGAGAAGGGAATGGCAAGCCACTTCAGTATTCTTGCCTTGAGAACCCCATGAACAGTATGAACAGGCAAAATGATAGGATATCAAAAGAGGAACTCCCCAGGTCATTAGGTGCCCAATATGCTACTGGAGATCAGTGGAGCAATAAGTCCAGAAAGAATGAAGGGATAGAGCCAAAGCGAAAACAATACCCAGTTGTGCATGTGACTGGTGATAGAAGCAAGATCCGATGCTGTAAAGAGCAATACTGCATAGGAACCTGGAATGTCAGGTCCATGAATCAAGGCAAATTGGAAGTGGTCAAACAAGAGATGACAAGGGTGAACGTCAACATTCTAGGAATCAGCGAACTAAAATGGACTGGAATGGGTGAATTTAACTCAGATGACCATTATATCTACTACTGTGGGCAGGAATCCCTCAGAAGAAATGGAGTAGCCATCATGGTCTCAGAGCTTACTTAAACTCATATCCACAGAGTCGGTGATGTCATCCAACCATCTCATCCTCTGTCATCCCCTTCTCCTCCTGCCTTTAATCTTTCCCAGCATCAGGGTCTTTTCAGATGAGTTGGCTCTTTGCACAGGTGGCCAAAGTATTGGCGCTTCAGCTTCAGCATCAGTCCTTCCAATGAATGTTCAGGACTGATCTCCTTTAGGATGGACTGGTTAGTTCTCCTTGCAGTCCAGGGCACTCTCGAGATTCTTCTCCAACACCACAGTTCAAAGGCATCAATTCTTCTGCACTCAGATTTCTTTGTAGTCCAGCTCTCACATCCATACATGACTACTGGAAAAGCCATAGCTTTGACTAGATGGGCCTTGTTGGCAAATTTGGAAAGTAATCTGTGTCTATACTATGCTGACCAAAATCCTATCTTGAGGGAAATGTCTTAGGCCCTAGAATTCTTTATCGGATTCACTTGGCTGAACCACAGAAGGCTCTACTTATTAGAAATGCCCGTCGGCTGTGAGTGAAATCAGTTTTAAGAGCTGCCAGGTCGTTGGTACGTTCCTAAGATGTGTGTCATAAGAACTGATAACTGAAAGACCACTTCTAGAATTGTTTTCAAACTTTCACTCCAGTGACCTAGAAATGAATTTTTCTGGAACAGGGCCCCTCTGTATGTTGAGGGCTGTGGATATTCCAGAAATGAACTTGCCCTAGTTAGGGTAAAAAAGAATTCTGACGACATTGAGAACAAGGTACCAGTTATCCAAGAGCCAAGTCAAACTGAAAGTAGGAACAGCCTTTTATGAGCTCCAAGAAAGCCAGGTGGTAGACTAAGGACGCTAGTTGTCAAGTCTTTGTTGGTGATGCACTCGCTGTCAACTTGTCTGTGAAATCCCTGTTTTATCTCATTGGATCTCTGACATCTGAGGCACATGTCTGAGTGTCTCTCTTTAAAATCGGTGAGACAAACACTTATAACATCTTTCCTCAGAGCTTTCCATCACAGAAACCCCAGTTGACCAGTGCTTTTAATTTTTTTTGCCATTTGTTTAACTCTTTAAAAAAAATTGTGGTTAAAAATGCAGAAAAAATTCTACCATCTCAATCATTTCTAAGCACACAGTTCAATAGCGTTAAAGCTAATCAAATTGTTGTACAATCATTCTCCAGAAGTTTCTCATCATGCAAAACTGAAACTCTGTCCCCATAAAACAGCAACTCTACATTCTCACCCTCCTTCTCACAGTCCCTGGGACCCACTGTTTTCTGTCTCTACAGATCTAACTATTCCCTGGTGGCTTAGATCATAAAGAATCTGCCTGTAATGTAGGAGACCTGGGTTCAATCCCTGGGTCTGTAAGATCCCCTGGAGAAGGGAATGGCAGCCCACTCCAGTATTCTTGCCTGGAGACTCCCATGGACGAGGCGCCTGGAGAGCTACAGCCCATGGGGGTCACAGAGTCGGGCATGATTGAGAGACTAGCAGTTTCACTTTCAGATGCCCCATCTAGGCGGAAGTATACAGTGTATTTGTCTTTTTGTGAAGGGCTTATTTTACTCAGCATATTGTCCTGAGGTTCATCCGTGTTGTAGCATGTGTCAGAATCCCCTTCCTTTTCAGGCTGAATACTATTCCATTGCATGCTTTTTATCCATTCATCCATCTGTGAACACTTGAGATGCTCCCTTATTTTGGCTGTGACCATGGATGTACATGTATTTGATTGAGTGCCTGCTTTCAATTTGTTGCATTAAATATTTGAAAGTGGCATTCTGGATAATATGGTAATTCCATGTTTAATTTTTTGAGGAACAGCCAGAGGATTTTTCACAGAGGCTACACCATTTTGGGGCTTCCCAGGTGGTGCACTGCTAAAGAATTCTCCTGTCAATGCAGGAGACACAAGAGATGCAGGTACGATCCCTGGGTCAGGAAGATCTCCTGGAGGAGGAGATGGCAACCCACTCCAGTATTCTTGTCTGGCAAATCCCATGGACAGAGGAGCCTGGCAGGCTATAGTCCATGGGGTCACAAAGAGTCAGACATGACTGAGCAACTAAACACAGCAACATAACCTTTTTTAGGTGGCTTCTTTCACTTAGTAATATGCATCAAGATTCCTCCGTGTCTTTTCATGGTTTGATAGCTCATTTCTTTTCATTGCTGAATAATATTCTATTGTCTGATATACCGCTGTTCCATTCACCTACTGAAGGACATAACAGCTTCCAGTTTTGGCAACTATGAAAAAAACTGCTATAAACACCATGTTCAGGTTTTGTGTGGACATAAGTCTTCAGCCCCTTTGGATAAACACCAAGGAGTGTGGTAGCTAGACTGAGCAGTAAAAGTATGTTTAGTTTTGAGAGAAGCAACCAAACCATCTTCCAAAGTGGTTGAACCATTCTGCATTCCCATCAGCAATGAATGAGAATTTCCATTGCTCAACATCCTTGCCAGCATTTGGTGTCTGTGTTTTGGATTTTGGCCATTCTAATAGGTATGAATTGGTATCCTGTTGAATTAATTTGAACTCCCCTGATGATATATGATGTGGAACATCTTTTCACATGCTTCTTTGTCACTTGTGTGTATTCTTTGGTGATGAGGGCTTCCCTGGTGGCTGAGCTGGTAAAGAATCCACCTGCAATGTGGGAGACCTGGGTTCAATTCCTGGGTTGGGAAGATCCCCTGGAGAAGGGAAAGGGTACCCATGCCAGTATTCTGGCCTAGAGAATTCCATGAACTGTATTGCCCATGGAGTTGCAGAAAGTCGGACATGACTGAGCAACTTTCACTTTCCCTTTGGTGAGGAGGTCATTGGCCCATTTTTTAAACTGAGTTGTTTTCTTGTTAGTTTTAAGAGTTCAAATATATTCTATCTGAATCACTTTTCTGCACACCTGAAAATAACCCAACACTGTAAATGAACTATGCTCCAATATATAAAAAAAAAAAAACTCTTTTGAAAAGTTTATATGCACCCAACAATAGTACTTTATCAGACATATCTTCTATAAATATTTTCTCCTAAGCTCTGGTTTGTCTGCTCATTCTCTTGACACTGTCTTTTGCAGAGAGAATTTTTCACTTTAATGAAACCCAGCTTATCAATTATTTATTTCATGAATTGTGCCTTTGATGTTGCATCTGAAATCTCATCACCATACCCAGGCTGGTGATTTTCACAGTTTATTTTGCATACAACTCTTGCACAAACCATGCAAAATGCTATATTCTGGCTGAGCAGATTATAGATGGGAACCAAGATTTGGCACTTCTAGCAGGCCCCTGGATGATGCCAATGCTGCCTGATCACACAGACCACCCTTTATGAGTCAGGTTCTAAGGTGTAGACGAGTCCTACCAATACTTAGCCATAAGGTATTAAGTGTTTGTCCTTTTCCAGATACTGTGCTGATTAAACCCTTAGCAAAACACAACTTTAGTTTAGTTCTCATGATTCTAAAGTCAGTATTTCATTTAGCAACTACATTTTTAGCTCTAGTTTCCAGTGATGGAAGCCCAACCAAAACTACAAAGGAATTTTAAAGACACATATAACAAGAGAGTCTAGAGGTTAAGGCGGCCTTAGGGGATGACAAGGGTCTCGTGCAGGATTGTGAGGCTGGACCCCCTTCCTTTATCCCTCTTGCTTTCACTTGCTTTCACTCTCTCTTCCTCCCAGTTATGCAAGGTTCTTTTGGTCTATTCTTTCCTACTTCAGACAGTGTTTCCCCTGTGTGCTAGGAAACACAGGTGCCCAGAGCTCTCTTTAGCTTTTGATACAAGGAGAAAGACTGGGTTTGTCTCTCTCACTGTAAATAAGACCCCCGAGAAGGACTCTGATTGACCTCACATGAGTCACATTCCTGGCTTGAGGTTGGTCCCTGTGGCCAAGAGCATGGGTCACTGATGTTGGCCAAGCCTGAGCTACACAACCACCCCTATGGCCCGAGAGGTGTATCTTGTGAGTGACAGCTTCTCCAGCGCCAGATGGTATAGGACCGTTCCCCGCAGAGAGAGGGGCTGAGCAGACTGAAGAGCAGAAGTCCACACCAGTGTCATCACCCCAGTTCTGTCTATGGGAAAACTCAGGTCAGCAATTTTCCCGAGTACACATCTAGCAGGAGGAAGAGGCAGGTCTTCCCAAACAAGTTTGACGACGCCGTTCAGTTGCATGCCGGTAAACCTTCTGTGTGCTCAGACGCTTGGGTTTGTCTGACTCTTTGTGATCCCCGTGGACTGTAGCCCACCAGGCTTCTCTGTCCATGGATTTCCCAGGCAAGAATACTGTAGTGGGTTCCCATTTCCTGTTTGAGGGGATCTTCCCAACCCAGGTCTCTTGAGTCTCCTGCGTTGGCAGGTGGGTTCTTTACCACTACGCCCTCCCTCTCTCTTACGTTCGTTGTGTTCACCAAAATTTACTGGATGAATTTGGCTCTGTTGGAAGAATCTTATTACAACAAGTTCAGTTCAGTTCAGTTCAGTCGCTCAGTCGTGTCCGACTCTTTGCGACTCCATGAATCGCAGCACGCTAGGCCTCCCTGTTCATCACCATCTCCCGGAGTTCACTCAGACTCACATCCATCGAGTCCGTGATGCCATCCAGCCATCTCATCCTCGGTCGTCCCCTTCTCCTCCTGCCCCCAATCCCTCCCAGCATCAGAGTCTTTTCCAATGAGTCAACTCTTCGCATGAGGTGGCCAAAGTACTGGAGTTTCAGTCGCAAAGAATCGGACATGACTGAGCGACTGAACTGAACTGAAGAGACTTAATACACGCCAGTTCTATAATATTTATAATAGTGTCACATAGTTTAAACTTAAGGTTTTACTTGTTCTGAACATATACTTCTGCAGCAAAGTAACATGTGAAGTCATCTATATTCACTGTCAATTACACCTAGGCCACTGCTAAACACCAAATGACCCAATGAATAAACACAATATTTTAAGAACTGCCAGTATTTTAAAAACTATATCAGTCTTTATTTTAGATAATGTCTTTTTTTTTTTTAGAATTTTTGAACAGCTTTTTACTTTGTATTGAGGTATAGCTGATTAACAAACAATGTCGTGATAGTTTAGGTGAAATAGCAAAGGGACTCAGCCATACATATACATGTGTCCATTCTCCCCCAAACTCCCCTCCCATCCAGGGTGCCACATAACAAGATAATGTCTTCTGATACATTAAAATATTGCAAAAAACAGGAGTGGTAGTTTGGGACCAAATATTTATTTTCCAAAATGGAATCATTCGATAAAGTTGATTCTAGTCACATATGGAACTTTAATTTAGCTTTGCAATCTTTTTCATTTTGATGAGACCCTTGAAATTTAAGAAAATCTTTGTTTTCATCTGTCAAAATTAAAAAAGCAAACAAAAGAAATGTAGGCATCTAATATAAACTTCAGGTTTCTAATGATCCTGTGGTTTTCCTCTACCTGTAAGTTTAATAACTGAAATGAAATGTTAGTACTTAACAGTTGGAATCCTCTTTGATTTTGGTTACCTTACGAAATAAGCTGCTGACACAGCATGAGCGCTTGTAAAAGATAAAAAAAGATCGTCTCTGGTATGAACTGAAACACCCTCTCCTACTGCTTTGCCTTACATATGTCTGTATGGGGCTAAACATCTGGTGGACCACTTATTATTTGTGAATGAGGGCAATTATCCATGGCACAGGTGTGTTATCCTCTGAAAGATCTTATTTCATTCTAATATAGACATGTCTGCAAATAATTTATGAGGTGCTCTTAATTTATAGTCATTTTTCCCATGGAGAATAATTGCTAAGCTGCTTTTCTTCACTTTACCTTTCATTTTTCTAAATGAAGGATTGGACTATGACATTTTTAAGCTAGGATGGTTATTGTAGCATATTTGATGAACACATAAATGCTAAATAAGATACTGGATTTTCCATATAAACCCTAGAGGAGTTGCTGTAATTTTCAAAATAATCTATGTCAAGACCACATTACCTTTGCGGTCAATAGGTTCTTGGTAGAAGCTCTTGGTAGGACTTTCCTGTAATTTTGGCCATTCTCTCTTTTTACTGTCAGTATTGGATATAGAGATCTAGTGCCCAGCAATGTACTCATTCATTTCTTTTTTAAATGTGCATATTCTATTAGCTTCACTTTTGTTCTGCTCTGTTGTACATAGCTTGATTCTGTGACTGTTTCCTTGAAAGTCAAGGAGCTTCTAATTATTTGAAATTCAAAAATTATTATTTGCATTTTACATGTTCACAAATAAATAATATTATTCATTAACAGACAGGGAAGACTTTTGACTCTTTCCCTAACAGGCCACATTCTTCTTAAAGTCCATTCTGAGTTACTTGAAATAAAAAACAATGGAATCTTTCCTCTCTACAGAAGCTGTGTTTTTCTATACAGAGTATCTTCAATAGATATCTATAAATGGAATCAGAAATTATGGATCAAACCTGGTGCTTAGTAGCCAGATAACTCTGGACAAATAATCTTTCAGAATTCAGCACACTTTTTAAGCATATGGACTCTAAAAACACAGACCTGGGTTCAAATCCTGGCTCTGTTCCTTCACTCACTATGTGACCTCTCTTAAATGTCAGTTTTCTAAATATAAAATGGGGATAAAAATCATGCTAATGTAAGATTTGTCTACAATGCTTAGCACAGTGCTCTACAGAGGAAGTATCTGTGCTTACTAACCATTGCCATTAGGAAATACGAAACGAGAATACCTGCTCTGCCTGTCTCAGAGAGTCTTATAGTTGTCAAATGGTGACATATGTATAAAGCACTACATAAATGTAAGATGCTATTTTAATATTTTGTAAGATATATCTACCCTGTGTAAAAGAATCCTTGGTTTTAGCAGTGCCAAAATTTTGAAGATTCCTTCTTGTTCACTGTTGTATCCATAGCACTTAGCATGGTGCCAGGCACATTATATAGTAGTTCCAGAAATTCTTGTTGAATGAAGTGATTGTGCTGCTTACTTTGCCACTTTTTGAAGCTTGAAACAAATTCTTATCCTCTCTTCTACCAGTGAGGTTTTTAAGTTTCACTTTGTTGGAAATCACTGGGAAAATTTTGAGGTTACATCTTGGGTTTTTCTATTTGAAGACCTGGAGAAGCAATATAATACAGTACCTTTGAAGGTGAAACAAAAGCAAATTAGAAGGCAGCTTCATTCTTACCTTTTCCAGCTTATCAATTAGTTTTGAGTGGACTTGACTGGTAAGGGGAATACAAGTAGAGAGCCTTCTATGACTGAATAATCAGGTAGAACAGGAAATCTGGCTAAGTCAGGCTTAAGGGAAAGACTTAAGCTGCTTTGTATTAGAAAACATTAAGAAGAAAGACATAACATTTTAAAGACTACCTTTCTCTCACTTTTACTGAATAGAGCACAAAAACGTTATTACAAAATCAAATGAAAATAGGTGACAGGAAAAGAGAGAAACCATTTTTGAATAGTTAAAGAACATATGATCTTTAATTTGTTGCAACAAGTTTAAACATGTTTGGTATTTGGTTTCTTATGGGCCTAGAATATTCTTCCAAAAATATGGTCACCCATTCTCTCCATAAATTTAAATTTTCCTCTCTATCAAACCACAGCCATGTCTCCTATGATATTTATCTGGAGGGACTGAATAGAGAGTGATACAATGACCTTTTTTGGCTTCTATATCGGGCATTGTTTTTGTTGAATGAAGAGATCACTGGAAGCCTAGAGATTGTCTAATTTAGATTAAATAACAATATTGATTAAGTAATCCAGTGGTTTTCAACCTGAGTTGGGCATCATAATTACTTGGGAAACTCCTTAAAAATAGATTCCTTTCAGACTTCCTTATTCAATAAGTTGAGGAGTTGAGAGTGAAAGTGGCATTGTATTTTGAAAAGATTCTAATGCAGGAGATTTTGATTGTGGAAACCAATGATCTAGCTCAATATAGCTTTTTTTTAATTAAAAAAAAAAAAAACAAAGAATTTGGAACCAAGAGAAGGGAAGTGATTTCTAAGAGTGTGTTGCCCAGCTATTAAAGAGTTGCCAGTGCTCTAAAATAAGGTTAGGAAAATGCGCAGCATAAAAAGGATGTATTTTTAAGGTCAATAAGAGATTTTGTCTCCTACCAGAAGCCAGAGTCACTAGCAGATAATGAGTAAATCCTCAAAACTGAACTTTTTCTCTCTTCATTCAGATTCCCAGCCATTTGCTCCCACCCAGCATGTGACAACATTGTTGGAATAGATAGGAGCTCAAGCATAGTGAAAAAGAAATTAATACCTCACCTGCTGGAAACAAATGCAGGAAACTGTGAGACTCTCATGTCTCCTTATGTAACCTGTGTTCTTATTAGTTAGGATTTCGAGGGCAAATCTAAATATTAGTTATCTCTCTCCCATTAATTATTGTCACACAGATTTAAAGGGTCAGAGACTTCGAAGTTAATGCCTCGTTCAGTGTGGGAAAAGTAACACTATGCACTTTGGCTGCTGTTTTTCTTTCTGGCTGACTGCAGACCAATTGTTTCTGCCCCATCTCAGCTGGCTGGCAAAATGCTAATTTGTATAGAGCAGCAATTTTCGTGATGGGAAGGGGCAACATCAAACTCCCGCTTGATTTCAGGTGAGACTCTGGATCTCAGAACTCGTATACGCAAAGTATCCATCATGTTTTACGCCCACCCTTTTTCTCTATAGAGGCATCTCTGGGTGTTCCTTTACTATGGCTGTTCTGAATTTCTTTTATGGCAAACAATTTTCTTTCCTGCAAACTAATTAAAGAAGTCCAAAGTACTTGTGTCATTTTATTTAGAGGCAAGTGATACAGCATGGGGTTAGGAAGTTCAAATAAACAAACAAAAAACTAGGCTGTAGTGTTACTTAGCAGTGAGTTTTGAGCCTATTGATTATGCTTTCATTGTCTTGGATTCCTCATAGAATGAGAACAATAGTAGCTGCTTCTCTTATCACATAGATTAACTGAGGATTTTGAAGGTGAAATGGTAAAGCAAGCAATTTGCTATACTAAAAACTCTGTACTCAATCTTGATCACCCCATCATTGATTGCTCTTCTCAATGGGATTGAATTTTCCTAAGGATTCCTTTAGAGAAATGATACTTCTCTGCAGCACATTAAAATCCAGTTCAAAGTGAAGAATACACTTGAAAGAGTTGAGGAGTCAGTTCTTAACAGGTGGTAAGATCTTATGAAGATACCACCAAACATGTGGACAGATCAGCAGGAGAGCATCATCTGGCAGTCAGGAGGAACAGTGGCTGGATATGCTCACCTGGCAGGAGACAGGTGGAGAGGCAGCAGGAGAGCCACACCATTGGCTCCAATGCTTGACATTAATCACATTCCTATGGAAATGCTGCAATTTTTATAGTACGCTCATGGAAGAAAACTGTCAAGTTCTATTGGATGTTCACTTACACTTTATCTAAGAATAAGACAAACAAGCAAGTTAAATCACCAAATAATTTTGTCCCAGCAAAACCCTGAAACAGAATGGAAATAATATTATCATGGTGGCCAAACCTTGAGAATCCTATAACGTTTTGAAGGCATAGGCTTCTCTTTTGTGGTAAGAAAGATTTTTGCCAGAAAAATACTGGCTAGTATGCAGTTTATTTCTTTCTTTAAATGCCCTCTTAGTTGCAGGATGGAGTTTAATATCCCCCTATAAGCACTGGACAGTGTTGCTTCTAGCCAACAGGATTTTACTTCTTTGCCTGTTGAGGGAGCAAAGTGCTAACCGTGAATAGAATGACAGAATAATTTGCTCAGGCAATGCAACTCCTTGGTTTGCTCCTACATCTCTTGGTTCACATTTTACTGTAAATGAAAGATAGATTCATTTGACTATGGAGGTTGCCTGGATACATGTTTAATAAAAGTTTATCACTGAATAAAGGAGTGAGTAGTATTTCTATTGCCAGTTACTGATACAACCATTTGCTTTAGACTTCTATCCCAGTAATCTTAACACCTTGTTAGTGACTGACAAGTCTTCAGCAGAAGGGCCTAGATTTGCTTTGCAATTCATTGAAACCACCAAGAATCTGAGCTTCTTGCTTTGTCATACTCAGTGAGTTGATAGTATCTCCCCTCGTAGTCTCAAGATGAACTATTGCAGCTCCAAGCATAATTTTGGAGCAGAAAACAAGGTTGGAGAAAGAGAGGCTGTTCTTATCATGGAAGAAAATTGTTCGCAGAAGTCTTCCAAGGCTACTTAAATCTCATTGACTATGATGAGATTCCATGTCTATCTCAGGAGTCATTGGCAAAGGGGAAAGGGATTCTTAACCATTGTCTTACATAGTCATGATTCATACTGGGGTTAGGTAAATTTTCTCTTCCACAAAAAATTGGGATTTTATTCAAAATGAAGAAGTAGAAAATAGCTACTATCACTCTCTATAATATTTCTAGATGGTAGAATCTACATCATATTGTCTAGCTATACCTAAGCATCTACCATAGTGTTTGGTCAATAGTAGAGCTTCAAGAAATCAAGTAAATGGTAAATGGATGAATCCAGAAATTGAAAGTGAAGTTGCTCAGTTGTGTCCAACTCTTTGTGACTCCATGGACTGTAGCCTACCAGGCTTCTCCATCCATGGGATTTTCCAGGCAAGAATGAGAGCCAATCAATTAAAAAAAAAAAAAGAGTCCAATAATATGTTGTGTTTATTGAGCAACTAGTATATTCTAGGTAGTAATATATATAATGTCTAATTTTTATAGATATTCTATAAGGTGGATTTTAAGATCTTCATTTTATATACAGAGAAACGAAGGCAAAGAGAGCTTGAATAATTTGCCTAAGTTCATATAGCCAGAAAGTTGTGAATCTATGTGGTTCTAAAATCCAGTCTTCTTCCATAATATCATAGTGTCTATATTTGGATATAATTTTTGGTTCTTGGCCTGCCTGATATAATTATCTCCAAGACTAGAGAATCTCTGATAGAAACTGAAGTCTTTAGCTTATATCTTCTCTAGGCAACCATATCTGTAAATCAAACTGAATGGAAGAGTAGTAGGCAAAAATCAAATATAGGTAATATACCAGTTTCTAGAGTTTCTATGCCCCAACCAGTAATGCTGAAGAAGCTGAAGTTGAACGGTTTTATGAAGACCTACAAGACCTTTTAGAACTAACACCCAAAAAAGATGTCCTTTTCATTATAGGGGACTGGAATGCTAAAGTAGGAAATCAAGAAACACCTGGAGTAACAGGCAAATTTGGCCTTGGAATGCAGAATGAAGCAGGGCAAAGACTAATAGAGTTTTGCCAAGAAAATGCACTGGTCATAGCAAACACCCTCTTCCAACAACACAAGAGAAGACTCTACACATGGACATCACCAGATGGTCAACAC
>SJYT01018756.1:0-244779 GCA_006410635.1 Cephalophus harveyi
ACCAAAGGTCTTAGGTCATGCCGAGCAGTCTGGAGTTTATTCTGATGGCAGTGAAGGGGTCACTGAAAAAATTTAAGCTGAGACATTGATGCTGTGGATGAGAGTTTTAGAAAGTTGACTGACATCTGTGCAGAGGGGTGGCAGAGGGAAGGCGGGCCTACCCGTCAGGGAGAGTGCACACTGAGGGTCACACAAAAGCCCCCTAAATTGTGTGTTGTCATGGCAATGGAAAGCAAGGAAAGTCCTTGAAGCCACAAGGTAACACTGTGAGGGAACAGAGACCGTTAAAAGATAGAAGCTAGGGGACCATACAGGGACTGGTAAAGAGGAGCTTCAGAGGCAGAGAGATGTCCATATCAGGCTTGTCCTTGTGATGTTTTAGTTCATTTATTGGGTGTTTTGTTGTTGTTTGTTTGTTTTTGATGTGGGCCATTTTAAAAGCCTTTATTGGATCTGTTACAATATTGCTTCTGTTTTTTGTTTTGGTTTTTTGGCTGTGAGGCATGTGGGATTTTAGTTCCCCGACCAGGGATTGAACCCGCATCCCTTGGCCTGGAAGGTGGAGTCTAACACTTGACCGCCAGTGAAGTCCTGGGAGTTTGTCTCTTTTGTTTGTTTGTTTAAATCCCTTTAGAAACCTAAATAGAAATCTTTCTCCGGACTCTTGTCTGGTCCCAATGCTTTGTTTGTTTCCTTGATTATTAGTGAATTAAACACTGAAAATCCTCAGGAAACTGCCTCCCTGGAAATGGACTTGTCTGATCTTCATGGAACACTGTGGGTCAGTGGCCAAGCCATGATCTTTGCAGTGAGATGTGGGGAACGTCCTGGGTGAATTTCAGTTTCCAGTCTAGCTTGGGACTGAATACTCTCGAAAGCGAGTCATCTGCTCTGAAACAAATGCCTCTGCCCAGTTATCTGGAAAGGTTGCATTACTGCTGTGCCCAGTAAGTGGCAGTGAAGTCCCCAGCCTCGTCCAAAGGGAGGTCTAACACCGCGCTGGATTCGCAACATTTTAGTGCACTGACAGATGCATTCAAGGGAGCATTTCCAGCAGATTCGCAGGGACCCAGAGATGCAAGGAAGTAGGTGTTGGGCACTCTCTCTCTAGCAGGGGATAGTTGAAAATCCATTTGGCCCAACTGACCACAATAGAAATTCAACCCAGGGCTTAACTCTTTAGCGAGGGAGAGGGGCTGGGCCCCAGCGAAACCCGCCTGGGAACTCAGCCCTCCTGGGCTTTTGTTTCTCACACACCCACTTGCCACCCTTCACAGAGGCCTGGCCTCTCCCACCCCCACTCCAAGGGTGCCTTGCTCCTGGTAGACCAGAGTACTTGCTCTCTGGCAAATGCATTTGAAGGGCTAGCTCTGCTAAGAAAATGAAAATAAACTTAATAATAAACACAAGTTCGGGTGCTTCCCAGGTGGCTAGTGGTAAAGAACATGCCTGCTGTTGCAGGAGATGTAAAAGACAAGAGTTCAGCCCCTGGGTTGGAAAGATCCCCTGGAGGAGGAAATGGCGACCCACTCCAGTATTCTTGCCTGGAGAATCCCATGGACAGAGGGGCCTGGTGGGCTACAGTCCACGGGGTCACAAAGAGTCAACTGGACATGACTTAGTGACTGATCTCACACACACAGACACGCAGTTGCTTCATTTGGGATTACAGACAGGAGAGGTTGCCTGCTGAGATAGTCCACATCTTAGCCTGGGGGTGGGTTGGAGCTGACAGATCTTGAGGCCTGGTGGGGGGCCTGGTGGGCTGGACTGTCCAGTAGGTGGTCAGAGTGGGCCTGCGGCCCTCTGCTCTGACTTTAGGCCGTTCCCAGGCCCCAAGATCCATCTTAAAGACAGCGGGAGCCTAGGTATTCCCTTCTGTCTCTCTGCTCTGCAGCCATACCTGCTGACTGGTTGCCAGGGAGGACCCTCTGCACCTCTTCTAACTCTGTCTTGTCTGGTGCACTAGGGCCCGCCTTCCTTTGAGGCTGTTCTGCTCAGGACACCCGAGGAGCCGGCTCTGAGCCCCATACTCCCTCCTGGGCTGCCAGTGGTGTTTGTTTTTCTCTCTCAGGGCGGACACTCCCAGCCCTGTGCTCCTTTGAACCAAGAGATGGGGAGAGTCTTTGTGGATCTGCACAGCTGGCTCGGGTTCCAGCCCACCCACTTCTCTGGGATCTTGTCTCCAGCTCATTGTTCCCGTGTCCCAGGGGGAGGGTGGGCCTTTTGTTTCAGAGTCTTAATTGAAGTCCTATAAAATAATGATATTTTAAACACCCAAGAGATATGCCTACTTCCCACCAGGAATGAAGAGGGTTGTTTAATGCCCATTGTAAAACGATTAATAAAAAAATCCGACGTGCTATGAATTGAGAGGATTAGAAAAATAAAGAAGTGATGATACAAAGGAACATCTTTGTTAATACTAACAGCCTGTATTTAAGTCAACACAGTGAATCTCCTCTCCTTGTAATACAATTCCTTTCATAAAAACACATTAAAACTATTCCTTTAAGAAAATAAGTGGGATAATAGGACTGAAAATCAAAAGATATTCATCTTGTTTGTGGACATTTTTTAAGTTTCTAGTTTCTCAAAGAGCAATTCGTCATGCTCAGATAATAAATCATTTGTGGAGAGAGAGACTTAGAATTCCATGGAACTGTGGAGTTTTTAAACCACAAAGGAAACCAGGAGATCCTAGAAAACCTTGGATGTGGAAGGTTAAAACTTTCCTCCAAGACCATACATCTAATTAGAGGCAGAGCTCAGATGAGAACTCAGGTTTCCTGGCCCTCAAGTCCAACCTCTTTCCAAGATCACTTCTCAAATTCTTCCATAGGAAGTTTAATTAAATTATGCGCCTCACATTGCTTGCGGTTTGAAACATGAGCGCCTTGGTATCCCCGCTTCAGTGGGATCAGGGTAGCGTGTTAGACTGCACTGGTGGAGGGAAGACGGAGCCCTGGCCAGGCTGGGGGCAGGAAATTCATTAGTAAGAGGGATTCCAAGTTGAAGCTAGAGAAACAGGGCCATGGCAGGCCATCAGGGAAGAGCAGTGAGTGGTGAAGAAGAGGAACATAAGATGCCAGGAAACCTGGGCTGGGGCCCAGGTGTGGAAACATGGTACCCTTCAGGGGCCCTGCTTCCTTGGGCTAAGCATCCCACTTTCCATATGTGGCTCATAGCTATTCAAGTGACCCCAGTTTTTGGAGGGAATCATTTCAGCCAAGAGAAAAAAGAAGTTTATAAAATAAAAAAGTCTCTATTTGAAATTTGGCCTTCCAAACTAGATGTGGCTATAGTCATAAAATGTAACCTTTCTATTGGGGTCTGGGGATACCACTGCATTTTATCATTTCACTCCATTAAAAAAAAGTTCAGGGACTTCCCTGTTGGTGCAGAGGTTAAGACTTCACCCTCCAACACAGGCAGTGCGAGTTCGATCCCTGGTCAAGGAGCTAAGGAACCCACATGTCTTATGGCCCCAAAACTGAAACATAAAAAGCAGTATTGTAAAGGTTTCAATAAAGACTTAAGAAAATACTGCTTTAAAAAAATCTAATAAAGCCAATAAAGGCTCTGAGGTGTTCATGCATTGTTATGTAAGTCCTTTGGAAGAGAACTTCACCTTTTCCTCCTCCTTTTGCAGTCCTAGTAAGTTTCCCTTTTAATCTTAAAATTTTGTGAAAGGTCTCATAAGACTCATGGCCATGCTTGGCCAAGGTGATTAAGGATTTCTGTGGGTCAAGCACTGCCCAGATTTAACCTAAGTAACAGTATCGACTGGAAATAATTTAATGTATTATAGTAGCTGGAAGAAGACTTTTATTTTTAAATTGTATTTTGTGCTCTTAGATTTAATCCCAAAGGTTGTCTGAAATGCTATGTTTAGGTTCAATTTTCAGATCTTATCACACTTCATAGAGTGTAATTTTTTTTCTCCCTACCCCTTGCACAAAAAAGACTTATAGTTTTTTCAGTAGAAAAAGGGGCCACCTGTGGCTTTCCAGGTGGTGCTAGTGATAAAGACCCACCCCTGCCAATGCAAGAGACATAAGAGACATGAGTTCAATCCTTGGGTGGGAAAGATCCCCTGAAGGAGGAAATGGCAACCCACTCTGGTATTCTTGCCTGGAGAATCCATGCACAAAAAAGACTTATGGTTTTTTCAGTAGAAAAAGGGGCCACCTGTGGCTTTCCAGGTGGTGCTAGTGATAAAGACCCACCCCTGCCAATGCAAGAGACATAAGAAACATGAGTTCAATCCTTGGGTGGGAAAGATCCCCTGAAGGAGGAAATGGCAACCCACTCTGGTATTCTTGCCTGGAGAATCCCATGGACAGAGGAGCCTGGCGGGCTACAGTCCATGGAGTCACAAAAGAGTCGGACATGACCTAAGCAACTTAGCACCCATGCACCCCTTGTACATTGACTTTTTAGTAGAGTGGAAATGATTTATTTCCAAACAAAGGAATGGGACTAACGCTCTTTAAATGTCCACCTTGGTGTTGATTTATATAAAATGGCTGCAGACCTGTTTTTTAGCAGGAATATGATTTTAATAATACCACAATAATGAAATAATACCACAGCAATGAAAAAGAGATCTAAGCTCATTTTTGAGATGAATTTTAGTCTTTGAGTAGAAATCAGATATTGATTTGGAATCTGTTATAAGTCAGATAAATGAAACTATAGAAATTTAATGTGAATCGATTTGACATGCAATAGACTATTACCTGAATGTAACTTTTAATACATAAAATATATGGAGAAATTAAAATAGAGCATTGACTTACTTATGCGACAATCTTCCCTTGTAAATTCCCATAGTGGACCAGAGGACTTTTTGAAATAATAGGGAGGAAAGCTGCAAGTAATGGATGATTATTGATAGGCTCCTATTTCTATCTCCGTTGACTGTTTTATCCATTCATTTCTTGAAACATTTATTGAGTACTTAGCAGATAGAAAGATATGTCTTCTGCCCTCAAAGGAACCCAGAGTCTGGATGGAAGAGGGTGGGATGGGGGTGGGAGGTGGGAGAGAGTTTCAAGAGGGAGGGAACATGTGTATACCTGTAGCCAGCTTATGTTGGTGTATAGCAGAAACCAACATAATATTGTAAAGAGTTATCCTTCAATTAAAAATAAATTTTTAAACAATGTATGCCCTGGAGTTCTTCCCCTGTGCTGGAGGAGGAGGGACCACAGATTTTACCCAAAGTTTCCTCCAGCCTTAGGAAGAAGAGAAACAGCTGGACAGAGGCTGGGCAATCCCAGCTTAGTAATTAGCCCAAAGATGGATTCTGTCAACACGACGGTTTCACATGTGCTGTTTTTATAGCTATGATCTGTTAATAGTAACCCAAGAATTACAGTCCATGGGAGAAAAAAAAAAATCTAGAACATTTCTTTCTGAAACCCAAGGCCTAGTTATCTCATACTGACACTACAGTCCCTTCCAAACAGCATTAATTAGGGTAGATTAATTAGGTAGATTTGCTGCCTAAAGTCATGAGACTTATTCTCTATGCATTTAAGCCTCATGACACAAGAGCAGTTCCAAGTTATAGGAGGGAAGGTAGTGTTCACAAGTCACAGATTCAGTCAACAAACATGGATTAAGGACCTGCTACGTGTCTCGCTGGGGATGTGGCAGTGAATAAGAATGGGTGTAAAAGGCAGGTAAGAGGCAGATGGACAACTATGCGAATGTGTTTAATGGCCCTGAACCTGGACACTTAAAATGGTTCAAATGGTAAACGTAATGTCTGACTTACCACTATTTTAAAAAGGCAGTTAAGGCAAGTAAAAGGCAACTAGATCAAGCACGTGGGGTGGGGGAGTGTGAGGGTCTCTGAAAGTGGCCTCTTCCCGGCCTGCGGCGGATCCTTGGGCCCCGTGGTGCAGAGGAACTTGGGAGCCACTGGCCTCCCCTTTTGCACTTTAAGGAGCCAGCTGGGGTCTGGGGTCTGCAGCGCCTGACCTGAGGCGGAAGGGGAAGGGCCCGCTGCCCCGAGAGGCTGGCGCCTTTCCGTCTCCACTCATCAAGCCTCGTCCTGGTGCTCTCCTTCACAGACGGCCCTCCTGAGACGACAGGACCGGTACCAGCGCTCCACCGTGCCCCCCAACGCACAGCAGGACGCCCAGAGCCTGTTCGTGACAGAGGTAATGTGCTGCTTCTACACTAGCTCATGTGTTAATTAAGTGATTTTTCTCTAGTGCCGCCTCCCCCTTTAAAAATTTCAGTGGTATTTTCAAGACAGTGTCAGAGAAAGACAATTACATTTTTATCCTGGCCGTTAAAATAGTCAACAGAATAAAGTGCAGTTCTCCGAGTCTGAAACATGGACAGAAATGTCAACAGGGGTCCATCTGATGACAAAATGCAAATTTGACAGAACTTATTTCATAGGCTTAAAAATAAGGAGTAACTTGTAAATGGACACCTGGCAGACATTGATATTCTTTTCCAGGGAGACTCAGCACATGCATTTATGTATTTGTTGACTTCATTTATATGTTTGTACATCTAACTTTTTATCGATACTAGTTCAGTATTCACAAAGTGGCAGGTAATAATGAGCATGATAACTATCCTTTATCAATATATGATTATTATTACTTTTGTTTGATCATACAGGTAATGACTCTTGTTAAGAAATTACTGCATTGAGATTGCCTTCTTTTTCTTTCTGGGGTTTGTTTCTTCCTCCAGGTGCCTTTAGATGGGATGAATGAATTAGGGGTTTTAACCTTGTTTCTTGAAGTGCCCCTTCATTTAAAAAAAATAGTGAATTTTTATCCCCATTCTTCTAGTTGATGTTTAGAAGCTAACCATGCCGTCAATAACTTTGCCTGCTACAAAGAAGCTATGCTATTGTAAGTGAAGGCCGATTACAATAACAGCATTTAGATTCCATGGATTGTTAAAGAATTTTTTTTTTTTTTTTTTTTGATGTGGGCCGTTTTTAGATAGCTTCCTTATTTTGGACTGTGCTGGGTCTTCGTTGCTTCGAGGGCGTTTCTCCCATCACAGTGAGCGGGGCCACTTTCTGCTGCAGTGGCTTCTCCTGTTGCCGAGAACGGGCTCTAGAGCACAGCCTCAGAAGCTGTGGCACGCGGGCTTGGCTGCTCCAGGGTACATGGGATCTTTCTGGATCAGGGATCGAACCTGCGTCTCCTGCATTGGCAGGTGGATTTTTTACCACTGAGCCACCAGGGAAGCCCTCCAATGGGATTTTTGAAAACACTGAACACGTGGTTAAATTGTCTGAAGTATGTTCTCTTATCGTTCTGAAAAGGTAACTTCTTGCCTTATCTCCTTTGTCGCTCTGCTCGTAACACTGACGCAAGACAAATGCAGTCCGATCTGTTTACATCATCTCAAATGTTTATTTTAAAACAGGACACAGGCAAACCATCCTGCAGCCTGTTTTGGTAAAGAAAGTCACGTTGTGGCGCAGCCACGCCCCTCACTCACATATGCCTGTGACTGCTTGACATCACTGCTCAGACTCGATGGTTGCGACCGTGTGTCCCTCAGAGCCGAAAACATTCACTATCTCGCCTTCTGCAGAAAACGTATGCTGATCCTTGTTTTAAGGCATATCATAAAACTTAATTACTAATTCAACTCTCCCAGTTTCTTAAAAAATAGGATTTTTGAAGGACGCCTCTCCATCGAGTTCTTTCATCGCTGCAGTCTGAGCAATAGCGACTTGTGTGTGCAACAGCCTGTGTGCAGGGGCCAGCACAGCCCCACCCTCCTGGGCCCCTTCCACCAGGGTGGAGTGCCCCAGCACTTCCTCCCCGTCCTCTCGTCCATGGGAGGATGACCTAATGGCTTAAAAAAAAAAACAAAAAAAAAAACTTTCAGTGTTACTTCAACATATTATTTGAATTTTATGACTTTGAAACGTTAGTCATGAAACCAGCCAGTCAGATTCCTGCCTCTTTAGAGATAGTTCTCCAGGTACTGATTTCTGATCGAACCCCTTGTCTTCTGGACTTTCTGCACCCCCAGTCTCGTGGGGGTTGCTTACCTTGTTCTCTGTTCCTGCCTTGGAATTCAGCTTGTGCCTGCCATGTGGGCAGTCAACAATGGCTTGTGAAACAAGTGACTCTCTGGCTACTTAACCTGGTTAACTATATTTTTTGCAGTTTCTAATTTTTTTTTTTTTAATGCTTGCTCCTTGGAAGAAAGCTATGACAAACCTATACAGCATATTAAAATGCAGAGACATCACTTTACCAACAAAGGTCCATATAGTCAAGGCTATGGTTTTTCCAGCAGTCATGTATGGATGTGAGAGTTGGACCATAAAGAAAGCTGGGCATGAAAGAATTGATGCCTTAGAATTGTGGTGCTGGAGAAAATCTTGAGAGTCCCTTGGACTGCAAGGAGATCCAACCAGTCAATCCTAAAGGAAATCAGTCCTGAATATTCATTGGAAGGACTGATGCTGAAGGTGGAAGCTCCGATACTTTGGCCACCTGATGTGAAGAACTGGCTTACTGGAAAAGACCCTGATGCTGGGAAAGATTGAAGGCAGGAGGAGAAGGGGACGACAGAGGATGAGATGGTTGGATGGCATAACACACTCAATGGACATGAGTTTGAGCAAACTCTGGGAGATTGTAAAGAACGAGGAAGCCTGGCGTGCTGTAGTCCATGGAATTGCAGAGTTGGCCACAACTTAGCGACTGAACAACAAATAGTTTAAAATATGTAAACTGTAGTTATCTTTCTTATCCATTTTGCCTAAGCTATTAAAAATCTGGGCACTCAGGTGTCTGTTCATAAATACACTGATTATGTACAAGTATATACTTATTTGGGCTTCCCTAGTGGCTCAGGGGTAAAGAATCCACCTGTAATGCAGGAGCTGCAGGAGATGCGGGTTTGATCCCTGAGTCAGGAAGATCCCCTGGAGGAAGACGTGGCTACCCACTCCAGTATTCTTGCCTGGAGAATCTCATGGACAGAGGAGCCTGGCGGGCTACAGTCCATGGGGTTCCAAAGAGTCAGACACGACTGAATCGACTTAGCATGCATGCATACGTGAAGAGATCATGGTGTCACTGTGAACTGGAATCTAAATCTTTCTTCCTAGTTACCTCACACTGTCCCTTATAAATAAAATGAGATGCTGAGGGCAAATGTATATGATACTGACTAATGAGCAAGTTGTAATGTGTTGTAAATACCATGAAAGAGTCTTTAGGGTCGCACTTTTCATTTACTTTCATGTTCTCATAGAGGCCACATGACTTCTTAGGAACCTATTAGGTTCCTAAGCAACATGTTGTTGTGTAAATGCAGCAAGAGGAGGTGAGGTTTGTCTCCTTGTAACCTCTGCTCCTGGACCACGAATGATAGTGACTTTAATGACCCCTCTCCCAAGTGTAATGTTTCGGTGGTTCTTAAGCTTCAAGGACCCTCTCTCTGTGGTGGAATTTCAGGCATGAGAGGGTTGAGGGGAAAGAACTATTTTGATGTTGGTGTGGGTGTGCATTCATAAACTTTCCCAAATGTTCTCCAGAAATCATCACATGTCTTTTTCCTTTTTCTCTTAACGCTTTCTGTTTTTTCTGTTCCTCCCAATAGTGCATCAAAACCTATAACTCTGACTGGCATCTTGTGAACTATAAATATGAAGATTACTCAGGAGAGTTTCGACAGCTTCCAAAGTGAGTACACGATCCGACTACACAAGATGGGGTTAAACACACAGAGAAAGGTCTTTGTACTTGAAACACCTAGGGAAGTGAGTAACTTCATATGCAATCAGAGCGATCAGAGAACGTGTTTCTAGATGGTTTGTGAGTATGTGGAGGCTTCCTTGGTAGCTTAGCTGGTAAAGAATCCGCCTGCAGTGCCGGAGATCCCAGTTCGATTCCTGGGTCAGGAGGATCCCCTGGAGAAGAGATAGGCTAACCACTCCAGTATCCTTGAGCTTTCCAGGTGGCTCAGCTTGTAAAGAGTCTGACCACAATGTGGGAGACCTGGGTTCAATCCTGGGTTGGGAAGATCCCCTGGAGGAGGGAAAGGCTACCCACTCCAGTATCCTTGGGCTTCCCAGGTGGCTCAGCTGGTAAAGAGTCTGTCCACAATGTGGGAGACCTAGTTTCGATCCTGGGTTGGAAAGATCCCCTGGAGAAGGGAAAGGCTACCCACTCCAGTATTCTGGGCTGGAGAATTCCATGGACTATATATAGTCCATGGGGTGGCAAAGAATTGGACACAACTGAGCGACTTTCAGTGCTTTTCACTTTTTGTGTGTATGTGGGTTAGCAGTTGTTTACAGGGAATTTGACCATAGAACTCAAACCTGGTACTATGGGATTGGTTGGTGATAAACTCACGGATGGTTTAATTGTGTTCAGTACCACTCAGGGTACCACTGATAAAACACAAACAGGTGAGGTGTTTGTTTTTTTTTTTTAAGTGAGAAATAGGAAACAAAGTAAATATAAGGGTATTGAACTATGTTGGAGTGTGTTTTATCTTAAAAAGAATATTTTGAAGAGACATGAAAAGCATTTTATATTGAACAAATTTTATATTTTAAAAAGCATTTTCCCAGACAAATTTCACTTCCTTTAATGTATTAACTCATTCTGAACTACACCAAAAGCCAGTGTGTTTAGATTGATAGTTAAAGGGTAGTTAAAGTAAACCAGGTATAGATAGGTCTTGCCTTGAGAGGAGATCTGTTATAAAATGGCACATCCTGAAATGATACAGTTGGCAAATTTTGGTTTATTATGAAAGTTGAAAGCAAGCAGTGATGGATTTTGTGTCAAAAGTAACTGTTGCCAATGAAAATTGTACTTGAGACTCTATTAATATATTTTTCTTTGTGTTTGTTGCATCTGTGAGTTTGAACTGTTTTTACTGTTCTCAGTGGACTTAGCTGTTTGTTTTTTTTTCTGTTTGTGTGGTTCAGCCACTCCTTAAGAGTGTTCAGCCAACTTCCCAGTCTTCTCTTTTAAACCTCGGCTGAGAACACTCCCTTCCAGCATTGTCTTCTCCAGATGGCTCTGCTCCTTGCTTCTATATTTACCCAACACTCATCTGGGGCCTTGATTCTTCCCCTTTGATTGAATTCACCTATGGTTACTGATGGGCTTGTTCATACTGTTCTCATGACTGAAAGAGAACAGACTGAGGATATAGTATGTTTACTACACAATATACTGTTGCTGCTGGTGGATTTTACCTCTGAGCATTAAGAAGAGTTTCAGTTATGTGATGAGGAGGAGTTTGTGACAGTGACTTAAGAACATAGATTCTGCAGTCTGCTGGCGTCATCTGCTTCCTCTGCCCTCTGTAAGCCTCAGTGTCCTCATCTGTTAAGTGGTCTTAGCACTGGTTCCTGCCATCTAAAGGACGAAGGGGAGTGCCACATGTGGAGTGCAGCACAGTGCCTAGCACATAATAGCTGGAACTGTTATTGTCCTCTTTTTATCATTAATACCATCATCATTAAGACTGCTTTGCAGTCACTTCAAAGGCAGTGACCTCATTTAAGCTTCATATTAAAGTTATTCTGCTGCTGCTGCTGCTGCTGCTAAGTTGCTTCAGTCATGTCTGACTCTGTACGACCCCATAGACAGCAGCCCACCAGCCTTCGCCATCCCTGGGATTCTCCAGGCAAGAACACTGGAGTGGGTTGCCATTTCCTTCTTCAGTGCATGAAAGTGAAAAGTGAAAGTGAAGTTGCTCAGTCATGCTGGACTCTTAGTGACCCCATGGACTGCAGCCTACCAGGCTCCTCTGTCCATGGGATTTTCCAGGCAAGAGTACTGGATTGGGTTGCCATTGCCTTCTTCGCCACGTCTTTATTTCTTCATACACATTACCATTATTAATATGCCTGACTCCCAGCAAGCTATGCCATCTTGTCTGTATAGCTTTGGGGAGCAATGTCGTCAGTTGTTTCCATTCTTCAGCCAAGTGGGCCAGTTTTGGATTTGTTAAAGGCTTGTTCCTCTGATGTGGGAAGAAATGTGGCATCTCTTCATAGACTAGGTAATTATAAAACAAGTTTCTTTCTTCTTTTTAAAGCAAAATGGCCAAGTTGGATAAACTTCCAGTTCATGTCTATGAAGTGGACGAGGAGGTCGACAAAGATGAGGTAGGATTGCTCGCTTAGCTCGGTTATGGATTTAAAAATCGACTTAGTTCACAGACGATTTATTGGAAAATTACCAACATGTATCCAAAACAGGAATTGAAATGTTTCTTGAAACAGGGGAAGAATTTTTTTTTAATGTCTCCTTAGAAATAATGGTCTCTGTTTCAACTCGACTGCATAGCATTGCCTGTTCCTCTAGTCCTTGTTTATTTGTTCTGAGATGGTTTTCAAAGGCAAGATTTGGCTACATTGTTAAAAAGATCAAGATAACTTAGATCCCAGGTTTAGGTTGTTTTTCAAGGGACATTTGACACAAACTGGCAGCCGGTAGGTTTTAAATGGCTGTTTCTTCAGGGAGAGCTTTGAGTGAAGTAAATGGGACCCAGAAGCTCTGATTTTAACAAGCCCACTTTCCCTACTATTGGAGGATGGATGATGACTAGGCATGTGTAAAGGATGCTGAGTTGGGGCATTAAGTGTATTGCGTGCACCTTGCAAGGAAAACCTAATAAAAAAGTTAGTACCACCTGTCTCTGTGTTTCTTCTCCCCTACTCAGCTCATTGTGGGCATTAATAATGTGCACAGCAGCAAAGTATTTCAGAAATCACTTTAGAAATATTCTGGGAAGAGTCCGTGGTCATTTGAAATGGAAAACAAGATATTAAAACCTTGGTGTGAATTAATAGTGAGAGGAGGACTGATTGAAATAACATGTAAGGGCACACAGCAAACTGTAAAATCCTAGGCAGGTGAGTTGTTTCTATTATTGCAGATAATAATGGCAGCAGTAAAATCACCAAGACTAAAATTGAGGTGATCTCAGACAAAGTATAAGATGGGTCCTTCTGCATTTATCTACTGGATTGTAGAAATGGAGATCATAATTAGACTAGTGCTTAGGAGGTGTGAGCTGGGTGACTGACACTGTGTGGTCCTCTCTTCCTAAAGTTCCTACGGAAGTGTGTATTGGGCCCAGCCTTAAAGGGAAAAGGCATCACCTGGGGGTGATCCTAGAGAATAAGGAAGGGGCCCAGATCAGCATGTTGTGGAAAGTTTGTGTATTTGTGTGTGCGTGTGTGTGTGTATTTCATGTCTGCTTATTGTATGTACAAATGTATACCTGACCTATTTTTTGTAGCATCTGGCCACCCCATGCCCCTTTAAACCCAGATCTCAGAGTTGGGGTCAGAACTTGAAGAAACAAGTTTTATTAACTTTTCTAGCTGTTGCTCTTCACTTCTCTCTCTCCCTGCTGTGTTCTCGCCTCTCTTTCCCTCTTTTCTATTGCCCCAGCATTTTATCTCTCCTTTCTCTATTGCCTCATATTTCCTTCCTTTCTTATTCACCTTTCCCTGAACTAAGCCTCTGGGAAGTTTTCCAGGAATTTGCTTTTGTCTTCCAACTCTAGGGGAGTGTAATGTGAAAACATTTTTCATGAAACTGGGCGAGACCTTACAACTTGAGCGGTCGAGTATGGTATGTACTTTCTGTGGCTCATTAAACACTTAAAAATGAAACAACTTGGACTGGAACAAGCTTTGCTCTTTAATGGACTGGAGTTTGCAGAAATTTAGGCTTGTCCCCCTTATTTACTGGTAAGTGAACTTAGTAGGTATAAGTGCCAGGCAGTTTCCAGTAAAGGAGTGAGGGGCCACCTGGCATGAATTGAACGGATCTGCCATCAGTGATAATGGGAGATTGACTGGTGGTGTCCTTCTCTCCTAGGATGCTGCCTCCCTCGGCTCTCAGAAGGGTGGGATCACCAAGCATGGCTGGCTATACAAAGGCAACATGAACAGTGCAATAAGCGTGACCATGAGGGTAAGGAGGCCCATCACCCTGCTCTCCCCTGATTAAGCCCTTTCTGCTGTACGTCTTGGAATGATGCTCAAGATGAATGGGTATGCTGTTCTTCCCAACAAAAGTGACATTGTCTGGTTAATTAGATGCTTCCCTGGTGATCAGTGATCGACCCTCACTGGTACAGTTTCCACCCCCCTCCACATGTCACCCTCCGACCACCAGTGTGACAAGATTATTGGTGTGAAGGTGCAGTCACCATATAGCCTTTCTTTCTCTGTGTTGATTATAAAAGGGGTACTCAGTACCTCTTAGAGCATCACCAAGGGGCTACACCTAAGCAATTTTGCTTTCCTGCAACAAAATCAAGAAAAATGGAAATCAATGACTAAAGGGAATATGGTTAAGTTGGAAAGGAGGCTGCCAAGAGAAAAGTAGAACTAGTGTAAAAACTATCCAGGAGAGAAGTAGGAGAAGAGAAAGACCAGAATTAATAGTAAAGAGGAGCAATGGAAGGGAGGTGGGATGGGCAGGAGAGATAAAATTAAATCAGGGGAAATGCTGACTGTCATAACCCTGAGGCTGAAAAGTTGTCCAATATCGTGAGGCCGAGAACATTTTCTACTCTGAGCAAGAAACCCTGGGGATTTGAGAAAGTTTCCATGCTTTCCAGCTGCATCCCAAACCAGAACTCACTGCCTCGATTCTGGGTGATTATGTAAAAAATCTCTGATTCTCTGGGTGAGAAAAATGACCCAGGAACGTTAAGTGAACCAACCCCTCAGAATTTAAATGCAGGGAAATTATTAGATGCAATGGAGAGTCTTAACTCACCCAGCTACCTGGGTGCTGGCCAGAATGAGATTTGTTTTGGAGAGAACTGAAGTGGTTTTTACATCAGGGCATCATTGTGAGTTATGAGAGATTGTGGCGCCTTTCGTTTCGAAACAATCACTGTGTGTGTATTTTTCTCTCAGTCATTTAAAAGACGATTTTTCCACCTGATTCAACTTGGTGATGGGTCCTACAATTTGAATTTTTATAAAGATGAAAAGATCTCCAAGGAACCAAAAGGATCAATATTTCTCGACTCCTGTATGGGTGTAGTTCAGGTAAATATGAAACAAGTTTTATCATTGAGTTTTCTCATTTGTAAAAATACTGTCTATGAATTAGCAGATTTAAGCAAACACTTCCAAAAATGGCTATATTTGTGGTAGAAATATAATGGCAGATGTAAAAATTGAATTTGTTTTTCATCAGTTTAGAAGACAGTGGGTGCGAGACAGGCAGAATTATGTTGTAGGAGGCCCGAGTGCTCTGTTAAATGTTTTTCTTCTTAAAACCTGGCTCATCTACTTTTTAACTGTGTGACCTTGGACCAGCTATTGACTGAAGTTTGTTCATATGCAAAATTCAGATAATGATAATATTTCCTTAATAAGGTAAAAAAGTTAAATGATTGGATAAATTAACTTGGAAATATTCAGGACAGTTCTTTGCATCTCAGTGATGACTTTTATCATCATAATACCCATGGCAGAGTAGTATATATTAATCAAGAGGTTGGGTTTCAGGTGCAGACTGAGTTCATATCCCCATTCTACCACTGACCAGCTCTGTAACCTTGGAGATATGATTTAACTTCTCTGCACCTCAGTTTCCTCATTTGTTAAATGGGGATAGTGATAGCACTGAATGTGGTTATGGAGAGGATTAATCGACACATGTAAAGAGCTTAGAACAGTGCTGGCACTTGGTAAGCATTCAGCCAATAGTAGGTATTTTTGTTGCCATAAGTGCTGTTACAGTTGTAGACTGAATCTTAAATGTTATTTTAATTATACATAATAGATGGCACTAGTGGTAAAGAACCGCCTGCCAGTGCCTGAGATGTAAGAGACATGAGTTCAGTCCCTGGGTCAGGAAGGTGCCCTGGTGAAGGACATGGAAACCCACTCTAGTATGTTTGCCTGGAAAATTCCATGGACAGAGCCTGGTGGGTTACAGTCCGTAGGGTCACAGACTGGAATGGCTTAGCATGCATGCAGCACATGAGCATGTTAACATTATAGGAGATTAGATAGTACAGGTAGTGCAGAAGTCCCTATTGGCCCCCGTCTTTCCCTTTCTCAAAGAGCTGCCGTTAACGGTTTGATGTGGCTCCTTCCACACCTATGCCTTTGAAAGCAGGTTGGCAGTTTCTCCATCTGCACGTTCATCTGTCCGTCCACTTATCCCCACCCCTCCCATTTCCCAGGAAGATCTAAGGTAGCAATTTACAAAGATACCAAAAATGTAGGATATTATAAATTTAAAGTGGGTGTGAAAGGTGAACCAGGAGTCAGAGTAGGGAAGAGACAAGGTGGGATTAATTTGAGGGAAAAGCATTTATTTTAAAGAACTAATGCCTGCTATGGGTGGATGACACACCAGCTCTGTGCTTTCTAGCTCAGAGACCCGTTTGGTGGCACAGTATCTGTAGATACAAACAACCCAATTAGTCAGAAGCTGCCCGAGTAATCTCAGAATGAAGCCCATTCAGACATTTCTCTTGGGGTCCCTCATACAGAGAGCACTGTATGATTAATGAACAATCTCCTTGACGACTCCTCACAATAGACGCAGTCACCGTGATCAGAGAATGCTTCCTTAAAATGAGTCAGTATCTGCTGATGACATTGGCCCAAAGCTCGGTCCTTTAAGAAGGGTTGTTTTGTGGGGCCACTGTAACTAAGGGTAGAGACACAGCTCTCTGATTTGGCCTTTGCTTATGTATTCGCATGTTTATTTAGAATTAAATTTTGTTTTCATCCAAAATAGTATGTTCATTTGGTTTAAATGTCAAAGAACACAGAGAGGAAGCACTAAAGGTGTATTCCTGCCAGCATCACCCTCACTTTGCCCACTCCCCACTCCCTGAAATGATCATTTTCAACTTTTCCCACTATTTTAAAATTTTTTCTGGGCTCTTTGTCCATATTGCTAGATAAGGAATGTTTGCTTCTCTTTGTTCATCAACTGTGGATGTTATGTGATGCTAGAGAGGACTTCAGCTCCTTCAGCCCTCCTTCCTGCTCTAATCTGAACCAGTTCAGATTAGATGGTGACTCTGTACAGTCACCATCCTGGAAATTCCCTTTGCCTTCCTCCCTGTGTCAGAGTCCCTGTTTTCAGGATCCTGTGTCATCTTCTTTCACCCTTTGCTTTCTTACTTGAGAAGAACACATCCTCCAGTTGCTTCCTGGGAAATTATTCATAGGATCTTAGTTTTTTGAGATAGTCTGTCTACAGACACCTGTAGTTTTGCATTCATACTTCATTGACAGTTTGGCTGGGTATCAAAATCCAAGGTGAAATTTACCTTAGACATTGAAGATCTTCCATTGTCTTCTAGGTGCTTATGTTATTTTTGGAGTCTGATGCCATTCTTATTCCCTGTTGATCTTCTCTTTATCCCTTATGGATGGTAACCTGAAGTTTAGGTTATTGTGTCTTGACTTTGTGTTGTTGTTGTTGTTGTTGTTTTTTGAGTAGCCTTTTTGGGTGAAGCATAACATATAAATAGAAACCACACAATGAATGTGTTGTTACTAAGTTTGGGTCTCTGTTGTCTGTGTGTGCTGAGAACTCTGTTCTTGTTCTGGAGACTCTGTCCTGCGTGTTCTGTTCACCTACATCTTGTGAACTCTGGGCAGTCTCTTCAGTCAGTGGAACTGTTGGACTGTGTTCAGGCTCACCTTTCTGGATCTAGGCAGAGAGCTAAGGTGCTGATAGGGCTCATGTCATTCATTTCCTTTCTATTGGGGATCATAGGGCTGCACTGATGGTTGCAAAATATCTGGAAACAGTTGTTTCATCTCTTTTGCCCAGTTTTTCTAGTAGTTAATGATGGGAGAAGAAGTCCAGACTTTGTTGTTTCATCACAGTGAACATGGAAGTTAGGGGTCCAGATGGGTCCAGATTCAGATGGCTGCAGGTGCCAAACCAATAAGTTAGGTGGAAGAAGAGGCGTGCTTGTAAAGCAGTGGGGAATGCTGGGGACTCTGATGAACTGGAATACAAGGGCTCCCTTTGATGGGAAGCTGATGCTGCTGGTGGCCCTGCCAGCTCAAGGCTGCTAGATCATCTGAGTTTTTTTTTAGGAAAACCAGAAATACAAAATTTTAGTTAAATCCTGGTCTTTTTAATTACTGATGGTTACAACAACAGCAGAAACCCACAAACACTGTGCAGGACTGAAATTTAAAAAGGGAGTCGAATACAGGAAAGTGTACCTAGGCCCTAGGTCGAGACGACAGCACCACTTAATGTCCACTGAAAATTATTTTTGCATCAACAGCTAATTGGCCCCACGGTGCTCTCAGCTTGTGACCCAGCCTCAGCTAAAAGCTGCCACTATGTAAACCAAATTATATCAAAGAATGTTTATTCACCACGTAAAGGGAGGCATACCAGAATGCATTATCAATGACAATGAAGTAACTTCTTGTGTGGGATTCCCAAGTGGGAGTTTCATTTATATTCTTAAGCTGAGAGACCTTTTCAGTTATGTTTTAGTTGAATTTTCTATCACTGACTTTAAAAAAAAAAAGTTTAAAGCAAAACTATATATAATTGGTAACATCATTTGGAAAGCAGAAATAATTACTTTCGTTTTATAAGATAGTTGCGATGCCTGTCTTCAGCAGAGTTAAATAGATGGTCTGCAATGTGGAGTCAGTGCGTAGATGGTCTGCAATACAGAGTAGTACATAGATGGTCTGCAGTACAGAGTCAATGCACAGATGGTTTGCAGTAAAGAATTCCTGATCATTTTGTCTCTGGAGCATATTTCAGACTCTAAGGTTCTAAACTCGGTGGCCATCACTTCCTTTATATTCTTTTTGCAGGTGTGGCAGATGGCATTTTGCATTTAATGAATTGTATCTAAGGCTTCAAAATTTTTAAATCATTTGTTTCTATCTCCATATCTGTTTGTAAGCTAATCACCAAAATTAATGGCTTAAGTGTTACAGGTTTTTTTTTTTCCCTAATATTGCTTTTGAACATTGTAAAAAAGTTAGTTGATCAATGCTGTGAGTTCAAAGAAATGCCTAAATTAAAATTTAAAAATAGACCCGAAATGAATCTTAAGCCCCTATTTTAAGACCTTGAAGTTGATTACACTTATTTTGTGGAGAATGAAACTGAGGCTGAGAGAGAGGAATAACTGGGAACCAGGACCTGCTGCTAGCCCCACTTTTACCATATTTTTCTAGTAAAAAGTGCATGAGGAGTGCTGAGAACTCCTTCCACACCCGCCTTCGACCCCGCCTCTGATGCTTGCTGTGAAGTGCGCCCAGGGCATGGTGGTCCACATGTTCCTCGGGAGCAGCTCTCTCCTGAGAACCATGCTGTAGAGGACTCAGAGCCACTTTGGGAGGCCACCCTGTCTCTGAGACCTTCACTGAGGGCCAGCGGCTAACCAGCCAGCATTTTAACAAGTGAGCTGTCTGCCTGGCCCCCGCACATAGGTGGCAGTGTGTGACGTCACGTCCCTCACCCTGTCCTCGCCAGGAGTCTTGTGTCATACTCCTCGGAGCTGAGCCTCTGTCTACTGCAGGCCCCAGGGTGATTGTACCCTCGGGGGAAGGTTGATATTATCTAGAGGCAGGTTTATATCGTCATAGCTGGGGGGTGTGCTACTGGCATCCGAGGGTAAGGCCAGGCTGCTTCCACACAGGCTGCAGGGTCCAGGACTGTTCCCGTAACAGAGGGCCCAAGAGTCAGCAGTGCCCAGATGCAGAAACCCTGGTCTCCCAGCACACTCATCCTTTAAATACAGTGCACGTGGATTACGGTTTTTATACTTTGGGCAGAAAATCTGGGGGCATGAGGGAAGCTGGGGGAAGGGAGACCTGGTGTCTAAATACCTTCTGAGACTTGGAAGTGGTGGAAAGTTCCAGGTAAGGGAGTCAAACCTACTGGTAGATAACAATAGTGTTTAGTAGTGTTTGTCGCTTAATCGTGTCCAACTCTTTGCAACCCCACAGACTGCACCCCTCCAGGCTCCTCTGTCCGTAGGATTCTCCAGGCAAGAATACTGGGGTGGGTTGTCTTTCCCTTCTCCAGGGGGTCTTCCTGACCCAGGGATCGAACCTGAGTCTCCTGCATTGCAGGCAGATTCTTTACCATCTGAGCCACCAGGGAAGTCCACTGATAATGGTTTGCTTTAAAAATGTGATACCACATATTACTTCATTTAAAAAAAAAATAGGAGCTAGAGAAATTGAAAATTTTCAGTGAACTTTCATTCATTCAGATATTTTTCAAGGGCCTATTACCCGCCAGGCAGTGTTCTAGAAACAAGGATGAAGGAAGGAAGAACAGCAATCTCTGCCCTGAGGAGCTCCCATTCCATTGGATGGGCCAGACAGCAAATAAGATAAATACGTAAAACCTGTAATGTGTCAGATGGGAAAATAAAGCCATGAAGAAGATAAATCAGGGACAGTGGACAGTTGTAGGGCTGAAGGGGAAGGGGCTCGCTTTTTTAAATGACTCAATCTGAAATGCCGGTGAGATAGTACTCATCAGCAGACAATAAAGAGAAGAATTTTCAAGGGTGTCCCAATTCTTCTAAAATATCTTTCTTTCCCTCCTTCTCCCTTTCAGAACAACAAAGTCAGGCGTTTTGCTTTTGAGCTCAAGATGCAGGACAAAAGTAGTTACCTATTGGCAGCAGACAGTGAGGTGGAAATGGAAGAGTGGATCACAATTCTGAACAAGATTCTCCAGCTCAACTTTGAAGCTGCGATGCAGGAAAAGCGGAACGGAGACTCTCATGAAGGTAGGGAGGTGTGGCTCTCTCCAGGTGTGTGAACGCTCCACCATGTCTTCCGTCTCCCCAGAGGATGCAGGAAGTAGATTACTGACAGGTACATGGAGGTGGGACACACGTGAGCTCCTTACAGATGGGCTGTTGGCCTTACAGTAGGATGTCCTCCGCTGACATCATTTGTGTAAGGAAATCGTGTAATGGAAAGAACCACAGCTTTGGAGGCAGAAAGGAAGACCTGAGTTCAAGTCCCAGCAATACCCTTCATAAGCTGTGAGACCTCAGGCGAGCTCCCTATGTTTTCAGAGCCTTGGTTTACTCACTTGTAAAGTAGGAATAAAAACGGAACTTGCTGGTTGGTGGGAAGGTTAAGCAAGATAATGAATCTCAAGTGCCTGGCCGAGAGTCAGCACTTAAAATGCTAATTATGGTTTTTATTGTTATCATTAATCATATCCTTTGGAATTTTCAAGTCAGAGTTAGGGTGGGCAGAAGCCACAGATTAAATCAGTGGGTGGGGAAATCTGGCTACATTCTTGACAATTCACGTTTTATTTCAGGCCCTTGGACAGGTGATTCCCAACCCTGTTGGCTGTGCCTTAGAAGTGCCTGGGAACCTTTAACAGATGCCCTTCCCTTTGTCCCACCAGAGATTCTGTTTTAGTTGGCCCGATGGGTGTGGCCACGTGGCCTGCTGTCCATAGCTAATGACAGTTCTGCTTAAACACTGCCCAGGCTGTTCCACCATCAAATATTCTGCACTCACCCCTGGGCCTGGCATCAGCAGTTTTAAAAGCCCTGAGGTGTTTCTGTTGGGTATCCAGATTGAAAACCACAGCATTCCAGGCCACATAAGAGAAACAGGCTTCCTTCTCCTGTTTTAAATAAAATATATTCAACTACAAGTGACTTGGGTGATCTCTTTTACTGTTTTAGATGATGAACAAAGCAAATTGGAAGGTTCTGGTTCCGGTTTAGATAGCTACCTGCCTGAACTTGCCAAGGTAACTTCATGTTAAATCTTCCACTCTTCATAGGATGGTGCTGAAATGCTTCACAAATACATGGTAGTGAACTGCTAAACTCACGGTGCAGTTACTGCTAAGTTTTGACCAAAGTCTTTGGTGAGGTAAAATACTGTTACTGACCTGAGNTTAGATAGCTACCTGCCTGAACTTGCCAAGGTAACTTCATGTTAAATCTTCCACTCTTCATAGGATGGTGTTGAAATGCTTCACAAATACATGGTAGTGAACTGCTAAACTCACGGTGCAGTTACTGCTAAGTTTTGACCAAAGTCTTTGGTGAGGTAAAATACCGTTACTGACCTGAGTCGGGTTTCAATTTGTTTTCCAGAAAGTGCCTTGTGACATATTCTTTTTTTGTTATTCTTTGTTCTTCCTCCATAATATTTCATACCACATTACACATATTGAAGAAATAACCAAGATGCACGGGTAAATGTTTCCATGGTAACATGTTACTTACTGTGTTCACACATATGCTCTCTTATTTAAGTTAATAGAGACAATTCCAAAGAGGATAGATCTGTATTACTAGTAATCTTGTTACTGAACCAAAAAGAGTTACCTGAGTTATATGAATTGTTCCTGGGTCACTCTGAATGGAAGAACAAAATAGTTATACCTGTTTTTTTATATAATTTTGAGAAGCTCAGAAATTACCGAAAAGCACAGAGAAGATCAAAACATCCACATTCCCACCACCCAGATTCTGCACCTGTTACTGTATTGTTCTTTCAGTTTCAATATCTTTTAAAGAAATAAAATATCCTTTATAGTTGAAATTCTTTCTTAAGCATCAGCCTTACTCCATTCCCTGCTTCCCTTACAGCCTCATCTAGAGACAACCACTGTTATGGATTTTCTAGGGATACTTGCTTTTGTTTTTCTTATCTTTACCAGTATATCTATCATAATAATATACGTCTGTGTTTTGCATGTTTAAAATGTTATTTAAGTGATTATGTAGTCTTCTGTACTTGCTTTTATTTTTAATTCAGCCTCATTTCTGAGATCCATCCAAGTTGGCATATAGATCGAATTCATACCCTTTATTGCATTGTATAAGCGTTTTATTTTAGCAGTTCTCTTATTTTCAATTTTTTTCTATTACAAACAATGCTACAATGAATATCCTTGTACTTGTCTCCTTGTGTGCATCTATGAATGATTCTTTTTAAATGAGAGAAATATCTTTGTCTTCTTTGACCCTTTATATTCTTACTCTGTTATCCCCTTTTTATTCTCTTTTTTTGTGTGTGAGAATACAGTGAAATAGAGACCCTACACACCCACATCTTAAACACTGTAATAGAAAACATGGTTTATCTATATACCATTATAAATAGACTGGCATTCAACATTGACCTTTCCTTTAAGACAACATAACTGTTCTAAAATATAAAACTTACCTCCCTGGCTGGGACTTGAGAATATTTGTTTTCTTTGGAACTTGACTGTTACCACAGTGTCTTTTTAGCACCTGCGTATTAAAGCTAATTTTAGTGCCACCATTGTAACCTTCTAGGCTGGAAGAGTTTTGGCTTATGTGTTTGTTTTGCATTATGAACTTCTGTGTACTGTATTTACATTGAGATTTCTTTTTTGTTCCTGGATGTTTTGGGGTTTGTGATTTCTCAAAGCAAAATGTTTGTTAAAACAGATAATATATGCAGTTCAGTCTATAATTCAAAAAAGTAACTTTGTCCATTTACTGGGTGAACACAGTGGATACCTAAGAGAAGGCTCATATTATTTGAGCTTTGTTTTTGTTGTTGTTCAGTCACTCAGTTGTGTCCAACTCTTTGCGACCCCATGGACTGGAGCACGCCAGGCTTCCCTGTCCTTCACTATCTCCCAGAGCTTGCTCAAACTCTTGTCCATTGAGTCAGTGATGCCATCCAACCATCTCATCTTCTGTCGCCCCTTTCTCCTCTTGCCCTCAATCTTTCCCAGCATCAGGGTCTTTTCTAATGACTCAGCTCTTCACATCAGGGGGCTAAAATATTGGAGCTTCAGCATCAGTCCTTCTAGTGAATATTCAGGACTGATTTCCTTTAGGATGGACTGGTTTGATCTCCTTGCAGCCCAAAGGACTCTCAAGAGTCTTCTCCAATACCACAGTTCAAAAGCATCAATTCTTTGGTGCTTATCTTTCTTTATGGTACACTCTCTCGTCCATACATGACTACTGAAAAAACCATAGCTTTGACTTTATGGACCTCTGTTGGTAAAATAATGTCTCTGCTTTTTAATATGCTGACTAGGTTTGTCATAGCTTTTCTTTGAGCTTACTATTAAGTAGAAGTCTGTATTTTTCCTGTGAAGTCATTTAAGAGCTGTGCCTTCCTTTTTTCTCTTATTGACTACTGCTAGCGGGACAGCATGATTTAGAATTCCTTGGTTGCCAGACTTAAAGGAGACATAGATCACATACATTTATTCTTTAAAGAGTATATTTATAAGATATATTTGAAGCTGTTTTCAAGCAGTGGTTAACGACCAACTTAGCTGAAGCTGTTTTAATTGGTAAAAGGTAATTAAATTGGTTTTAACCTCCACTTCTCAGTTATTTTTTGTTTTAATGTTTTATTTTTTTATTTTTTTATTTTAACTGAAGTAGGACTTACGTAGAGTGACGTGCCTGGGCACTAAGTGTATAGCTTGCTGGATTTCACATTGGCGCACCCACAGAACCCCCACCCATGTCAACATATAGAACATTTCCAGCACCTCAGCAGACTGTCTTGTATCCTCCGTCTCAGCTGATACCCTCACCGTTTGATCTCTGTCACCATAGATTAGTTCTAGAACTTCCTAAAAATGGAAGCATATATATGTACTCTTTGTAGCAGGCTTCTTAAGCTCAACAGTATGTGACCCAGAATAAAAAAGTGGATAGAATTGCACAGAGAATACTAAAGTGCCCTGCCCTTAATAATGATAGATATTATTTAAGATACTTTATGTCATGCATATAAACATGTATATATGGAGAGAGAATATGTGTGTGTGGTTGTGATGTAAATGTATTTCTTACTTCGAGTCATGGTCGAAATCTAAAAAGTACAGCATAATAAGGGGCTTTAGCCAGACATCCTGGAATGTGAAGTCAAGTGGGCCTTAGAAAGCATCACTACGAACAAAGCTAGTGGAGGTGATGGAATTCCAGTTGAGCTCTTTCAAATCCTGAAAGATGATGCTGTGAAAGTGATGCACTCAATATGCCAGCAAATTTGGAAAACTCAGCAGTGGCCACAGGACTGGAAAAGGTCAGTTTTTATTCCAATCCCAAAGAAAGGCAATGGCAAAGAATACTCAAACTACCACACAATTGCACTCATCTCACATGCTAGTAAAGTAATGCTCAAAATCCTCCAAGCCAGGCTTCAGCAATATGTGAACCGTGAACTCCCTGATGTTCAAGCTGGTTTTAGAAAAGGCAGAGGAACCAGAGATCAAATTGCCAACATCCGCTGGATCATGGAAAAAGCAAGAGAATGTCAGACTATTTTTTGGGCTCCAAAATCATTGCAGATGGTGATTGCAGCCATGAAATTAAAAGACACTTACTCCTTGGAAGAAAGTTATGACCAACCCAGATAGCATATTAAAAAAGCAGAGAGATTACTTTGCCAACAAAGGTCCATCTAGTCAAGGCTGTGGTTTTTCCTGTGGTCATGTATGGATGTGAGAGTTGGACTGTGAAGAAAGCTGAGTGCCGAAGAATTGATGCTTTTGAACTGTGGTGCTGGAGAAGACTCTTGAGAGTCCCTTGGACTGCAAGGAGATCCAACCAGTCCATCCTAAGGGAGATCAGTCCTGGGTGTTCATTGGAAGGACTGATGCTGAAGCTGAAATTCCAATACTTTGGCCACCTCACGTGAAGAGTTGACTCACTGGAAAAGACGCTGATGCTGGGAGGGATTGGGGGCAGGAGGAGAAGGGGACGACAGAGGATAAGATGGCTGGATGGCATCACCGACTCAATGGACATGAGTTTCGGTAAACTCCGGGAGATGGTGATGGACAGGGAGGCCTGGCGTGCTGCGATTCATGGGGTCAGAAAGAGTCGGACATGACTGAGCGACTGAACTGATAAGGGGCTTAACTGATGTTCCCCCTTCCCACCCGCCAGCCCACCTCATGCCAGCTCTCAAGTGTTCTAAAACCATTTTACTTAAAGAAGGTAGAAAAAGGCAGAAGGTAATTATTCAAAGGGAAAAAGAAAAATTAAGCTGTGCCATCGCTCATCGGCATGCTGTGGTGCAGCAGCTGACCCTGTGGGGCAGGTGTCTGTCAGCGAGGCCTCTTGTCCAGGCACCTGCTTGGTGGCCAAATACAGTATGAGGGGCTCAGGCACCTGTGTGCCCGGCTCTCAGCCCCTCCATCATCCAGGGCCCCGAGTGTGAGTGTTTTTGACTGTTTCCAACTCCCTTTGGTGTTTCTGGAACGGGGATCATTGGTACCTGTTAAGAAAGGAGGAAGGTTGATTGATCATGGGTTATCCTGATTTTAGAAGGAATGGATTCCAGAGCTGCAGAATCTGAGACTGAATCAGGGGAGGTGGGGAGCAAGGCTGGAGTCCCACAGCTGTACGAGAAGGGAGAGTCTAGTCAAGGGGATGAGGAAGTTAAGGGGTCAGTAGTGGGAAACGGTCCGTGGGGAGGTCAGGTCACCGTTGAGCTGGATTGCAGAGAAAGGACTAGAACAATGGGGGCAGGCCAAGGTGTAATGTAATGGCAGGTTCCTCTCAGCGCAGCCCCTCTTTCTGCTTCATTCATCCTGTTGCCTCAGCTTTTGTTTTCTGCTGTGATTGAGACATAACCAAACAGGATGTGAGCGACAGGAAGTTGTTTTAGTACAAAAATAGTTGATATTTCATTGTGGAATGTAATGCAGGGGCCCTTGACATACAGTAGGAGTGATGTGGACTCAGGTTTGGGGCATATTTTGTATATTCCTGGCCCTTTTGTTGCTTGTACATTTAGTACTGGACATCTTCATTGTTTTCTGACAGGGGCATACTGTGTATACCCTAAAACCTGTTCTTTTCCTTCTGTTGTCTAATACAGAACCAAATATTTGTTTGTTTTAAATGTACCAGCATTTAAAGTATCAAGAGTACATAGTCTTATAAACATGTTTATTAAATATACAAACTGTAGTTAAAGTTAGTTGATTGGTTTCTCCTCTGCAGTGTCAAGGGGTAATACGGTAAACCTGATTACTATTTATTTGGTAAATATTTTTTTTCTGGTTACATTTACCTTAGGTAACATTGGAATGAATATGCACACACATATATATATATCATCTCCTGTGTAAAGATAGTATGAAGAAAACTCTCATTCTCCTTATATTTTCCTCCATAACTTTTCTATTTTTGTGTTCTTGCTGTACTCAAAAACAACTGCTCAGTCTTAATTTGGTCTCCCCAAGTGGTTGGGAAAGAGAACCATTGTTTCATGCTAAACCAAAATTGCTCCCATCCTATTACTGTGTAACTTGTTTTTAGAGAGTGAATTTACCTTCTTAGGTAAATTTTACACAATTGAATACAGACTACAGTGTGGTGTTTCAGACTTTATAGTCTGACTGAGGTTCAGTAAGCATCAGGGTGCTAAGCTCACAAGTATTTGTTAGAAACCAAAGAATTTCAGACACCTTCTCTGAGTTTTTAAACCACATTGTAATAAATGCTTCCTTCCCTGTATCCTAGTCCAGAAAACTATGTCATTGTGTTACGACACAAAGGAATTGGCTAGGGTCGTGTTTGTGAGGTCAGCTGGCATTCCATTCCTTGGGCTTCCTTATCGAGAATGTTTTATTGCAGCTTTGTGTCACAGAGGGTGCAATAGTAGTCCCAGGGAGTTAAATATCAGGGAAGTAGTAGAAACAAATCATGACAGCTCTGTAAATTAAAAAGTATATATTCTGACTTCAAAGGATTTTGCAGAGTCTTCCTATTTCCAACCCATTCTGTTTAAATGAGCCAACAGTCAGAATATTTTTATGATGACTCACCCTCAAAGTACGATGCTCTGGCCTCCGCTGTTTTACCTGCTCAGAGGTAAACTTAAGCTGTTTAGTTCAGTCATTCAGTCGTGTCCAACTCTGTGACCCCATGGACTGCAGCACACCGGGCCTAAACTCTGCAGTAGTTCTTCTGGGAACTCTTGAATGGATGGTTCATAACTGAAGAAAGGAGGAAACCATTGTCAGGGTGCATCATTAGTGATTAAACTTGGGCTTTACAGGAGTGGGTAGAATGGCTTTTGTTTTAGACAATTCATTCTCTTCTGTGATTTCTGAGAAGCATCAGTTTTTACAGAGAATGGCTCTGTCGTTACTTTTCTTTCTCCATTTTCCTCTCGGTTTCCTGTACACGGAACCCAAAGTATCAGACAGAGAGTGGGTAGGATGGCAGCAACCGGGTTTGGGGAGGAGCAATTGCATTCTTCATCCATCCACAGTATGGACTGACCTCAGGTTATTTTAAGAGCAGGGCTGGTTTCTGTCACTTGGAGAAGTGCTGGACAGCATTGTCTGTGGGCTATTTTTTTACAGTTCTGTTTTGTGGGCTGTTAGATTATGAAAGTACTTACTACCAAAATTAATTTTATTTCATTGTCTTTACTAGAACTTAAGTGAAAATAACTCTGATGCTGGGAGGGCTTGGGAGCGGGAGGAGAAGGGGACGACAAAGGATGAGATGGTTGGATGGCATCACTGACTCAATGGACGTGAGTCTGAGTGAACTCTGGGAGTCGGTGATGGACAGGGAGGCCTGGCGTGCTGTGATTCATGGGGTCGCAAAGAGTCAGACACGACTGAGCAACTGAACTGAACTGAAGTGAAAATAAATGTGTTTTCTATAATAAGTAAAAATATTCAAAGTCACATAAAGAAAAGTTCATCTTTTCCCGTCAACCTCCATCCCCACATTCCTGAGAGCACCAATGTTATTAACCTGTTATAGTTTCTCCTTCACTAAACCAGTTGCTCATGGAAATATTTATACACATGTGTAGTGGTTTTAGTTGTTTTTTAATGTGCTCATGATATATACATTATTCTGAAACTTGCTCTACCACTTAAAAATATTTGTTTAAGGGTCCCTCTAGGGCCATACAGGATCTAGTTCACTCATTTCCATCAGTTCAGTTCAGTCATGCAGTTGTGTCCGATTCTTTGTGACCCCATGGACTGCAACATGCCAGGCTTCCCTGTCCATCACCAGCTCCTGGAGTTTGCTCAAACTCAGATGCATCAAGTCGGTGATGCCTTCGAACCATCTCATCCTCTGTCATCCCCTTCTCTTCCTGCCTTCAATCTTTTGTCTTCAAACTCATCTCCATAGCTACATAATATTCCAAATATGGATACCACACACTTTATTTAGTCATCTCCCTATTCACGAGCATCTAGATAATATTCTGTTTTTAGCCCACACAAGCACTGCACAATAAACATTGTAACATATTTAAAACTTAAATACTCATGCTCTTATTTCAGTACTAGGAATTCCCCAAGGTGGGATTTTTGGGTCACAGTTTATCATGTTTTTAGTGCTTTAAATATTACCAGGTTACTTCCCCAAAAGGTTGTAACAACTCATATTCCCGTTTCTCTGCATCCAGAGGAATAAAAAATGATGTTTCACTGCTTTAATTTCTATTTTACTGCTTAGTAGTGATATTTTTCATATTTTCATGTTTATTTGCCATTTGGTTTTTTTGCTGCCTGACTTGCCTATTTATATTCTTTACCTATTTTATTTTTTCTGGTCTAGTAATTCAAGAGTGTTGGTACTGAAACCAGACAACGTCGGTTAGAAGCCAGACTTCTATTTAGTGTTGTAAGTTTGGAGCAAACTTTGGAGCAAGGTGTTTGCTCCAAACATGTCCCTCATGCCTCAGTGTTTTCTCTTAAACAAGGATAATAATAAGACTTCCCTCCTAAGGTTGTACCTAATTTAAATGGGCTTTTAGGGTAACATCTAGCATAGAGNGTCGGTTAGAAGCCAGACTTCTATTTAGTGTTGTAAGTTTGGAGCAAACTTTGGAGCAAGGTGTTTGCTCCAAACATGTCCCTCATGCCTCAGTGTTTTCTCTTAAACAAGGATAATAATAAGACTTCCCTCCTAAGGTTGTACCAAATTTAAATGGGCTTTTAGGGTAACATCTAGCATAGAGATATTGGCTGTTATGAATGAATACCCCCTTTTATCACTATGATGCCTTCTTGTATTTTATTATTCCCTGGCTCTGGGGCAAAGCCACATTTTCTTACTGCCTAAGTTTTACTTGGTAATTGTTTCAAACACTATTTATCAGACGTACCTTCTTTTTAAAGCACTTGAGGCCTTGGGAGGGCTGGGAGGAACTTTAAGAAGCTGAGCCTGCTTTTTATCTATCTCAAAGCAGAGCTGTTGATGTGTGTAAGGTAGAGTATACACTTTGAAGTTATTTTTACATCTAACATTGTCCCTTCTTCCCCATTAAGTGGTTTTTCTGGTGAAGAATGTATCTCTTGGATATTAGTGGCAACATTAGCATGCTTTGAGTCTATTTTGGCTAGTTGATTTTTTTTTTTTTTTTAATGTATCTGCATCCCTGTTTGCCCTCCAATTATATGGAGCTCTTAGCAGTCATTCCTGCTTTGTTCATTTCTCATCTCCTAGCATCTCCTAGTCCGCTTGAGTCAGCAAACATCTTTCAGAAAGGCACCAGGGAATGCTTCTACATTAAGGACCCATTCCCTGGTGGCTCAGTGGTAAAGAGTCTGCCTGCCAATGCAGGAGACATGGGAGACTCGGGTTCAATCCCTGGTTTGGGAAGATCCCCTGGAGTAGGAAATGGCAACTGATTCCACTATTTTTGCCTGGAAAATTCTATGGACAGAGGATGATCGTGTGCTGAGATATGACTCATGATCTTTGAGCAAAGGAACAGATGAGAGAGGGCGTTTTATTAAGAGCTCTGACTGCCAGGAAGAGCAGGGTATAGATTTAGAGGCATCAGGTGTGAAGCAGCTTCCTCTTCTGCCTGTTCCCAGATCACACTGCTCCAGCCCCCATCACTGCCGCCGTGTGTCTTCTCTTTTTCTGTCCATCCCTTCAGTGTTGGGACCTCTGGGTTTCTGTCCACAGACTTGCTTTCACACTTCCCCCAGGGACCCTCACCCACCCCCCAAGACTTCTGTGCTGAGGTTCTCCTTATCTGTAAGTCCAGCCTTCCTCCCCACCCTGTGTTCACATCACATCTTTCTGGCTGTCTACTGGATGTTACCAGTTGGAAATCCCACAGGCATCTCCAGAATCCAGTCTACCACCTTCTCAATAAACCTGCTCTTCCTCCCAGATTAATTGTCAGCCAGCAGGCCACCCAAGCCTAGGAAGGTGGGGTTTGTTATGGGCCTTGCTGTGAGGCTGGGAGCCTGTTGTCATAACCTGGGAGAGACCGTGTGGATCTCCTGGTCTTTCCCTTTTTAATCCATTGCTTCAGCCCTACCCGTGGGGCAGATCTATTTTAAAACGCAAAACAGGTTATTTTATTCCCTTGATGAAAACATTGCAGAATTTTTTGATTCTGGATTCTTAATGAAATCCCAAGGCCTCACTATACAAATCTGACTCATTTCTCTACATTTTTCATCATGTGCCATTCATTGTAATGAATGACTTGGTTGCTCAAGTGTGAACTTGTGCTTTAATACCTGTAGTTCCTCCTCTTAGAACGCCCGTCTCTCCTTTTGTGGCCAAATGTCCTTACCCTGCGAGATGGACTTTCCTCTGGGAGCTCTTTCTCGTGGCCACCCCCTGGTGCAGGCTGGCTCTCTGTATGCACGGTTTCCTTTGCCGTTTGTATTGCTGTTCATATTCTGTCTTCCCTGTTCCTTGGGGACAGGGACTGCACTTCATTCATGTTTGTGTCCCTAGCCTGACATAGAATATGTGCTCATGAATATTTATTGAATGAATCAGCATTTCCCCCCTTGCCTGCCACCGAAACCAATGGCTGTCCCTCAAGATCCGCCATAGTTTTCTTTATTCCACCATCCAGAACATCTTCCTTCCCCGTCCTTTACTTGTAGCCTGAAGTCATAGGCTGGACTGTAAGTCCTTTCTACCATTTGGACTCTTTTCCACTCTCATTATCTATCCTTTCTGTGCATCCTTTTCATTTGATCTGAAATGCGCATGTTTTCCTCCTTTTTGATGTCTAAATTCTACCTCTTCATTCAGAGCTTGTCACCTATTTCATTACTCTATGAAGCTTTTCTTGATGGTAATGCTTAATTATTCTCTTTTGCTTTATTTGCATTGGGTTTGACTCTCCAGTCGATTGTCAGCTTCACAAGGGCAGGGATCAAGTCTTAGCTTCTCTTTTCCCCCCACAGATCATATTGTGTCTGTCCTTACCACACAGTACTTATCCACAGTACTTACATAGTCTGTCCTTGTTTGTTGATGTGCAGGTGACCCACCAAGCTGAGGGCAGAGTTGTCCGGCAGTCTGGCTCTTCAGGATGGGGTAGCTTTCAAACATACCTAGATACCTCTGTAAGAAAAGGAGATTTTTAAATGTGATTTTTATTTTTTNTCCTTACCACACAGTACTTATCCACAGTACTTACATAGTCTGTCCTTGTTTGTTGACGTGCAGGTGACCCACCAAGCTGAGGGCAGAGTTGTCCTGCAGTCTGGCTCTTCAGGATGGGATAGCTTTCAAACATACCTAGATACCTCTGTAAGAAAAGGAGATTTTTAAATGTGATTTTTATTTTTTGTTTTATCTTGTTATCAGAGTGCCAGAGAAGCAGAAATCAAACTGAAAAGTGAAAGCAGAGTTAAACTTTTTTACTTGGACCCAGATGCTCAGGTAAGAAATATTTTAATATTTAGAATAGTTCAAGGAAAGAAAAGCTTTGATAGGTTATTTGCTTGCTAATTTGTTTGCTTATTTATATATTTTGGATGAAAAACAATATGATAATATAAAAAATGCAGGAGAAAGAAAACAAAAACTGGTAATTTCATTACCATTGCACAACCATTGTGAACATTTGATATTCCATAGATTGTTGAAAATTGAAGGAGATTTATCCAAAGATGTGCTAATCCACAAAAAACATACATAATTTACCCTGTAAACACACCACCAAGAAAATAGCATGCATCTCTACAGTTACCCAGTAGACGGTACTTTCCCGACTGGCCCAAGCTCAGTTCCAAACCCAAGCCTTGCCGTCCATCAGTCCACATCTGTGTCCTGAGAAAACCCCAAACACGCGTGGCGAGGGCCTCCAGGGCTGCCCACAAACAGGGCTGCTGCTCGGAGGGGCCAGCTGTCCCGCTGCATCTCCTCCCGTAGTTTCTTCTTCATTTGTTGTCTTTTTTTTTTTAAATAGAACTTCTTTTCCCCATTTAATAATAAGTATTTTCCTCTTTCTCTTCTCAGACTTCAAAACCATCTAGTTTTTTGGACAGGTTTTTGTTTAGTGTGGTGAAATATGCACAATATAAAATTTACCACTTTAACCATTTTTAAACATACTATTCACTGGCATTAGGTAGAGTCACATTATTGCACAAGTATCAGCACATTTTCTTTCCAGAACTTTTCCATCCTCCCAAACAGAATGGGCACTCTGTGCCCATTAAACAACAGCTTCCTGTATCTCCTTCCCCTCACCCTTAGTAACCTCTGTTCTACTTTCTGTCTTTAAGATTTTAACTATTTAGGAAGCTCATATATGTGGAATCATACGATATTTTCCTTTTCAAGTCTGGCTTGTTCCACTAGTATAATGTCTTCAGGGCCCATCCTTGTTGTAACATATGTCAGAACTTCATTCCTTTTTATGGCTTAGTAATATTTCATTGAATTTATAGTATATGCCACATTTTGATTATAGGTACTTCAGTTGATGAACACTTGAGTTATTCATAACAATAATTTTAAAGCTCTAAATAATCAGTCACTGAGTAGATATACCATCATTTATTTGACCATTATTATATCCTACATAAATGTATAAAATAGTAAACACAGTTTGCATAAATAAATATGTATAGCTTTTCTATATTTTAAGCAGTTTGCTCAAGATACATTTATTATGGGATTTTTTTTTCTTAGTGGAAACATAATACATTTATATATTTGCATTTTCTTTTAAAGAAGCTTGACTTCTCATCAGCTGAGCCAGAAGTGAAGCCATTTGAAGAGAAGTTTGGAAAAAGAATTCTCGTCAAGTGCAATGATTTATCTTTCAATTTGCAATGCTGTGTTGCCGAAAATGAAGAAGGGCCCACTACAAACGTAATTTTCCTTTTGAAAAACTAAAATTAAAAAAAAAAAACAAATTCCGAGGTTTCAGGTGAGCCTGTTGCAATGCAGTCATGTCACGCAGTCCTAGTTCCTGGTATTGGAGAACGGAAAGTGAGATCAGTGTGCAGAGGGTCATTTGGACCACCAGACAGGACGTTCACGATACAGGACGGGGAGGGAGGCTGTTGCACTTTCACAGTAACTTGTAGCAGCAATCATACACAGGTCTAGTTGTCTCTTCTTTGATAGCAGCGTTCTCTTGTCCCAACAGTTTGAGCCCTAGTGGTGGTCTGGATTGTTTCGTTTTGTCCAGGTCGAGCCTTTTTTTGTCACTCTGTCCCTGTTTGACGTCAAATACAACCGGAAGATTTCTGCCGACTTCCACGTGGACTTGAACCACTTCTCAGTGCGGCAGATGCTGGCCACCACGTCCCCGTCTCTGAGGAATGGCGACCGGCAGAGCTCGCCTGCCCCGCTGGGCATCCTCCACGAGGCCTCCATGCAGTACCCGAAGCAGGTGGGGGACTGGCCTAGTGGTCACGCCGCTAAGGCTTACCTTGTACAAGCTGTGTAAATACATAAATGAAGCTTAAAATGTGCAGTTGGGGTAAATGAGACTCTTAATTAGATTGATTATGTATATCACGAGGCTGTCAAAGCAAGCTGAAAGAGAAATGGCTTTTGACTTCTCGTTTCTTTTTTTCTAAACTTGCTGCTAGTTGCCTCCTCTGCCAAAGAGCCTTTCTGATCGAATGATGAACTGTTTGTGGATGAGTTAACCAGTTTGACGCTGGGTGCTTCTGAGCAGTTCTACTGTTTCAGTGCTGTTTGCTGATTGAGAATATTTAATGTTCGTGAGATTTGTTTAATGTGACTGTAAATTCTGCTCGCTAAAGAAGATGGTTTGTTCCCTAGGGGATATTTTCTGTCACATGTCCTCATCCTGATATATTCCTTGTGGCTAGAATTGAAAAAGTACTTCAGGGGAGCATCACCCATGGTGCTGAGCCATACATGAAGAGTTCCGACTCCTCCAAGGTATGGATGACTTTGGGATGATAAAAAGCAGTGTGGGAAAAAAATAGGAATAGAAATGCTTAAAGAAATCATAGTTAAGCCATATTTATGTTCTAAAAGAGATAGACTGCTTTCACTGTTCTTTGTTCAGTCACTCAGTCGTGTCCAACTCTTTGCAACCCCATGGACTGCAGCATGCCGGGTTTCCCTGTCCTTCAGCGTCTCCCAGAGTTTCCTCAAACTCATGTCCATTGAGCTGGTGATGCCATCCAACCATCTCATCCTCTGTCATGCCCTTCTCCTGGAACCTTCAATCTTTTTCAGCGTCACTGTCTTTTCTGATGAGTCTTTGCATCAGAGACCAAAGTCTCTGATGAGTCTTTGCACCCCGTTCTTTGCATCAGATGGCCAAAGTATTGGAGCTTCAGCTTCAGCATCAGTCTTTCCAATGAATATTCAGGATTGATTTCCTTTAGGATTGACTGGTTTGATCTCCTTGCAGTCCAAGGGACTCCCAAGAGTCTTCTCCAACACCCCAGTTCGAAAGCATCAATTCTTGGCGCTCAGCCTTCTTTATGGTCCAGCTCTCACATTTGTACATGACTACGGGCAAAACCATAGCTTTGACTATAGGGACCTCTGTTAGCAAAGTAATGCCTTTGCTTTTTAATATGCTTTCTAGGTTTGTCTCCTCTCATAGATTTACTCTTAAGAGTTAACCTTATGTGTCCAGTTTTCAGTGAAAAGTAATTCCATGTATAAACAAATACTTCATTTGGCTAGACTATCCTGGCAAAGGAATTACCAGCTTAATAGTAAACTTTCTTTCATTAAAAGGTACATATATTATATTTAAATGGAGTTCATTTCCACTTGCTGGCGTGTGTCCAAAGTCCTGGAATTGTAAATTTGGATCCATTTACTCTTAAATGTGAGACCGGAGACTAGGAGGTGACCTGGCTGGGATGGTCTGGCCGGTAATGTCCGCAGATCGAGCCCACTTGTGTTTTGTCAGGTGGGACAGGGCTCTGGTGGCCGAGGCAGTGTGACGTGAGGCAGGAGAGGGAAGGGAAATGCACGTGTGGTGTGTGTGCTGTGTGTTCATGACTTTGCTGTAGTGTTCGGTACTTGGGTGTACCTAGGAGTGTACATAAGTCACACTTCCAAAAACTTAGATTTACAAAGGTTTAGTTGCCCGCTCAGCTTCCCACAGCCGGAGTTGCCAAAGGACAGGTGACTGTCACTTTCCAGCATATCGAGCTGCCTGGTTCAAGTCAGCCATTTGAGTACTGGTTGTGCCAGTTTTACAGTACTTCTCGTTTCTTAAACAGTTTTTTCAAATAACTGGTCATCTGTGAGATGACCCTGATGCATTGACAAAGACAGGTGAGCAGGATTTGGGACACCCTGGAGGCTCTCACTGAGATCTTCTCAGCTGATTCAGAGCTTCCTCCCTGTGGTCACCAGTCCATCACAGACATGTCCACAAAGATGCAGGATAATTGTTAAATGACAGGTCCTAGGAGTCAGAGACCTGGGTGCTGAGTACCCAGCCAGCCTGGACATGTCGTGACCTCTCTGGGCCCCGGGTGTCACATGTGTAGTTGAAAGATGGTGCTGCTACCTGTCCCTCCCTTCCCTCAGGAACAGTGCTAAGATCAAATAGATAATGTACAAGTCAGTGCTGTGGAGACTGTAAATCAAGCCACTGACACATATAAGAGGACATCATCATCAAGTACTACAGCCCCCGTCAAGGAAGAGCCCATGTACCCAGGCACACAGCTTCAGACAGGATGCCCTTCTGGCTGATAAAAGCTGAGTCAAGTTTATCTGGAGAGAAGCTGTTTTATTTTTTAAATCAAGTCTGTAAAACCTGGGATGAGAAGCTCTTATAGTCTCTTTGGTGTTTTGATTAATAATCAGCGAATGCCCAAGATAAGATCTATTCCCCTGCTGTATGCGCAACACGTTTCCAAGGCTAGTATGCACCAGCTTGGCCGCTTCTTCCTGCCATGTGCATGGTTTGGAATTTGGCAGCCCATGCTGGTGCGAAAACCACGTATCCTCACAGGCGGGACGCCGTTCTTCCCAGTGTCCACTGAGCATCTGCTGAATTTACTCCTCCTTCATACTTACGGGATATGAAGCTCAGCCATGTGTACGTTTTTTCATGCATTCACACCTCCAAAGCAGTCAATTCAAGCAGAGATTAAGACTCAGCCGTCTTATGTAAAAATAGAAACTTCAGTAGAGATTTTACTGAGGGATGGTTTTTTCCTGTGTATCAAAATTGTCTCTACATGACCTCTCCTTTGGGGTTGGCCCGCCCTCATACCTCAAGGGTGTACTTTCCTTTGCTTGCTGAATAAAACTCTGAGCTATAATCGAGCTGTAAAAAAAAAAAAAAAAATTTGTCTCTTCATGTTTCCCAAGATGGCCTAGGGCATCGTTTGGAGGAAATCATTGCTTTGGAGGAAATTTTTGGGAGGAGTCTCTGTAGGTGTCCACCATAAACAGATTTTTTAAAAAGAGTAAAGTGGGGGAAAAAACCCAAAGGGCACACACTAGTTTTTCACTCTGGCTTCCACGTGCATCCTCAGTAAATCTGAGAGTTCACTGCAGGCAAGAGTGAAACATACTCAAATATTGCATTTTAGTCCACAACACAGTCATTATTGTTAAAACCTAAAAGCAATCGTTTCTACTTGAAAATGTGTAAGTAAAATGGCCACTCCGGGAAGGCTGACCATTCTACTCTATGATCTCCGAGTCTGCGTGGACGTGCCCTGCTGGAAGGAGAAAGGGAGGGACTGGATCATGAACCTGTTTCAGTGGAGAAATGTTTCCATCATCACTCCTAAAGGCCTCAGTTCCCCGATGTGGTTTCAGTACACTTGTCATAGTTAGTAGGCGGAAGGGATGCTGGCAAGTCGAGCCCATGCTCTTCATTTTGCAGGTAGGGAAGCAGAGTCCAGAGAGGTTCAGTGGTCCAGACTCACACAGCTGGTTTCGCTTTGACTCAGAAGCAGACAGGATGCTGTTGTTCTCCTTCTGAGTCTTCTAGATGAGCGCTTCTCAGACCTGGTGCACACAGATCACCGGAGTTCTGATCAGATTTCAGGTTCTGACCCAGGAGGTCTGGAGTGGGGCCTGAGACCCAGCTTTCCTGACCAGCTCCTGGTGGAACCGATGCTGCAGCTCTGCAGAGTTCACACTGGTTCACTGGCAGTACAGCATGTTGCCCAACATTGGTTTGATTCTGATTTACTTAAGTAATGTAAAAGATCTGTAGTCACGTACAGATGTGAGAGTTGGACCATAAAGAAGTCTGAGTGCTAAAGAGTTGATGCTTTTGAACTATGGTGCTAGGGAAGACTCTTGAGAGTCCTTTGGACTGCAAGGAGATCAAACCAGTCAATCCTACAGAAAATCAACCCTAAATATTCATTGGAAGGACTGAAACTCCAGTAATTTGGCCACCTGATGCAAAGAGCCAACTCATTGGAAAAGACCATGATGCTGGGAAAGATCGAGAGCAGAAGGAAAAGAGGGCATCAGAAGATGAGATGCCTAGATGGCATCATCAATTCAATGGACATGAACTTGGGCAAACTCCGGGAGATGAGGGACAAGGAAGCCTGGTGTGCTTCAGTCCATGGGGTCATACAGAGTTGGACATGATTGGCGACTGAACAACAATAGCTAAAGACCCTTCACACTCTACTCTGACTGAATCAGTCGGACTTTGTAGTAGTAACAGTGCAGTACCCCAGGACAAGCAAATTTGAGGATATTAGGTGTCATCTGCTTTAGCGGTAGGGGTATTGTTGATAAATAGACCTGCCATGCATGCGTCTCAGGCCAAAACTAAATCTGCACTTTAGAGTTAATCCACCCCCCACACAAACCAAAAGTGATCGTGAGAAAGTGAAAGTAGCGGTAATTTATACCTACAAACAAGAACGTGGTGTTTGAAAGCCCTGGCCTAACTTAAGTCAGTACCTGTCATGCCTTAATAACAAGCGTATACTCCCCAAATCTGGGAAGTCCGCATAGGCCAGTGCACATTAGGAGCTGTGAAAGCTTAGTGTTTACATTAGTGTCCTCATTTAAACCCCAGTAATGGGATATATTGGGGCATGAATACCAAGTACTAGTAATTACTGTTAACTCAGGAACTTATACTACATAGCCCTTAGTCATAAAGAAATACGAAAGCCTGTGAAATGGCCTGCCTGTTGCCTATGAAGTCCAAAGAAAAGACATACATTTTGGAAACAGTTTTCATTTGGTATTCTTTGTAAATCACTGCTAGAGGATATGATGAACAGAATCCTCTGCACTGAGAGTAAATCCAGCAGTGTTACACTTAGATCTGCTTGTCCATGCATCTGATACTACAGGAAGAGCTTGTTCAGTGACTGTGAGATAATCACTCTGTAGTTCACAGTTCTCCCTTCTGTGGGATACAGTAACTCATAGTTCTACTCTGATGTCTTTAAGGTTGCTCAGAAGGTTCTGAAGAATGCCAAGCAGGCATGCCAAAGGCTAGGGCAGTACAGAATGCCATTTGCTTGGGCAGCAAGGTAAGGGGAATTTTTTTTTTTTTTTTTTAAGTATCTTGATTGTTTTTTGTACATGTCACTTTTTAAAGGAGTTGCTTTTTTTTTTCCCTAGGTTTTTTGTTTTAATTGGAGGATAATTGCTTTACAATGTTGTGATGGTTTCTGCCATGCAACAACGTGAATCAGCTATGTGTGTGCCTAGTTCCCCTCCCTCTTGAGCTCCCCACCCCCCAAGCCACCCTCCAGGTCGTCACAGAGCACCAGGCTAGGCTCCCTGTGCTGTGTAGGAGCTTCTCACTAGCTGTGTGTTTTACACAGGGTAGTGTATATATGCCAGCGATACCCTCTCAGTTCATCCCATCCTCTCCTTCCCCTGCTGTGTCCAGGAATCTGGAGGAGAACATCCTTTATACCTTTTATATAGATACAGCTATACGGAGAGACAGACAGACAGACTGACCGACCCATTCTGTCTGTTGTCCAGAAGCAGAAGATTTAAATCTGTAAAACTGAAAACCAAGCAAGCTGTATATCTGAAACATCATTTATTAGAGACCCAGAAAAAGGCGGTGCTGGTGGGAGAAGGGCGCTGTCAGCCCTGGCAGGATGGACAGGAGTGTGTGTGGCAGAGCTGGGGCTCCAGGTTCCAGCCCGCGCCTCCAGCTGGGAGTGGGTGGCAGCCCGGTCAGTGAGGCCCACAGACCCCCTGTATTTTGAGTCGTCAGCATTTGGCTGTGTGTTTTATTTCCTAAGCGCAGGCCATTTGCTGGAAATATTTTCTATGTAAATTGAGTTAGCTGTGTTCATCCTCATAAATACCTTCCTCGTCTTTCGATAATGAGATTTCTGCTGGCCATAGCCAGTGGAATGACAATTAGTCTTCACTTAGAAACCAGAGTCCAGCTGTGGATTTATTTTGGTCACTTGGTCACTTGGAAACTTAGACATGTCGTTTTGCTATTTCAGGACGTTATTTAAGGATGCATCTGGAAGCCTTGACAAAAGCGCCAGGTTTTCTGCTCTCTACAAGCAAGACAGCAATAAGCTATCCAACGAAGACATGCTCAAGTTACTTGCAGACTTTCGGAAGTGAGTCTCAAGGCCTTGCCTGTTTCTTCTACACCAGAGAAGCAGAAGTTACTGTATGAGATGGGGGTTGGCAGCCCTGTGTCAGAAGTCACTCCCTTGGCTGGTTAGCTTGAACCTGGTACCCCGCCTGAAGTGACCGCGTTTGGGGGTGGTTTCGGCTCACAGTGTGGCTTCCTGGGTGGTGCTTGGAGGGTGGAGTTTGCAGGGCCATCAGTGAAAACATGGTACGAGCATAGAGCCTGCAGCCAAGCAGCTAAGATCACAGGCCTCCACTGGTCCCGAGCGCGGGGTGGTTCTCCCTGTGCACCAGGCCTCCCGTAGGAAGGGTTTCCTGGGGAGACTGTGGTCCGGAAGGCCAGCGAGAGACTCAGAAACCCGGAAATATGGACCCAGTGCTGTCAAGCGCAGAAGACACAGTGCCAAGAGGGAGGCTGCAGTCCTTTTTCATTAAGAATCTAAAGAAATGCCACTGTGTCTTTGAGTGTTTGTCACACTTGAGTTAGCGAAGTAGAGAATTCTTTTTTCTTTTTTTTTTTTAAACCTTAATGTTGCTTTATTTTCTTTCCTTTTTTTTTTTTTTTTTAACAAAAAATAATCACATGTCAGTGGCTTGGACCCCAGCTTGGATCCAAAGCTATTGTTCCTGCTCCCGTGTTTATCTCAAATGTCATTTAGCAATAGACGAGAAACATGTTCTGAAGCTGCCTTAGTGTTTAGAAAATTGCTGTCAAAGCTCATGAGCCACGTTGCCCCTTGCCTTTGTGGTGATTATCAGAGGAGAGAGTCCGAGATTTAGTCAGAAAGTAATCCTGTCAGAGAGATGGTATTGCTGACGTGTGCTCCAAGAAGCATCCGTCTAAGAAGAGGGATGCAATATTTTATATTTATTTGATTTGCTCATGATTGCGTGTCTTATTTCTGCAGGGGATCTGAAAGCAAAGTATAAAAATAGAACATTTTCTTTAAAATGCAGATCTTTTTTAAATGCTACCATATTGGGTAGTTTGGGTGATAATGCTGTTAGTTTCTGCACGAGGTTTACAGATGTTGACAAAAGGCCAGTGGAAATGTGAGGAACCCTGAGAGAAAGTGATTCCATTAGTTGGGGCTGGTGAGGGGCAAAGATGACTGCGTTCGTCATAGGCTGTAGTTATGTGGGAGCAAGAATTTGGAACCATTAGGGACATCCAGGTTCACATGAACAGAACCGCAAGATATCTTGACCGTGAGACTGCTCAAGACAACAGTGATGATGTCTGAGGAAGCTTAAAAACAGGAGTTGGGAACTTTTCAAAACTGGGAACAATTCAACCAAATGCTGAATCTGTGAGCCACTGAGCTGTGATGCTTCTTGCCAGTGATCTCAAAGACGTTATTAACAGGTAGCTTCTGAAGAACCAGGAGGCCGCATCCTGTGTTCTGGGAACTAGCCGTCCTAACCACATTTCTGCGTCTCCTTTTGCAATTGGGTCACTAAGCTGGTTCAACAGAAGAATGTAAAGCGTATATTCCACGATGACCAAGAAGTCAGAGCAGTGTGAGAGAGTGAGAAATTGCTCAGTGCTGGAGTAACCAGATGCGGGGAGGGGATGACGGGCGGCTAGGCTCAGTCTGGCGATGGGCTTCTAGGGGTTTGAGAAGGAGCCGCTTCTTGGCAATAGTCTGCACAGTATCTTCATGGAAGACTTTTATGAGAATGTAAAGTGCTGATGAATGTCTTCGTGACATATGTATTAGGAACATCTAATACATTAAATGTTAGAATCTGGATTTAGGAGGGTCTTAATCAACTACAGATGACTCAGTCATAAAAAGGTAAAATTTCATTGGGACAAAAATCAAATCCTATTTTGATTTCTAAAAACATAATTGTATAAAGACAGGGTGGAGAGATAGAACAGATAGTAAAACATATAAAAAAAGATATAGGGATTTTAGGTGACTGTCTATTTAATATAGCTTCTATGAAGTTTAAAATTATTTTTGTGCCTTGCATTATATTTCTCTAGGAAGTGCTGCTGTAGAATTCAGAGCTAACTAACTTGTTTGACTTTTCTCTTCTCTTATTTGTAGACCTGAGAAGATGGCTAAACTCCCCGTGATTTTGGGCAATCTAGACATTACAATTGATAACGTTTCCTCAGACTTTCCTAGTAAGTGTACGTTCTGTGTAATAAACAGACCAACTTTTGTTTGGTTTTTACTTCAGTTTGTTTGTTTGTTTGTTTTTTTAGATTATGTCAACTCATCATACATTCCTACAAAGCAATTTGAAACCTGTACTAAAATGCCAATTACGTTTGAGGTGGAGGAATTTGTACCCTGCATCCCTAAACACACTCAACCTTACACCATCTACAACAATCACCTGTATGTTTATCCTAAGTCCTTGAAATATGACAGTCAAAAGTCTTTTGCCAAGGTGAGTGGCAAAATTGAGTTTTTATTTAATTTTTTTAAAATTTGTTTTATTTGTTCGTTTGTATATTTTTGGCTACGCTGGGTCTGCCTTGCTGCTCGCGGGCTTTCTCGAGTTGTGCATGCGCTTGGTTGCTGCGCAGCACATGGCCTCTTCCCCGACCAGGGACCAGACCTGCGTCCACTGCATTGGCAGGCAGGTTTTTAACCACAAGACACCAAGGAAGCCCAAGTTTTCTTTTCAATACCAAACTTTCTTAGGTTTTTGGCTTCTCGTGTTCTTTCATAAATATTTGCATACTTTAATCTTTTTTTAAATTCTTTTTTATGTAACTGTCGCTGCAGGCCAGAAATATTGCTATTTGCATTGAATTCAAAGATTCAGATGAGGAAGACTCTAAGCCTCTGAAGGTTGGTACTTTATGTGTCCACGTTTTTCCATTTTAAAAATGCAGTTCCTGATACTGCACAGCTAAAGGGACTTAGCACATTTTAGTGGACACAGACACAAAATATGTGACACCACAGACTATAGCCACATACACTGAACCTTACAGAACAGGAATAACTGAGTGCTTGCTCTTAATTGGCAATTTCTGTTTTGTAACACTCTTTAGGGATTGGGTTTTCTTATGCGTATTCAATTCAGTAAACATCATGTACCTTGCTTGAAAATGTTGATTCTAGTTGTAATAATAATAGTAGTAGGTTATTGGTGATATTTATTGAGTGCTTACTATATTCCAGGCTCTGCTTGTACAGCCTTATAGATATTAGTTTCCTTTAATGCTCCTAACAGTCTTTAGAGTTAGGAACTATTATTATCTGCCTCTTTTTTTTTTTTTTTTTTTTTTACATGATGGGACTAATGCTCAGAATTTAAATGAATTGTTCAGGACCATACATTAGTGGAACCGGTGTTCAAACCCAGGCAGTCTGGCTCCAGAACCCAAATTCTTCACTCTAACTATGTGGAAGTGACTTTCCCCAAAGGGAAGGATATAATATGTGAAGAATATAATACAGTTTTTGTCCTCAAGAAATTCATAGTTTAGTGGGAAAGGCTGTCATGGAGGAAAAGCTCCTGACACATAGAAGATACTGAAATGGTTTTTTGGATAAAACCGAATGATTAGTATAATAAATTGCCAAAAGGACACAGGAAAGGAATGAATCATTTCTTGAAGGATGCATGAGAGTTTGCTTGTTGTACATGGAAGGGAAGTTTCTTCAGATAGGAGGATTGTGTCAGTAAAGGCATGGAGGTGAAAGTCAGAAATGAGCTATTGGTGTCCGCAGAGTAGAGTAGGGATAGGGGAGGGCTGGGAGGTGAGCGAGGGGAGTAAGGGGGCTTGTGGGCCTAGAGTCTTGTAAGCAGGAGAAATCCATCAAAGAGGGCTTCGTTTATGCTATAGGAATGCTGCTTTCTTTACAACACATCTGAGTTTAATTTCTTGCTCTATTGATTGAATTCTGGTATCTCCCTTTGCTAATTGTCATTTTAGTGCATTTACGGCAGACCTGGTGGGCCGCTATTCACAGAAAGCGCCTTTGCTGCGGTTTTACACCATCATCAAAACCCAGAGTTTTATGATGAGGTAAGTGAGGTTTTCAAAGGAAAACCAGTTTTGAGGAAAACTCTAATTTCTTTGCCTAGCAAAGCAAAATTCAAGAGAAGCTGCATATAAAACTGAAATTACAGTGTTAGAACTAAATGTTGAAATATTTGGTTTACTTAATTTTTCTAATTATAAGAGCAACACATTTATTTAAAAAAAAAATAAGTTGGAAAGTACAGATAATGCAGAAAAGAAAAAGTCAAAATTCTTCCTGTATCACTACCACAATTAATATTCTCACCTATTTCTCTTCATACTTAAGTGTAGTTAAACATCTGTTGGACCTGAGAATCTTCCTTATTTGGGGGTTTCCTTATGTAGAATTATACACTTCCCTGGTGGCTCAGATGGTAAAGAATCTGCCTGCAGTGCAGGAGACCCAAGTTCGATCCCTGGACTGGGAAGATCTCCTGGAGAAGGAAATGGCAACCCACTCTAGTATTCTTGCCTGTAGAATTCCATGGATAGGGAAGACTGGCAGGTTACAGTCCATGGGGTCACAAAGAGTCAGACATGACTGAGCGACTAACACACACACATGTAGAATTATAATGTAGTTCACTCAAACTACTATGTGAATCCTGCTCTTAAATAGTCAAACCTGGTTTTTCATTATGGCTTGGCTGTGGCAACAAAATGGCATCTCTCGTGTGTTTTCCAGTTCTTTCTAGAGTTGAAATACCAACTTTCCTGTTTTGGGACAATGAATTTAGTCCATTCATGCTACTGTAACAGAATGCCACAAACTGCGTGGCTTGTAAAGAGCAGATATTAATTGCTCATGGTCCTGGAGGCTAGAAGTCTAGGATCAGGGTGCCAGCCAGCATGGTCGGGTGAGGGCCACCTCCCAGGTCACAGACTTCAGTTGTGTCCTCACATGGCAGGAAGGACTGGGGAGCACTATAGAATCTCTTGTTGCTGCTGCTGCACGCTTTAATCATGTCCGACTCTGTTCGACCCCAGAGACGGCAGCCCACTAGGCTCCCCCGTCCCTGGGATTCTCCAGGCAAGAACACTGGAGTGGGTTGCCATTTCCTTCTCCAATGCATGAAAGTGAAAGTGAAGTCACTCAGTCATGTCCAACCCTCAGCGACCCCATGGACTACAGCCTTCCAGGCTCCTCCGTCCATGGGATTTTCCAGGCAAGAGTACTGGAGTGGGGTGCCATTGCTTACAAGAGCATTAATCCCATTCGTAAGGGCTCCACCCTCATGACCTAATCGCCCCCAAAGGCCCCAGTTACTAATACCATCACCTTTGGAGCTAGGATTTCAATTTATGAATTTGTAGGCTGGACACAAACAGTTAGACCATAACACTGTGTTAAGGATCCATTTCTTCAACAGTCTCAGATCTCTTTAACTGCAGGCGTTAAATCAGTTTGGAGACCAAATGCACGTTTGTGCACGGGTGACCTGTTGTTGTTTTGGGATATAAGAAAGATTGTTATTTTTGTCTTCCCTGCAGATTAAAATAGAATTGCCCACCCAGCTACATGAAAAGCACCACTTGCTGTTCACATTCTTCCATGTCAGCTGCGATAATTCAAATAAAGGGAGCACGAAGAAGAAGGACGTCGTTGAAACACAAGGTTTGAATGTCATCATCCCTTTGATTGTTCACAACTTGTGCATTAGGTTCTTAAATTTCGTTTTGATTCTACATTTGAGTACTTTCACTGAAAGAGTGTTTAGATGATGTTAGAGAAGGTAGCATGCCTGGCTCACATGTGTACATTTTATAGGAGATAGTTTTAGACTTCTCATCCCGTGGAGGCCAACATGCATTATGAGTCTTTGCTGCAGAGGCTCTTTTCTGAATCGTCTCAATTTCTTAGATTGGAATTAGCAGTTCTTAACAATCAGGCATTAGTGACGTGGCTATCTTCATCCATTTTCCTATACTTCCGCTGATTTTTGTTGTTGTTGTTGTTCTTTGTTTCAACAGTGGGATATTCTTGGCTTCCTCTACTGAAGGATGGAAGGGTGGTGACTAGCGAGCAGCACATCCCTGTCTCAGCCAATCTCCCGTCTGGCTACCTAGGCTTCCAGGAACATGGGATGGGCAGGGTATGGGACTTTAAGATCGGTTTACCCCAGTTCCTTCCAAAAGCATGCAATATTTTTGCCAGTCCCAATATTTTGGTTTTAGTTATTCATTTTACAAGTAAACTTAGCCCCTTGGAACGCTTCCCTGGTGACTCAGATGGTAAAGAATCAACCTGCAATCTGGGAGACCTGGGTTCGATCCCTGGATTGGGACGAGCCCCTGGAGAAAGGAACGCCACTCCAGTATTCTTGCCTGGAGAATTCCATGGACACAGGAGACTGGAAGGCTACAGCCAAAGGAGTTGCAAAGAGTCAAACACGACTAAGTGACTTTCACTAGGCCACTTTCACTAGGCAGTGCTGGTAATAGTTACCATAATCTAGAATTATAGTTTGGGCATTTATAAGCCCTGAACTGGCACTGCTTCAGCAGGGAAATGGAAACTTGAAGATGAGATAGGAGTTTGTCTCTGCAAATTAGCCATGCTCAATAAAGATATGTTCTTACAGCCCTGCAAATGATTAGAAATTGTGTTCCAGCTTATTGTAAGTCTAGTAAGCAAATCCCTTATCCACTTCGTAGCCCTTTCTGATACATTTCTGATTCATGAAAGCCTGAGTCTTCTCAGATTTCTCCAATTGGTTTGTTGGTTTTATATTCTTTTTAGCCATCTTAAATTTTATTGACTTGAGTTTTATAACATACTTAGTTAAGATCTGGTCCATTTCATTGTGAATGGCTTTTAATATCTCTGCATTTAAATAGCGCCAAATTTGGGCCAATGTTATGGACAGATAGTTAAAATACTCAAAAATAAGGGTAAAATCATAATAATATTCAGTTGTTATGATGGTTATTATTCAGTTATTATTCCTAGTCTGAGAATGAGAAAAGTGGAGGTTTCAGAAATAAAAACAAGTACAAACATGACCAACCGTTTTCAGGTGCTAGGGATACTTACTATCCTATTTATTTTATCTGGTACCTTATGCCATCACTTTCAGAATCCTGAGTTCAAGTTTGGTCAAGTGATTGGTAAAATTGGAACCTTTCCCTCTCAGATGGACAATAATTTATAGAGCTGCAACTATATAGAAAAGATAGCTTAGACAATCTATTAAGAAGAGCATTGTACTTGGGAGAAGAAAGTGGGCATGATTACATGCCTACCATGAGCCAGGAGTAAATAACAAGTCAGTGAAGCTGTCTGGCATTCAGTACTTCGTCAGTACACTCAACTGAAGATGCTGTTTGAAGCCAAGGTCACTAATCTGTTGGGATTTTTTTTTCCCTCCATATTTTTGCAGCATTATGGTCCAGAAATTAAATGGGTAGATGGAAGCAAGCCTCTGCTCAAAGTTTCAACTCATCTGGTTTCCACAGTGTACACTCAGGTACATGCTGTTCCATTAAAATTAGCAGTGACGGCTTTGTGAATGAATTTGCATGATTTTATTGGCAGAATAAAATCGTAGTTGATAAGTTACATAGATATATTTTCACTCTGTAAGTCCTTTTGTAAAGAAAGTACATATACGGTGCTCTCATGTAATGATATAAATGGGTAGTACAAGTAACAGTTCTCATAATAAATTTTCTACTTTTGTTGGAGGCCCTTTGAAGTCTTTTCTTTTCTTAATTTTATTTTTATATGATGTTTCATAGTCTGAATTAAACACGCATTCTGCGGAAGCAAATACCTCTGTGTCCATACCAGATATGCTAACAGGCTTTCATTTTCCTTTCTTCTTTTATCTCCGCAGGATCAGCACTTACATAATTTTTTCCAGTACTGTCAGAAAACCGAATCCGGAGCCCAGGCCTTAGGAAGTGAACTCGTAAAATACCTTAAGGTATCAGATGTCTTTCTTAGTAACTCCCTTTTTTCTGTTTGGTGGTGAGTGTTGTTCCCATCCCTGGAAACCTAATAGGGCTGCTCTTCATTTTTTCCAGTACTGTCAGAAAACCGAATCCGGAGCCCAGGCCTTAGGAAGTGAACTCGTAAAATACCTTAAGGTATCAGATGTCTTTCTTAGTAACTCCCTTTTTTCTGTTTGGTGGTGAGTGTTGTTCCCACCCCTGGAAACCTAATAGGGCTGCTCTTCACCAGATGTTCTCACAGTGATATCATCTTTAGGGCAAGGAGTAGACTCAGAAATGATATGACTGCAGTCTTCCTCCAGCCCCACATATACATTTCTCAGGCCGGCCTAAAGCATGTGATTCCACATAGAAAACCAGCCACTTGTAGGCTTTTTCTATGAGTGCTCACTGCACACAGAGCACAGTCACAGGAGCGTAAAAGACAGTGACTGCAGTCCCACCGTGAAGTAACTTCTAGTTCATTGTAAAGGACAACGTAACCTTGGTGAATGTGTTCTAGATGGGGGAGAAAAACAACAGAAATAATGCACATAAACTCCTGAGGGCAGGAGGAGAAGGGGATGACAGAGGATGAGATGGTTGGATGACATCCCCAACTCAGTGGACAGGAGCTTGAGCAAACCCTGGAAGACAGTTAAGGACAGGGAAAGCTGGTGTACTGCAGCCCATGGGGTTGCAAAGAGTCGGACATGACTGAGTGACTGCACAACAATGCACGTAACCAGCCCTAGCTTTGTGCAGACAGGAGGCTCCTGGGGCAAGCAGGAGGGTTAGCCCAGGGGAGTGTCACCCAGAATGTGATTCTAGGGGAGCAATAGCTAAAAATGTGTTCTAGGCATTGGGACAAAACAGACAAAGTGTGAGAAGTGGAATTGGTTTGATTTAACCAAGGGAAATGGAATGGGGATTCTGAAATCCCTGCTTCAAGTCCCACATAGGAGCTACACCATAGGAGCCATGCAACTTGAAGAAGAACCTTTTATTCGTCGTCTCCATTGCTGCTCTGACAAATTACTGCCGACTTGGTGACTTTAGCGACTTCACTTTCACTTTCACTTTGGTGGCTTTAAACAACACAAATCTGTTTTCTTGCACTTCTTGTAACTCTGAAGTCTGACATGAGTCTCACTGGGCCAAACTCAGGACGTTATTAACAGGACTGAGTTCCTTTCTGTAAGCTCCGGGGGTTGATCTATTTCCCACCCTTTTCCAGCTCCTAAAGGCTCCTTCATTCCTTAGCTTGTGGCCCCTTCCCACATCTCAAAGCCAGCAGTGTTGCATCTCAGAGCATTCTTCCCCACCACTCCCCTGCTCCCTCTTTGACTTCTAAGGACCCACGTGATTGCTTTGGGCCCTCCTGGATAATCTAGCAGAGTCTCCCGTCTCAAGGCCAGCTAATCTGACTAGCAGCCCTAATTCCCCTTTACAATATAACACAGTCACAGGTTCTGAGGCTTCAGACACAGACATCTTTGTCCAGTAGCCTGGTTGCCACTGTCTCCATTTGTTTCAACGGGTTTCTTCCATCCGTGTTTGAAGCTGAGTGGAAATTTCTTGGGGTTGGTTTACTTTTAAAATGATAACACAAACCTTGCCATCCCATGCCCGTAGAGCCTGCACGCGATGGAGGGTCACGTGATGATCGCCTTCTTGCCCACCATCCTAAACCAGCTCTTCCGCGTCCTCACCCGAGCAACCCAGGAGGAGGTTGCGGTCAACGTGACACGGTGAGCGAGGCAGAAAGGTAGTACCCTTCTTCCCTCTCAGTCTGTCCACGTCTGGAGCACAGCCGTACATATCTGGGGTGCCAGTACATGTTGGACATGATATTTAAGAAACTTGTTTTGATCCCATATGTGGGGGCCCCATCCAATGCCTTGTTTCCTCGTTTCCTGTGGTGCCAATAGCATCATCATTGTTCTACTACTGCTGTGATAATAATGAAATGTTTCCATTTCCACATTACTATTCATTGCTTTATTCATTCCTGTGGTGTGTAGGGTCATTATTCATGTGGTTGCCCAGTGCCATGAGGAAGGATTGGAGAGCCACTTGAGGTCATATGTTAAGGTATGTAAATTTAACTGCCCTGGTCATTCAAGTCTGTGGCTCTCCAACTTTTCTTCTAAGGACCTATTTTATTTTCTTTAAATCTAGTTATTTGAAGATGTATTTGGGATAACACTTAACACCACTGCTTTCTCTTCTGTTCCTGCAACCAGTACTTGCACCTGAATGAGGGGGAAGTCCAAAGAGGGGCAGCCATTCATTTATTTCTTAATTTCATCCTTTCAGCTACATTTCTTTCTTTAAGGGTTTTTTCAAACAATGTGACCCAAATGATATAGAGGTTTAAAGATGGAAGGTTAGCTCTAGCCACCATCAAATTGGACTATGTAGGAAAGCAAGAGACAACATTAGATAAATGTCAACAAGTTCATCATTTACATACAGTATTCAGTGAACACAGTGGCCTTTACTGTTCTGAGTAGTTACACATGTTCTGTTTAGCCTTGAACACCTCTGAACTGTAGTTGTGTATTAGTTTATATTTAGACTAATTTGGGGTGCTTCAAGGACTCAGTTGCTGCATGTCAGTCATATGACATGTTGATTACAGTTTTGGGGAGGTAGAGTTCTGTCCTGGAAGACCCACCAAATGAGTCAGATGGTTCACGTGTTTTGATGGGTTCCCTGAAGACACCCTGGGCTCCCTCTTCCTGTCACATGACACCCACCCTTCCCACCTTCTGTGTCCACACCTTCCTCTCCCACCCATCAGTGGTACCTGGTCCCTGGTCTCCATCGTTGGGAGCCTCTCCAACTCCTCAATGCATCTTGGAGAACCAGTGCACTAAAGCATCTTTCCCCTTTCTTCAAAGTATGCATATAAGGCCGAGCCATATATTGCTTCCGAATACAAGACAGTGCACGAAGAGCTGACCAAATCCATGACCACGATTCTCAAGCCTTCTGCCGACTTCCTCACCAGCAACAAACTACTCAAGGTACGTCGGGAGGGCCAGTGTGGCTTTGCAGTGGGCAAATTGAAGAAACTTCAGACTTCATGGCCTGATCAATTTCACCTTCTTTGTGCTTTTGGAGACAGTCAGCAGCTCCTCCAAGCGGGTAACAGAGATAACTCTTCAGTAGCAACTTTGCTGTTTATGCTTGTGCTCCAAAGAGAGCCGCAAGGCATTACTACACTCAGAGTGTCACAGTCCTATTCAGACCAGTGGCGGACACTGAGTCAGAGACTGTAAAGGCAAGCGTCCGCAGGTGGGAGTCAGCCGAGAGGAAAGGCCTCGTGTGAGATCCGGGGCGCCCGTGGCTGGCTGTGCCGTGTTAGGTGTAAGCGCCAGTTTCCCAGTGGGATGGCGCTGTTTACGGCTGGGCACGTGGAAGCAGGTGCCTATCTGCCGTGCCCCTCGGGTCCGACCATTCGTCAAGAGGTTCAGCTGTGTTTTCAGGTCACACTTGTTTCACATCAGTGACCTTACTAAGAGAGTAAACGTCTCGTCTTCTGATTTGTTGTTTTCCTTACTGGATTCTTTTTTTTTTTTTCAGTATTCGTGGTTTTTCTTTGAAGTTTTGATAAAATCCATGGCTCAGCATTTGATAGAAAACTCCAAAGTTAAGGTATGTCACTTCCTCTCAAGGTTCGCCTGGCAGTTCTTGGTGGGGGGACATCTCTTTCATTGTAGCCAACACCTATTAAAGCTCTCTGGGTACCAGTCCCGGCACTGCTCTAGGGGCTTTTGAGTAGTGAGGCATTTTAGCTTTATAACAACCCCACAAGCAGAAGTGATAGTCTCGCCCCTTGTTTTATGGATGAAGAAGCTAATACCAGAGTGCATGAGTGCCCAGGGCTGTGCTATGGCGCATGGAGGGAGGGGGCTTTGTGACCAGTCCAGCTCCAGAGCCCACACTCATGGAGCGCTGTGTTATTAAAAGTCCAAACAGAAGTATGTTTTTTCCTTTGACCAGCTTAGAAGTCTTCACATTTGTGGAAATAGGAGTAGCAGCTTAAGCATTCATTCAAAATGTAATTACCTGGTGTTTCTTAAGTGTCTTGAACATGGTGCAGTATTCTCAGGAACTTGGATGGGAAAATCTAATATGACCACACAGTCTCAATAGCCAATCAGTGGACTCAGAGACACAACTCCATCCCGCTGGACACCTCCTCCCTGTGGTTCCCAGATTTGTGTGACTCTCTGTGTCCCGGGCTGTCCCCTGCTCCCTGCTGGTCTCTTCCACAAGATGAACTGACTCTGGACTGACACCACCGCTGGCTGTCTGAGGCTCAGTGTAAATACATATTTATAGTATTCCAACACAGTAAACCCAGGCGGCTGTGGGCAGAATTGCTTGAGACTCTCTGGGTCCCAGAATTGCTGTGTGATGGGATTCTTGCTGCATCTTAGCTTTGCAGAAGCAGAGTCTCAGGGGCATGTGGTCGGGCGCAGCAGGTGCTTGAGCAGGGCGCAGCCGTCTTGGAGCCCAGCAGCCCCCGCAGTGAATGTGGGAAGGATAAGGGGGCCTGAGGGAAGGAGGCTTGAGTTCTGAGCCCCCTGGACCAGGGATCTGGGTGCGGAGCAAGCCTGGGGAAGAGCTGGTGGACTTTGTCAGGTGGGAGGGTAGTGGTCCAGAACCTAAAGCTGTGCTTTCTGCTATAGAGCCAGTGCTGGAGCCTGAGGAGGTTTCCTCCCCCCCTCCCCCAACCCCCGCTTTAAAATCCAATTTTAGTGCACAGGGAGGTGCCAGATGGAGGTGGGCCCTGCCTTCCGCAGAGTAACGCACCATCTAAATCACGCCAGCACAGCCTGCCAAGGGAAAAATCTAGCAGATTGTCTCCTTGGCAGTATGCAGCTAACTAGGCACGCACACACGTGTGTGTGCGCGCGCGCGCACACGCACACACACACACATCCCCTCACCATGTTATGTTATACTGCCTTTCTGTTGAAGATGTCATCTCCTATTCAAGACAGGCTCTAGGCCAGTCTCAGTCTGCTGAGACTGCCATCACAAGTTCAATACTCTGGGGGCTTGAACAACAGAAACTCATTTCTTTGTGATTCTGGAGGAGAGAGATCTGAGAGCAAGGTGTCTGTAGGACTCGTTTCCTCTGAGGTGTCTCTCCTTGGTTTATGGGGGTGGGGGGTCTTCTTGCTTGTCTGCATCCTAATATCCTTCTTGCGTGTCCTGTAAGGTTAAGGCTCATCTTGATGACCTCGTTTTATCCTAATTTCCTCTTCGAAGACCCTATCTCCAAAAAACGCTCCCATTCTGAGGTGGGCTTAGGACTTCAACATCGGGCTTTTGCTGGGTAATCGGGGAGAGGGACACGATTCAGTTCATAACAAGGCCCTACTGGATTTTCATTATTTTTGTCCTTAAACAGGGTCACTTCAGAGACTGGTGACTTGATTATATTTTTTTAAATAGCCAATTTGTTCAGAAGGTTTTTGCTGAGCCCTTATATGTCAGGCTCAAAAGTTATGCAGTTATATGCAGTGTGGTTCATGCCCTCGTGGAGATCAGGTGGGAAAGTGAGACCATGGGAGCTATGGTCAAGGAGGTGAGGAACACGTCTGAAACATTTCTGAGAAGTGTATTTAAAATCAAGTATCAGGTGGCGCTAGTGGTAAAGAATCCACCTGCCAATGCAGGAGAGGCAAGAGACATGGGTTTGATCCCTGGGTCAGGAATATCCCTTGGAGGAGGAAATGGCAACCCACTCTGGTATTCTTGCCTGGGAAACCCCATGGACAGAGGAGCCTGGTGGGCTACAGTCCATGGAGCTGCAAAGAGTCAGACATGACTGAACACACATGGATCAGTGTCGTCTAGCCTAGAACTGTGATAGAAAGTTAATAAAGGATTGTGTGTGTTCTTTTCTCAAGATGCCAAATTGAACCACAGAATTTTGGGGTCAGTAGAGACCAGAAAGCCATCTTTTTGTGCAGCTGCCCCCTTATTTCACAGAAGTGATGGTGGAGGTCTAAACCCATGAAGATCTAGATCCTTGCCCAGGATCACAAAGCCTCGCAAAACCAAGAATCATGCCAAAGTCAGAGTAAGCCCCTCACCAGTGTCCTGCTGTTCCCAGCCTATAGCCCAATTCTCTAGCTCCACAGATAAATATTTAGTTTATCCTTTAGGGCTTTACACAGGCCACTCAAGTGCTGCCATGCACAACCTTTTCTGTAAGTTAATTATATCCTGGTCTCAAAACAGCATTCAGAGGGTTTTTAGAGGTAGTTTATTTTAAAGCATTCCAGCTTGAAAAAAACACAGGCATCCAAAAAGAGAATGCTTAACTGTAACATAATTTACTATAAAAAGGGATTCTGAACACCTGCTCACCACTCGGGGGAGTCCGACGTTGGTCACTTTTAGAGGGGCTCCCCTCCCCCGTGACTTCTGCTTCCTTGTCACCCAAGATGCCACCCTTTCGCTAAATCATGCTGCCCTTCCCTGAAACCACACGTTTTTAATTTTTGTAGAACTTAAAAATTGAAGTAGAGTTGCTTTACAATATTTTATAAATTACAGGTTGTAATTGCAATTGTGATTCATAATTTTAAAGGTTATATTCCATCTATAGTTATTATAAAACATTGGCCATATTTCCCTTGTTGTGCCATATATCCTTGCAGCTTATTTTACACCAAATAGTTCTTGCCTCTTCTTCCCCTGGCTCTATATTGCCCGTCCCAATTCCTTTTCCCCATGGTAAGCAGTAGCTAAATCACACCTTGATCGAGGAACTTCTCTCCTGCTTTTTGAAGCCTGCAGTCACTTTGCCTCAAATCTTAGGTGATGAGTTGTATACGGTTGCATCAGCTCTTTTCGTGTTCGTCTGACATCTGTAGAGTTGCATGCCCTAGTCTCCAGTCCCTGTGCTCTGGATTTAGGGAACAAGTTCATATTCACCATTTCTGTACCATTGGTGGTTTCCAGAATCATGATCAAATCCCCTTAGACTTTTTCTATTTTTAGGCTGAAGTTTGTCAAAATACTCCAATGTGTTTATAATCCTGATCTTGACATTTTTCCTCATTGGTGAGTCGTCTTCAGTTGCTGTAAGCAGGCACACACCCATCTCATAGGAGCACCTGGGCCATGGTTCACAGAAGAGCTAAACAGTGCTTTCAGTGTCCTTGAAGGCACCCTTCCCAAGAAAGTCTGCCACAAACCAGCACTTGGGGTCATAGCGTGTGATGAGCTTCGGTCTTCATTTTCCAATCCCGGTGCTGGCCAGGCTGTTTCATCTGATGCACATATATGGGGAGGGATAGACCTGCATGCTGTGCCAAAGGTGCAGGCAATGTCATGTGCCCACCTTCCCATCCCCAGCCAATCAAACTATGACCCCTTTGCAAAGGAGAGCTGAGAATCAGAGCCTCTCTCTGAACTAGCATCTGAAATAGTCAATTTCCATACCACCGCAGATGGACCTGTGAAGTTTGGATTGATTACCTGTGACCATTCCAGACTTGAGTGTTCCATAGGTGATGTGCTTAGAATGTATAATAAGTAGTTTTGGGGGAAAAATGCAAAATAGGCCTCACTGTGGCCTCCTGAGGAGTTCCCAACCCCCAGCTCCACTCTGCTTCTAAGGTCAGCGTACTTTAGGTTTTTCTTCCCTGTGGTTTAGTTTTCAGTTCAGTTCAGTCGCTCAGTCGTGTCCGACTCTTTGCAACCCCATGAATCGCAGCATGCCAGGCCTCCCTGTTCATTACCATCTCTCGGAGTTCACTTAGACTCACGTCCATCGAGTCCGTGATGCCATACAGCCATCTCATCCTCGGTCGTCCCCTTCTCCTCCTGCCCCCAATCCCTCCCAGCATCAGAGTCTTTTCCAATGAGTCAACTCTTCGCATGAGGTGGCCAAAGGTTTAGTTTTAGCAGCTATAATTTCAGCACTCATTTTGAGTTTCCTTCCCTCCCACGTTGACTCAAGCACATTGTTAGCACTCCACAGGTGCTCCTGCAGGAAGCTGGAAGCCTGGCTGGGGACAGGCCGCACCTCTTCCCTTAAGTGTCAGTTGTTTAGCTTTCAGCCATTTTCTGTCTTAATTGAGCAAGAAAGAGCTTTCATTTGAAGAGTGAAAGAAGGGCAGTGTGGTTCCTGTTCTGAGTGGACTGCCTGGACTTCTGAACGATGTGTGAAACTCTGTTCATCTGTGATGGCAGAACAGTTAACAGCCAAGCTTCCGTCCACGAGGGTGTGTTTCAAACAGTGAGTGCTCCAGGCAGGGCACTGAGGAGAGATGCAGGCAGAGTGGAGAGTGCGGCCTCCACCGTGCAGTTGACAGAGTCCGTGGAGAAGAACACGCATTTAGAGGAAAGCGTGTGAAGGTGTCTGTGTGAGCTCCAACACGAGAGGACATTCGTGTGGTGCTGGAGCTGGAGCTCCGCCTGGGCCTTGGAGGCCGCCTCCCTTGTGGGAGGAGAATGAGGGTCCGGCAGAGGAAGGAGCTCGTGCCCAGGCTGAGGGTAGAGGGAAGAGTGCAAACAGGATTAGCTCAGAGACAGCGAAGAGACTGTGGGGGAGCTCTGCGGGCAAGCAGCGGACAGTTAATAGAGACCTGAAGAGGAAGGGTGGTGACAAGGTGAAGCTGAGTGCGTTACCAGAGTGCTTAGAAAACTTTTATACCAACAAGTCTGCCTTCCCCCTGAAGTTTGAATAGTCATGGGCAGGCAGACCCCTCACCAGCAGCATCTGTTGGAGGCAGAGATGGTGGGGGCTGGGCCGCCATGGACGCTGCCGCAGCACTGACAGAAGATCCCGCAGCAGGACATGATCAGGAGGTAGCGTTTCATTTGGCCAGGAAGTCCCCTGCCATCTTAGCATCCTGTCCTGAGCCAGCGCTCATATACTTACTGCCCTAGACATCAGCTCGTTAGCCTGGGTCATGTGCTTCCATCTCAGTTTGTAGTGCTCTCTGTAAAATCGTCTCATCACCTCAGTCTTTATCACCCTTCTGTGTGCATCTTACCTCATTGCTGTGTTGCCAAATTAGGACTCTTGACAATAGCTGTTTGTCACAAGGGGGAACTTCATCTCACCTTTCAAAGGCACTGAGTTATCACCTCCTAATCACCGAGCAGTATTGTTGGTTGGTTGGTATGTTAATTATACACCACTCTTCACCACACTTCTTTCCTTTTAATAAAAAAATCTATTGTAGAAAATTTTAAAAGGAAAGAGAGTAGTTTAATGAATCTCACGCACCTCTCACCCACTCAGCTTCAACAGTTATCAACACTCTGCCATTCTTGCTTTATGAATCCACCCCCATACTTCTCTTTTACCTAGAGTATTTTAAGAACATTTCCTCAATATTTTATCATTTCCTCTGTAAAACTATAGGGTATAATATCCAATGGGTAAAGACTTTAAAGAATAACCATTGCACCATTATGACACTCAATAAAGTTAGCAATATTTCTTTATTATCATCTAACACCCCATCTGTATTCAGTTTCCCCCAGGTGTCTCGAAAGTGTCATTTTGCAATTGATCTGAATCAGGATCTAAACACAGTCCACACATTGCCATGGGTTGATGTGGCCCTGAAGTTCTCTTGAACCCTCACACTGTTCCTTCTCTGTTTGTTTCTTAATGCAGTGTATTTGTTGAAGAAAGTAGGCCACCTGACCTGCAGAATTTCCCACACTCTAGATTTGGCCGATTGTAAGCTTGCAGTAATACATAACATGATTCTCTGTTCCCTCTGTTTCTTGTGTAGTGATATCTAGAGGCTGAACTCCTTTCAGATTTGACATTATATGTGGCAAGGATACACCTTAGTTGGTACTCCTGTATCTTACATATCAGGAGGTATAGGATGCCCAGTTGTTGTCTCCATTATAGAATTTTCCACCCACTTTTCATGGTTTAAGCAACTGTTAACTCAGCACCATTTGGTAGGCTTTTCTTGGGAGACCTTGTTTTTTAGGAGTGGCTGGCTTGGGAGCTGGCAGTCATGCTTAGTGGTTAGAGTTGGCCATGCCTGAATTCCTGATAGCTAATGGTTGATGGAGGCTGACACCTCAGGATCTAGAGTTACTGGTTTGCCAGAATGGAACAAAATCCTTTGGGAATTTCAGATTTTACTATTCTGTTTTTGAAAGTAGATAAACTTCCAATTCTTATGACTTGATCCTTCCCTCACTGGATTCTTGAGTTTATGTACATTTACAAAGATTGTCTTGTTATTGGTGTGAGAACTGAGATTATTGTAAAGCTGGAGTTCCAAAATTTCATTATAGTTTCTGGTATTTAAAGCATAAAATAATGCGTGCTCTCATACTAAAATACCTAGGCTCCAGTTCTAGTTTTACAAAATACTGTTTGTTTGCTATTAAGATACTGGTTTGGCTGCTCCAGAATAGGCCAAAATAATAGTGGCTTTGATAAGACGATAGGTTCATTTCTCTCTTTTAGAAAATTATGAGCCATAGGCAGCTCAAACAGTGGGAAGCTTGTCCTACAAGGTCATTTGGGGACTCACGTTCCTATCCAATTATCCAGCCCAGGTAGCATCCTTGTCTGCATGGTTGAGAAGCTGGCTCACCACCACCCCACATTCCAGGCAGTGGCAAAGAGGAGGATTCGGAAGGCAACGTAACTTTCTCTTATAGCCCATTGGCCAGAATGAGTCGGATGACTATTATCTTGCCACGTTACGCTGGGAAATGTAGCCTCTAGCTGGGAGGCCATGTGTCCCTGTCAAACCCTGGCATTCTGCCACTAAAAGGGAGAAGGGAAGGAAGGATATTAAAGGTCAGTTAGTATTCTTTATTGAATCTTCTCAAGCTTCAGTTTCCTCTCGTCTGTAACATAGGGATGGAAACACCCCCTGCTGTGGGGTTAGAATCATATGTATTCATGGACCATCCAGTTCAGCCCGCTTCCCATTCCGGGTCCTCAGTAAACTGTTCCACTTATGGAGCAGGAGAAAGGTGGGAGAGGGGGCAGTATGGCCTCAGAGAGCAGAAAGCACACAGGCCTTGAACTCACTGTATAAATAGATCCAGATTTGAGTCTCTGTTATTGTTAGCTGAGTGGACTGAAGACACATTTACCTGACCTCTCAGATTCTCTATAAAATGAGAGTGTTTAAGAATTTAATGAAAAGGTTATATAAAAATATCTAGTACAGTGCCCAGTATGTAGAAGACACATGGTAAGTAGTAGCTAATCACTAAGTGATGTGTGTGTAATTTCTTAGGTATTCATTCCTGACAGAGAAAATAATTATTATGTGAAGTTAAGTGAAGTGAAGTGAAGTCGCTCAGTCGTGTCCGACTCTTTGCAATCCCATGGACTATAGCCTATCAGGCTCCTCCGTCCATGGGATTTTCCAGGCAAGAGTGCTGGAGTGGATTGCCATTTCCTTCTCCAGGGGATCTTCCCGACCCAGGAATCGAACCTGGGTCTCCCACTTTGCAGGCAGATGCTTTACCATCAGAGCCACCAGGGAAGCCTCCTCTTGGCCTCTCCGGTGGCGGGACCGGCGGGTTGACCAGCCGGCCGGCCGGAATCCACTCTCCTCTTGGCCTCTCTGGTGATGGGACCAGTGGGTCAACCAGCTGGACTCCTGAGCAGTTTCAACTAGTGACATACAGTCACCATTCTGTGTGTGTTCAGTTTGAATACTTGAGGCTTAACCCTAAGCCAGTACTTTCTAAAGCAATCTCTGCATTTTACTTTGGCTGATTTGAATGCCTGTACCTTTCAGAGATAAGATTTCTTTTCCCCCCAAAACAGTTCAACTTAAAAAAATAATCAGTGTTTGCTCTAACCCTTTTCAGCTGTTGCGAAACCAGAGATTCCCTGCCTCCTATCATCACGCGGTGGAAACTGTTGTGACTATGCTAATGCCTCACATCACGCAGAAGTTCCGAGATAACCCAGATGCATCCAAGAATGCCAACCACAGCCTGGCTGTGTTCATCAAGGTGGGGGGGCCTCCAGCGGGGAGGGTGTCCACCAGGGGCCAAATGTGCTCTTTCTAGCAGAATGACTCGTATGCAGTAGGTGCTCAGTGAATATGTTTATGCCAGAGGATAAACTTATTCGCAGTAAACACTGATATGAACCCAACTTTCCATGACAGCCTGAATACTTACCCTTGTGGGTTGTTTCCTCCACAGAGATGTTTCACCTTCATGGACAGAGGCTTTGTCTTCAAGCAGATCAACAACTACATCAGCTGTTTTGCTCCTGGAGATCCTAAGGTAGTGTGTGTGCCTGCATGTGTGTGTGTGTTACACACTTCTTTTTGTCTCTCTGAGTGAATCCAGATACCCACCTATTTCTCTGGGTTCACATCAGAATTGTCTTTCAGTCCCAGAGGCATTACTCACTGCCCTCCCTTAGAGATACTAACTAATAATAACTAGTATTCACAGTAGTATGTGAGATATTGTGTGTGTGTGTGTGTGTGTGTGTGTGTGTGTGTGTGTGTGTGTGTAGTTAGTCACCAGGTCATGTCCACCTGTTTAGGACCCCTGTGGACTATAGCCCACCAGGCTCCTCTGTCAATGGGATTTTCCAGGCAAGAATACTGGAGTGAATTGCCATTTCCTTCTCCAGGTGATCTTCCTAACCCAGGGATCAATTCCACTCTCCTGTATTGGCAGGCTGGTTCTTTACCACTGCGCCACCAGGGAAGCCTGTCTGAGATATTAGGGACACAGTAATTCCAAATGCAACATAAACATACCTTTGGTTTTTCGCATAAATACCCGAAATGACTTCTCAACTGCACAACTAAAAGTATTCTTGTTGCAAATCATAGTTTATTTAACAAGGTAACAGAAGGAACCACACAGCCTTTCTTTGCTAGAATTTTCTGTTTCTTCCCTTGTGTGTCTATTTTAAAGGTCTGCCCTTCTCATTTTCTTCTTGCTTTGAATCTGGTCTGTAATTATACGCTGCCTGAAATCCTTTATTGACGTCGGAGGAGCATAAATAATAAATGCCCTAAAAGTCAATGGAGAACATTATTTAGCAAAATGTGTTCCCCATTTTCAAATGAATCCCTGAAGCCATGCTGAAATCTGTAAAGTACCCTAGAGCGTGTAGCCCTGAGACAGGGAAGAAGCCACAGGCAGAGTGTCATTCCTCAGGGGTTTCTTAGGAGGCTGTGCAGAGTATCCATAACGTATGATTATAACCGTTTTTTTCCTGCAGACCCTCTTTGAATACAAATTCGAATTTCTCCGTGTGGTGTGCAATCATGAACATTATATTCCTTTGAATTTACCAATGCCATTTGGAAAAGGCAGGATTCAAAGATATCAAGGTAATCTATCTTTAAATATATTAATCCTAATCTTTTAAAAAAGAGAGCCATTCACTTTAAGAGAATTAGTTCACACATGACATTAAGACTATCTGATATTTTTCATTGGTGAATTCATTTTTTTTTCTCGTTTCCATTTTTTTTAAAAATTGATAAAATGCTTCATAGGAACTTAACTTTTTTTTAGCAGACTTACCAGACTATTGATCATGCCAGTGTGACTCTTTTTTCATTTAACAATTCCATTGCTTAAACAATAGAAATCCTTTTTATTTACTGTAGTCTATTTTTATTTGTTTCACTTTTCCTTTTTTCTTACGAATTAGCTTTTCTTTCACCAACTGTGGAGTCAAATGACACTCCTGTAGGTAGGTGTGGGGTGTGACGCTTGCTTTCTTGCATCTTCCTGCTTTAAAAGAAAAAGAATGCAAGTGATTGCTGAAATGCTTACGTGTGCTATGCATTTAGGCATTTCCCATGTACTTGGATCAATTTTAAAATTCACGATAAGCCAGTGAATTTGTTCTCACTGTAGCTAACACATTAATGTAACATCCCTGGGAGGCGTCTTGTTTTTTGCTCCTGGGATCACTAGGTCCCAGGATCTAGTGAGGATCCTAGAGAGGAGGTTTCTTTAAGAAGTAAAGCAAACAAACAAAAAACCCTGCTTCACTTCTAAAGTGTATTCTCCCACTGTTTTCCTAGTCCTTGTTTATAGCAGTAGCAGTAACCTTTGTCACACGCAACACGGGTTTTCACATGCTTTCTATGTTTGCATGTTGAGTCTTTATTCACTGTTCTGTATCCTTTCTGAGTTTGAAGAGAATTAAGCTCACAGAGATTTCTTTGTCTTCATTGAGTAAGTCAAATGAATCCACCTAGCCTCTCGGGTCTATCATAGTGCAGTATTTAGCACCTTGCATGTGCTCAGGATTATGTATGCTGCAGGAGAGAAAAAGTGGAAGGATGCCACCAAACTATCTGTTGTTGCCTCGTCACTCAGTCGTGCCCAACTCTTTGCAGCCCCGTGGACTGTAGCCCATGAGGCTCCTCAGTCCATGGGATTCTCCAGGCAAGAATACTGGAGTGGGTTTCCATTTCCTTCCCCATCAAATTATTGATGACACCTAAGTCAAGTGACCCTGAAATTCAGGGATGAATACACAAAGGCATTCATTCAGAGACATAAATATCTTAAATGCCCAAAAGAGGCTCAAACTGCCTATAAAAAGCAAGGTAGGGACCGTGGCCTGACATTGGTTATCATGTATTCAGCAAATATTTGCCCAGCACCAATTCTACCTAACCTTGGGATATAGTTGTGGTCAACAAGGATGAAGTCCCCAGCTGTCAGAGTGATGCATGCTAAGGAGAGGAAAAGTGAGGGAACAGGATAGGAAGTGGATGACATTGAGATCAGGTGGCCAGGAAGAGCCTCACTGAGAAGGTGACTTTGGGGTAATAATTGGAAAAGGTGCAGGGTTGAGCATTCTGGGCCATTCAGAATCCCCCACCCAACCCTGCCTCACCACCTGTCTCCCCCTGAGCTGTTCCCCACACTCCAGACACACCTGCTGGTCCCAGATGTGTGGGGGATAGCTCCTCACTCCTGACGCTTCTCAGCCTCACACAGCACCTCGCTGGGGTCCTCATGTTCCTCCCAGCCAGTCACTCGGCCAGTCACTGGATCTGGGCCTGGCCAGGCCCTTGCCTCTCCCAGCGCCCCACCCTGCACCCTTAGCCCGCCAGCAGTTACTGGCCCACCTGTCCCTGGGGACCATGACTGTCTTTTCCTCTCACCTGTCAGGGTGCTCAGGACAGCTCTTTCTGTCCAGTGGTTGGGCGGTGAACCTGTTCTAATCTTCCCCACTGGCCCAGTTGTTTATTCCCGCAGAACAGAGTGAGGAGAGCCTTCACATACCCCGAGACCTGCACAAACTCTTGTAGACTATCAGGGAATTTGGAGCTAGAAGGACAGGCGGCTTCAGTATGAATTTTCATAACTGCACCGTAGGAATAAGGTTTGGTTTTGTTTTTTAGCATTCTCCTTCCTCTCACCCTTCTCACCTGCTCTTCCTCCTTCCTCTGTGCACACACACGTACTCACATGCACACACACATGTGTACAGTTAAACCCATAAATAGTTTTCTTCTAAGGGACTCATGTGAATTCAGGCTATGAACTGTCTTTTCAATAATATGTGCTTAAAACTCGTAAACAGTGGACACGAGTGTTCTGGAAAGTCCTGGAAAGGGTTCCTAGGAATTGAGTGAGAATCTAAATAGGGTTAGAAACAACTGTCCAGCATGAGATTAAAACCAAAGTAGAGGCCCATTGACTTTCCTCTAATGATGGATGCGGTATAAGAATTTAAATCCAAGCCACAGCTTACTGGAAGCGTGTTATTTCAGCTTTAGAGTGTGGTGTTTAGCTACTTGTTTCTACCTTCCCTCAGTAGAGTTCACATTTGGTTGCATCTCTTTTCTAGAAGAGCTTCCAGTTTTGTCTCTTAGCTTGCCGATGACTTAGCTAGTTTGATTTGGTGCTTTGTCCATTTTAGTTCTAGTTTATATTAGTTTTCTATTTGCTTTTTGAGGTACAGAAGTTTTAAGAGTATATTTGAGAAAATTCTATATTAAATAAGGTCTTCAGTGATAGCAAAATAAGTAGGTTATATGCTAACTCGGTCATTTTAAACCCATTAGGTGGAGTATATGGGCATTAATAACCAGGAAATAGATAAATGAACCCATTAGTGAAGAACATTTTAATAGGCCATGCATATTTATTCTTTAGTTATGTGTTTGCTGTGCACAAATTACTCCTCTATAATGTTATCAATTACTACAATATTTGAATTTCATATGAGTAACAAAATTACATTTGTAATATAATGTGTTGTTCTATATTCTAAAAATTGGTCCTAAAACTATTCACTGACTTAATAATTATGTAGCATGTAATACTTTCTATAATCAAAATCCAGTGCATTTATTTGGTGGCGGTGGCTTGGTCACTAAGTCATGTCCGACTCTCTTGCGATCCCTGTGGACTGTAGCCCACCAGGCTCCCTGACCATAGGATTTCCCAGGCAAGAACACTGGAGTCAGTAGAAATTTCCTCCTGCAGGGGATCTTCCCAACCCAGGGATCTTCCCAACCCAGGGTCTCCTGCATTGCAGGCAGTCTCCTGCATTGTGGAGTGATTTAATTGTATTTAAACTCTGTTTTCATTTTGGAATGTAGAGCAGTGTTTTAGGTTATCAGCCTTTGGGAGCCAGAAGTGACCACCTGTTGACCCACATAGGGGAGCCTGAAAGGAAAGGGTGGGCTTGATTTTTATTTTATTCAAAGAGTATCACATCGCTTCTAACTAAAGCAGTTTGTTTGTATGCTCATTTCAGATCTCCAGCTTGACTACGCATTAACAGACGAGTTCTGCAGAAACCACTTCTTGGTGGGACTCTTACTGAGGGAGGTGGGGGCCGCCCTTCAGGAATTCAGGGAGGTCCGAGTGATTGCCATCAGCGTGCTCAAGAACCTGCTGATAAAGCACTCTTTTGACGACAGATACGCTTCCAGGGTGAGTGTTCTCTGATGTATGGAAATGTGACTGATAACATGACCTTCATTTTGAGTAATCCAAAGAAATAAGCAACTAGAAAATTAGTAACAATAGCATAAAAGCTTTCTCTGTTTATGCAATAAAATCTAACAGCCATCTTTATAGGAAGGGTCCCAATACAGGACCTGGCCAGTGCTCGCCTAGTCCATCATTAAGCTCTCCAAGGCCAGGATTCACTTACACTGTACACCTTTGTTCCAGAGCCATCAGGCGAGGATAGCCACTCTCTACCTGCCTCTGTTCGGTCTGCTGATTGAGAACGTCCAGCGGATCAACGTGAGAGATGTATCTCCCTTCCCGGTGAACCCTGGCAGTGTACGTAAACACACTAACACAGACACGGCCTGCATTTGTTTCCTGCGGCTGCTAACAAAACACCATGGACGGGGTGGCCCAGAGCAAGTAGGAATTTATTCCTTCACTGCCAGAGGGCCAGAGATCCAAAATCAAGGTGTCAGCGGGGTTGGTTCCCTCTGGAGGTGCTGGGTGAAGAGCTAGGGCTGTGCCACTCTCCCAGCCACTGGTGCTTGCCTGGAACCTTGCCGTGTTTGGCCGTGGCTGTGTGACTCAGACTCTGCCTGTCTTCCGTGGTGTTCTCTCTGGTGTGCTGGTATCCTGTCCCATCCTTATAAGGACACCAGGGCTTGGATTTCGTCCACAGTGACCTCATCTTATCTTACATCTTAATGACATCTGCAGAGACCCTCTTTCCAAATAAGGTTCTGAGGTTCAGGATGGATGTGCATTTGGAGGGACACTCTTCAACTATACACCCCTCCTTTTTGCCCCCCAAACCATAATAATCTACAGTAGTCTTTGTATATTGCATTTCTGGCTAAGATGGGGTCAATCAGTAAACCTTCAGCTCTTGTTAAAAATCATTCTTAAAAAAAAAAATTATTATAAAAAGCCATGCTTTCCTGATGGCTCACTTTCTTGTAAGATGTCAGGATCTTTGTGTATCCAAGAAAAATTTAAAGAAATAAGAATTTTATTTTGGGAAAAAAAAAAAAAAAAAAGGCATAATTCTAACCTGTGTGTTACAAGATGTCAGTGCTAGTCTCAGTCCTGGTGTATTAATAGAATACTACAGAGTCTTTGAAAAGTCACTTCTTTGGGCTTAAGTTTCTGTGTGTCTATAAAATTAGAGAGATAATCAGACTAGATGTCGGAGGGTGGGGGCGGCCAAGGTGAGCAATCCCACCTCCCCTAATTGACCACCTTAATTTATTTTAGCCTTATGCAGATATTTAAAGATATATTGGAAGTTAAGTTGAGTGAAGGGTGATGCCAGGTATGATCTCAAAGCCTTTTGGTTGGAGACAGTTGCCGTTAATTTGGACAGGTTAGCAGTTCAGTGTCCTTTTCCTGGTTATTCTAGACCCTTGCACTGGCTCCATTGTTCATCTTACCACTGTCGTGATGGCATACGCTGGGGAGTTTCCTTGTGTTTCTTTTCTGTCCCTTTTTCTCCTACAGTGGTGCTCTGTCCTAGTTTTTATACCTCTCTCCTCTGAGCACATCTTCTATCTGATGGTGCATTGAGAGGAGCCCTATTTTGTAGAGCACGTTTGTATCAATAGTTCCAAGGAGCATGAGTGGTCACTGTCCTTAAATGGGCTTCACCACACTCATCTCGCCCTCGCCAACACTGCCCTGCACCTGTGTGTTCTCTAAATCTGTCTGCTTTTCTAATCAGAATAAGCAATTCAGGGTCCTCTCTGTTCTCCTTCAACCCTGAGAAACGTGAATACCATCTTTTTCTCTGGCTTCCACCAAAGTATAATCTGTTACGACACAAGAGTTCACAAGAAGCGCCTAACCTGCAGAGGTTTTCACCACCGCTATTGTGAGGTCATTATTGTTCATTTGGGAGGATTTTTGATGAGAGAGAGAGAAACCAACGTTCCAGTTAGAAAGAGCACTCGAGGCTTCTTCTGAAGGAAGAAACCTGCTGAAATAATCTGGAAGGATGCTGGGTATCCGAGCTGTGGAAAGGGAGAAGTGCTAGACTCCGGGGGAAGACAGGACTCCCTGGGCCAAGGCTGCTCTGCCCCCCAGGCCTGAAGTGCCCCGCGCTCCCCACTCCTGCTGCAACCCGTCCCCTCCCTCCTCCCCTCACAGGCTCCATGCTGGTCCTCCCACCCACACGTGATGGGCAGGCCAGGCCGTTCTGCCCTGTTCTCCCGCTCACGCTCACACTCCCAAGAACAGTCGGTGACTCTTATAACCATCTTTAATGATTTCTCGTCTCTCTTCCCCTTCCACAGACTGTGAAGGAAGAATCCCTCACTTTGCCGGCAGTGAACCCGTTAGTGACGCCCCAGAAGTCTGGGGGTACGCTGGACGCCAGCCTGCACAGGGACCTCTTTGGCGCCATCTCTGGCATGGGTAATGCTCGGGCTCTGACCTGTTTTGGCTAGTTGTATTCAGAAAGTGTCTTTATCCAGTCGTCCATTAGCTTTCCGATCAGAACTTTGAAGTCTTGAGTTTCTGCTTCACGTGTTCTTTTTCTTATTTTGCTGCTGAGCTCTGAAACCCCCCTCAACCCTACACTGAAATACAGATCCCCAGTTTGCAGGAATTCTCAATATAGTACACTTAATTGCATATTTGTCTTGTTTGCTTTGTGTTTAATGCATGTTAATTTTTCATTTTAAATCTTCAAATTAGATTGTTTATGCTTTTAGGAGAAAAAAATCTTTGCAGGTGTGTGTGGGGGGTTAGAGTTTATTTGTAGTGTTAACGATTTAGATGAAATGTGAGAGAGTAATTCCTGAAGGAGTTACTGGTTTATGGCTCAAATGCAATGCTGAAATCAGTTTTCTAAAATCTTCTTTCCTAGAATGTTTTTTTTTCTATTTAAACTAATTTTAGAGCAGCCCCCATGGGGAGGAAAACAGATGGCATAATTCAAGATTCAAACTGAGTAGTTTTTTCATTTAAAAAAATGCCTGAGAAATGTACTGATTAATATTCTGACTAATTGAGCCCATGTGCCAGCTCCTTCATAAAGATAATGGTACAAAAATATACATACATCTTCACAGACACTCACAGGCTTATGCTGTCTCTATCTCTCCCTCTGTTTTACACCACAGTTTGGATAAATGAAGCACCCTACTGTGGCTAGTGCTCAGACCACCCAAAGATGGAATTAACCCACAGGGCAGAATAAAAGGGCAGTCCTTTTATCTAATTAATCTGCAGGCTTATTGTTCATTCTGAGTTTATGTCCTTAGCTTTTGTGGTGTTCTTGTTGCTAACATGCTATTTCATGTAGGCAACGAAACTGGCCAGACTATAAAATTGGAAACCTCACACCAGTGCTCAGATTTATCATCGAACACCCATACCAGTCTTTAATCTTGCTTATGTTTATGTGTATTTTTCATAGTTCTGTTTACCTCATTTGGCATCGTAAAGATGAAATGAGTTAATTCATCCAGAATGCAGAGCCTGGCACACAGCATTTCCACTGCCCTCCTCCTGGGGCTCTCACGCTGACCGCTCACCCAGCCACTCTCTGGGAGTGGGAAGGGGTCCCTTCCAGGCTCTGTCTGCAGCGGTCCATGGCACTGGCTTTAAAGCCAGACAGCTGTGTCCTTGGGTCCAGACTTCCACTGTTTACAATTGCAAGGGCAAGATGTCTGTCCTCTTCATCCTGTGTCCACATTTCAAAAACAGTCCTGGTGAGGGAAGAAGAGCTAGTTCAGTGTTGCAGAGCTTGGCAAGGTAGACACCTCAGTGTTGTTATTTGACTGTCATTGTAACAAGCACAGTTCTTCAGTGTTATTCATGCTTTGTGATAGGCTCTTAGAAGCCAGTCAAATGAGTCCCACAGCCTAAATCTTAACTCTCTGATCCCTCTGACCAGCATTTCTGCAGGATCCAAGACTTTGCGAAAATGGTGAAACTAGAATGAGGTGATGTTTTGACTCTGGCTTGATTTCTCCAGTTCCACATTCACCCGGTTAGGGTTTGGGATTCCTTGAGAACATGGAGCTGAGCCGTGGGGGTGTCTTCAGCACAACTTCAGTGGCATAAATGGCCTTCGATTGCTCTGTGTTTGTGGTGAAGTTATGAAAAGTACTTGAGACTAATTTTGTCTTTTTCATTCTTTCTTGAATTTTAAGATGTGGATCCACTTTTCACGGGAATTCACCGCAGCAGACTTATTTATACTCGGGCTTTTATCTGTGACCCCACCTTCCCCTCACCCCCCATCTTTAAACACTGTAATCCTAACTTCCTTTTAGAAATGCCTTCCAGGGAAGCCCCCACCTTTGAACTGGGTTTGCTAGTTGTTTTCTGGTAGCTTTAGCTCTTCTTTTATTCACCAAGGAATTCCATATCTCGAGGAGATTCTCCTTCCACACTTACTGAGGACATACCCTCAGCGTTTTTTTTAATGCCTTTGGAACATGGTACATGAAAATTTCTAAAACCAATTCATCGCCTGGATAAAAACTACTGTAAGGTTACATTCATTTTAAAAGGCATGCATTCTTAGGCTCAGAGTTCTTTTTTCCACCTACTCAGTGTATTGCGTTTTGCTGTCTGTACCAAAGGGGAGAGAGTTGAACTAAAGTTCTCTGAAAAGTTATGCACTATGTACCAGGCCAGGATATTAAATACAGACAAACACATACAACAGGAACATGGTTCTACTAAGCCTGTTGATTTTGATTTATTGCATTTCCATCTGTTTGCCTTAGATTAGGACTCTTGTTCTGGAATTAAGCCCAAAACTCTGAGAATTTAGGGTCTAATTTTACTTTCCCAAGAGTCTCTTTCTCTTGAGCTCTGTGTTGTACATTAAATATGAAGTCTGGTTATATTAGGAGGCCGATAGTTATAATTTGGTCACAGAGCATGTCTCTTTTCTGAGTACAGAAAAAGACTTATTGCTTTTTCATAGCGTTTTGACCTGGTTCTCGCGGCAGTTACACAGTTCCTGTCCTGGGTTCGTGCTGCCGGTGGCCCGTGGTTTACATGTTCCCGCCTTCACTTACGTTTTCAGATTCTCCTGACCCTTCTTTCCTTTCCTGAATCGGTTTTAGGGATGGTGGATAAGCCTGGGGGTGGGGGGTGGACTAACTTAGAGGTGTCTCAGTCCACCGCAGCTAATTGACAGGCTGAAACCCAGAAGGGCCTGCCTGTCCCGAGGTGCCAGGTGAAGGCATCTCACGTGAAGGCAGCTTGGGAACGAGAGGGCCATGCTCACAGCCTGCTGCGTGGGGCTGGGGGTCTTCTGCAGTTTGCACAGCCAGCCAGGCCTCTCCGCCGGGGGCGTGCCTCTTGGTTCAGGCCGGAGTGAACCAAGTCTGAGGGTCATTTTTAATTATGTGATTTATTGAAATCTTATCTAAGCAGGAAGTCAATCTAGTACTTTTTAAAGTTCCATAGTCTCGAGGTAGGGGCTGACTTCTGCCTTAAAATGCTATTTTTTGTTTTTTCCCCTCACAGATGTCACAAATTTTATTTCCAAGTTAGATTTCCTCTCTGCTCGTAAATGTTTATTGCAGAGATTCCCAGTCTCAGTTCACAGCACCCTTATTATCAAAGTGGTTTTTTTCATGACATCCCCAGGCCAAAAGAAACACCGAGTGGTTCTGTTTATTAGGTACTTAAGGCCAAATAACTTAGTAAGTACGTATAACCTAACAACTTAAGAGGCATTTGAAACCTATATACATAAATTTAAAGAAAAAAGATTTTATTTCTAATAACCACAGTTCTTACTAATGGGGCGTGTGTGCCTATTGGACGCTGCACAGCTTCTCACATTTGAAATCAGATTGCTCACCGGCATTCTCATTTCCTGTTCCACACTGATTTTCACCCAGTACTTGGTTTTTATCACAGCAACCCCACTTCAGAGAGATATGACATCATGGAAAGGAATGTAGCAGTCTGAGGTCAAAACTACGGTTTCCGACAGATGTCAAGTATTGTGTTTTCCTTGAAAAATGAAAATGTCCCGTGACATCCCTTGGGGTTTTCTGGGGCTCCTGGGCATGCCATTTGAGTACAGTGGGTTTATTGCATGATTTGGTTTTTTTTAATTTGATGGTTATAGGTGGATTTATCTTTTTAATTTTTTGAAGTCTTTATTCTACCCCAGTCTGAACCAGCATGTTCTCCCCGAGCCTGAGCAATCCAAGGTGGTTTCTCATAAGTGAATTGATAGTTATGTCGGAATGTTTCAGACTCAAGTTTGCTTTTATGCTATGTGGCCCAGTTCTTTAAAGGAGAAGTAACTGAATAAAAGTCTTGAGCCAACTTCCTCACAGAAAAAACAAGTTTAAACAAGTGCCCTAAAAGCAGTCTCCTGTAAAGTTGAGGGATTACCTTTATTTTGTTCCGTCTCACCAAATCTGGGTTTTGGCTTGACCTTTGTTTAGCTTCTCCATATACGAACTCAACTCCCAATATCAATAGCGTGAGAAATGCTGACTCAAGAGGCTCTCTCATAAGCACAGATTCCGGGAACAGCCTTCCAGAAAGGAATAGTGAGAAGAGCAATTCCCTGGAGAAGGTAAGTTCCTGTCTGGTAATTTAAGTGTTTTCTTATAACTGATGGATTCAGCCCAAAGTAGGCATACTTCATGTTTGCATGTTCATCAAGTTGGACCTTTTTTTTCCTTTCTTTCTTAAACAACTCAGTTAAACCTGGGGTAGTCAGTCAGAGTGTGGTCTAAGGGTGGGGCCCATCCCCTGCACCCCTCTATTCCTGCTCCAGCATTTCATCAGTGTTTACCATGAGCACTTTAGTTCTGGCAGTTTAGACAGATAGGGAAGTCAGAATGCCACTCGCTAAGAATCCCCACGGTCTGTGTGGAAGAGAACAGCGTTTATAACACAGTTACCCATGCAAATGGGCGCTGGATCCAAAGCTGCCTCCAGAAAAGATTAATTGATCATATGGATGACTCAGGGATAAATCCTTATTGGGAATCACTCTATTCACCCTGTGCCCCCAACACAACACATCTGCTCATATTGAACTATTTTTCTTGAAATAACAAAAACTATTCTGAATTTTGTGCGAATGGATAAAACTTAGATTTAGACCTGGAACCATGATAGATGAGTCTCACCTTGGCCACTGTTTTCCTAAGTTATTTCAAGTTATAGGCAAGCACGTGTATCGGTCAACAGGTGACCCACTTAGGGATGCATTCCCAATTCTCAGACTTGTGGAGGCCATCCTTCCTTGGAATCAGGTGCGTATCCTTACCATGGGGTTGCGGGTCTGGCCTCTCCCCAGTGGTGCTCAGCCACGGTCCTGGAGCCATGCGGACGTCTCTGTGCAGGGGTCATGACCTGTCGAACTTTTCCCTTGACCCTGACACGCCTTCCTGTGTAGAGGGAGAGGCTGCTCAGAAGGCACTCGGCTTGTGTTGTCCACGATGCCGGAGAGGAGGAGGAGGAGAGCGACCAGCCAGCCAGGAGACACCGGGCCACCGTGGACTTCTCGCTCCTGACACTGCCACCTCTTCTGGAGGAGGCCCCGCTGGGAGGAGGCCTGAGCTCTCCCAGGGGCGCTGAGGAAGTGGGTGGCCAGCAGGGTGCCCCCGCGTTGCAGCTTTGCCACTGATGGCACCAGGTTCCTCCCTATGATGGAACTACTTACGTATGTTGTTACTTGAGCCTGAAAATAAATTGAAAAATGATTTATTTAATTGAAATTGAACTGAATTGAAAAATAATTATATATTTTTTCAATTGCCCATCAGTGCCCTGAGTGAAATATTGAAATGAAAGACAAAATATTTTTTTCACTGATCTTTCTGCTTGGTATTTGGGAGAAAAAAAAATTCCTGATTCCAATTGGAATTATAACTTTGAAGATTTTCTAATTTCCTGTGTTCTCTTTTAATGAGATGAGATTCTTGTTCTTTTTTTTTTAATGCGAATAGTTTGGAAGTGAACCTGCTGCCTGGCGGCAAAACTGCCCTCGCCCTGTGCCCTGGGCTGTGTGAAGGGTGCACTGTTGCGCTGAGCTGATGGTGGCGTGATACATCAGCTCAGGGCCTCCTGCTGGGCTGAGATGACCCTGTTTGCCCCTATGAGGCCCCTGCCCGTGGTCCTCCCTTAAGGCTGCTCTAGAATGTAACAGAATGACCGTGACTCAGCTCCAGGCTTCAGTGGCTGATCCACAGCAGCACCTTGGACTTAATTTGCTCTTTCAGCCACTGACGCGCTCCTGAGGATGCACTTGGTTTGGCGGTGTCTTCTGAAGCATCGTTTCTGCGTTCCGTCTTAGCACATAAACTTTTCTGCATGAAGTTTTCCTTGGCGTTTCAGAACTAAGCCAGTAACCACGACTGTGGTTATTCAGTTTGAAAGGTCCGTACCTTCTGCCTTGTCCTGGGAGAGCGTGCAAAAGAGACAAGACAGCACTCCCATGGATTAGCACGTGTGTGTGTGTGTTTGGTGACGATGTGCCTGTGGTCTGTGGGCAAATCATGGATACCTGCCAACCTACATGATTTGACTAAATTCTGAAAATCTTTCTCTTCCAAGGGAGAAAAGTGAACCTAACTTTGTTTTACTTGTAACAAAGGAGAAAAGTCACCTGTGTTTTCTCCTCCTTTAGCACCAACAAAGTGGCACTTTGGGAAATTCCGTCGTTCGCTGTGACAAACTGGACCAGTCTGAGATTAAGAGCCTGCTGATGTGTTTCCTTTACATATTAAAAAGCATGTCTGACGGTAGGTAAAAAAATGAAGAAATCTGTTTTACTTTCCTTGTTTCAGTATTCGGTTTATCCTTTAAACATTGTAGTTGGTTGAGAGGGTTTAAGGATTTAAATGGATTTTTTTTCTCTCTCTCTTATTTGAAATACATGTTAATTTACTAAATGTACTAGAAATGAAAGTCTTAATTTGGACATTTATTTTCATTGATATCTATATTCTATAAAAAGAAGTTCTAAAGTGTGAAATGTGAAGTTCTAAAGTGTGAATTTTAAAATTTTATATTAAATTCAGACACACGTCTTCGCTAGAGGAGACAGAAGCAGATAAATGAAAGGAGCTTTTTTTTTTTTTTTTTAAGTATCATTTGTCCAAACAAACTTATGGACCACTTGCCTAATTTTATTAGTCTCCCGAATTAGAGCCTGCAGTGTCAGCGACCTGAGCATGTGTGTGCCGCATTCCTGGCTTTAACTAGAAGTGAAGTGCGTTTGGTTTTCTAATGGAAGTAGTGGTGTCCTGGTAGGTTGAGTTTCTGATTAAGGGCTTGACGACCCCATTTTAAAACAGAAATGACCACAACCGTTAATGCTTTATCAGCACCTTGGGAAGCTTGTGAACATCCATGGCAGGACAGTTGCAACTCCGATTTAGTGTGGTATAAGCAATGGTACAATGTCACAGTTCTTATCTTGGCCAAAAAATCTTATTTTCCCTGTAACAAATCAGAAAGTGTTCTGTGAACTCCATTAAGGTCATGGAGAGAAGATGAACTCTTCTGAAAGGAGAATGCCATTTCTGGCGACCTGAAGCCCGCCTGTCTGGCGGCAGGGGCTGTGGCCCTCACGCATCCAGGGAACGGCACTTCTGCCTGCAGATAGTGTTTCTTTTCTATCGAGCCCCCATTTCAGCAGCACCAAGAGCTGACCCTAGCTCAGAGGTTAGGAGTAGCGTGCCAGTACTTGAAATGCTTTGTAACTGGGGTATTTTATTCTTCTGTCAGTATGTTACTTTAAAATAGCTATTTTTTTAAAAAAAAAGGCAAATAAATAGCTATTGGAAAAAAAAAAAAGAAATAGCTATTTTTTAAAAAAACAGACAAGATTTTTTTTTTTTGGCGAATGATGACCAAATATAAAAGCACTGGGCACTTATTCTACTATTTCAGTTAGAAAGTTGAACTTCTTCCCATTCAGTCAGAACGTCTCAGTTTTCATCATGGTAGCGAGTTTTAGCCAGCATTATAATCCTGCTTTTCCTTTGTTAAAGATTTTCTTTAAAATACTTTACATTTCAAATATTAAATATGATGCATAACTAGAATATCACTGTTTTTAAAAAAACAAATATACAAGAAGTATACCCTTTAAAGTCAGCCTTTTGTAAGGCCAGGCAAATATTTTTAAAATGCAACAACCTCTTCAAAATAGTTATAGAATGTTCTCTTTTATCAATTACTGTCAAGTATAATTTTTTCCCCTTTATAATTAGAATTTCTTTATGTGTGTCTCATTTAAGAAGTCTGTACCTACTCTTAGGCTCTGAAGATATTCTTCTGTGTTTTCTTTAAAAGCTGTTTTATTTCAATTTTCACATTTAAATCCTAATGTCTACTAAGCACTGATTTTTGTATATGGTATGGGAAGTGGGAGAGGAATTGCCTTTAGAATAATTTACCAGACAAACAGTCAGAATCAGCTGTGTAACTAGTTCTGTGGCTGTTCTTTGCTTTCAGTTCAGTTCAGTCGCTCAGTCGTGTCCAACTCTTTGCGACCCCACAAATCACAGCACGCCAGGCCTCCCTGTCCATCACCAGCTCCTGGAGTTCACTCAGACTCACGTCCATCGAGTCCGTGATGCCATCCAGCCATCTCATCCTCTGTCGTCTCCTTCTCCTGCCCCCAATCCCTACCAGCATCAGGGTCTTTTCCAATGAGTCAGCTCTTCACATGAGGTGGCCAAAGTACTGGAGTTTCAGCTTCAGCATCAGTCCTCCCAGTGAACACCCAGGACTGATCTCCTTGCTTTATCCCACATTTAAAGAGCACCTTGTACACACGGGGCCTCTCACTCGCCCTCTGCTCCTTTTTGTACTTCCTCCCTCCTTAAGGGATAGGCTACCCACTCCAGTATTCTTGGGCTTCCGTGGTGGCTCAGCTGGTAAAGAATTCGCCTGCGATGCCTGAGACATGGCTTTGATCTCTGGGTTGGAAAGATCCACTAGAGAAGGGAAAGGCTACCCATTCCAGTATTCTGGCTTGGAAAATTCCATGGACTGTATAGTCCATGGGGTTGCAGAGTCTGACACGACTGAGCAGCTTTCACTTTCACTTGCCCTCCTTAGTAAAACTTAGCTCTACCTCCCCACACCCCCAACACACCCAACAGCCAGAGTAAGGAAAGGCCACCATGGTACTGCCCAGCTGGCCAGCCGGTTCTGTTTCTTATGTGCTTGGGGAAGGGGTCTCAGAGGTCTGCAGGTTGACCCAGAGAGGCTCTCAGCATCCCAGGAACTCCCTAGGTTCCCACCACACCCAGATGACCAGCCTCCATAACCAGAGTCTGTCTATCTGGATTCTAAACTCAAACCCCACCCCCAGGAAATGGAAGCTCTGCGACCCACCCTCTGGTCTCGGAGGCCAACTTGGCTTTCAAAATCAGGTGCACTTGGTTTAAATCTCCATTCCACCAGCATTCTCTCTGCTGGTCATTGGGAGAATTGCTTAGCGTCTCTGAGCCTTTGTTCAGTTCAGTTCAGTCACTCAGTCGTGTCCGACTCTTTGCAACCCCATGGACTGCAGCATGCCAGGCCTCCCTGTCCATCACCAGCTCAGGGAGTTTACTCAAACTCATGTCCATTGAGTTGGTGATGCCATCCACCCATCTCATCTTCTGTCATCCCCTTCTCCTCCCACCTTCAATCTTTCCCAGCATCGGGGTCTTTTCCAGTGAGTCAGTCCCTCCCATTAGGTGGCCAAAGTATTGGAGCTTCAGTTTCAGCATCAGTCCTTCCAATGAATATTCAGGGTTGAATTCTTTTAGGATTGACTGGTTGGATCTCCTTGCAGTCCAAGGGACTCTCAAGAGTCTTCTCCAACACCTCAGTTCAAAAGCATCAATTCTTTGGTGCTCAGCTTTCTTTATAGTACAACTCTCACATCCATACATGACTACTGGAAAAAGTATAGCTTTGACTAGATTGACCTTTGTTGGCAAAGTAATGTCTCTGCTTTTTAATATGCTGTCTAGGTTGGTCATAACTTTTCTTCCAAGAAGTAAGCGTCTTTTTATTTCACGGCTGCAATCACCATCTGCAGTGATTTTGGAGCCCCAAAAAATAAAGTCTTTCACTGTTTCCCCATCTATCTGCCATGAAGTGATGGGACCGGAGGCCATGATCTTAGTTTTCTGAATGTTGAGTTTTAACTCAACTTTTTCACTCTCCTCTTTCACTTTCATCAAGAGGCTCTTTACTTCTTCTTCAGTTAGTCCATCTATAAATGGGAACTCTGCCTTAGCCACGGTGAAGATGGCAGGACACATGTGAAGTCTTGAAACCCAGTGCAGTGCTTGGCGCAGAACGGCTACTTGCTATGCATCCCCCCGCTTCTCCCACCTGTCATCACTGCTCTTGACCACGTAGAATAGAAGTCTACAGCCGTGTATCTTTGTGGGCCTTCTGTGTCTCTGCCGCCACCCACTGCCTCATCTCAGGCCCCAAAGATTCAATGGCTTTTTCCCTAAGAGAAATTTTATAACACATGTCTCAACTTCTATGTAAAATGTAACAATGTAAAAATGGTTAACTCCCAAATGATAACACTGTGTGTGCAGTGCTGCATAGGTAAGGGTCAGACGCAGATAATGATTGCTTCCTTTAAGTGAATTTGTAAGATTTGCCTTAACTGAAAATGTGCCCAGTTGCTTGTGATAAAGAGTAGGCGAGGTTCTTAAGCACAGGTACATTGTACCATTGGGCTAGGAAACAGGAGCTCTCGTACACTGATTATTCAGAAAGCGGTTTGACAATATCTGTTGAATTTTAAATGTACAAACCATTAACACGGTTAGTTCACTTCTAAGAATTTGTCCTATAGATGTGGTTGGACAAGTGTGCAAAGACCCATGTTCACTGAAGCATGATTTATAACAGCAAAAAATTGAGGGGAAGAACAAGTTAAAATCTGTCAGTCGGGGACCTGGTAACTTTGTTATAGTGCATCCATGGGGAAGAACATTATGCTGCTTGGAAAAGATTGGGGTAGATCGAAGCTCTGTTGTTGAGTTAAAACTCAGTGAAACAGGGCACATAGGATGCATGTTTCCATTTCAGTATGTGTGTTGGGAAGGGATTACTTATGTACATATAAGAATTTTCAGGAGATTCTCTACTGGGGAGGGATGCTGTAGTTGGTAAAAAGTGAACCTCCCTTTAGATTGTATGCCCACAATGTATTCTTTGAATTTTCTAACCCATTTAAGAGCACATCATGTATAAATTAATTGTACCATGTCAGGTTAGATGATACATGATGAAATTAAAATTCAAGTGTTCAAATGTAGCTTCTTTACACTGACTAAGCTCTTGTACGTGTCATCTGGTATAGAGTGGTCACCGTAGTTCATCCTTCAGTCAGTTATGAAAGGGGGCTGGGAGGGTTTAGAAGCCTACACTCAGGTCTCTTCCCATATTACATATGTAGAAAATAAGTATCCTGATTCTAACCAAATACATGTTTACTTTCCAGATGCTTTGTTTACGTATTGGAACAAGGCCTCAACAGCTGAACTTATGGATTTTTTTACAATATCAGAGTGAGTAGTTTTGTCTTTGCTCATTGAGTTTTGATTTTTCCTGGCTAATTAAGAGGTGTGAAAAATACTATGTTTTTGAACCAGGAATGCAATGTATGGTCACACCCACACTTATCCTTAGTTAAGCTCTTTCTCCTGGAGCTGACCCCAACACCCAGTCTCAGGAACTCATGGCCCAGAGGACAGTGACAGCCCTAAATTATTACATATGTGATGATTATAGATGAGAGATTACTACTTGTGTGGATAGGCCATTTTATCCACACAACATTTTTTAATAAAAATAACACAACATTTTAATAAAATAACACAATATTTGTTAGCTGAATTGGGTGGATGCTGCATTTCTGAGTTGACTCTAACTTAAGCAGATGCAGTAACTAAGACAGAAAAATTGCTATAATTTAAAAATATATAGTAAGTAAAAGTGAAATCTTAAATACAGTCTATATTATTTGATCTCTTTAAGTTTCTATTTTTTCCTTTAAGCTTTTTATTTTTAGAAACACAAATCCACAATCCCTTATCCAAAACCAGTGGGGCCAGATGGTTTTTGAAATCCAGAATTTTTTGGAATTTTGAAAAATTTTCATAGAGAGTATATTCTGTAACACCCAGTAGGGTCTCAGGGAGCCACAGGCAAGCACATTATTGTTTTTGCATTAAGAATTTATTTCTTCAATACCATGATTGTTCACAGTAATTGGTTAAATCATGGGCTTCCCTTGTGGTTCAGCTGGTAAAGAATCCGCCTGCAATGCAGGTCAATCCCTGGATTGGGAAGATCTCCTGGACAAGGGAAAGGCTACCCATTCCAGTATTCTGGCCTGGAGAATTCCATGGACTGTATAGTCCATGGGGCCACAGAGTCAGACACGACTGAGTGACTTTCACAAGCAGCTTTATGTCTGCTAGTTGGGGTCATGATTTGCTACCCCGTGTGTTTGCATGAATTTGGGTGGAAATCCGTGATGGTCAGAGCTTTGTGCCTTTTGGAGTTAATGACCTTGATTCATGAATTCATGGCCATTTCCTCTCTAATATAGATAATAATAGAGATATTGTATCTTGTTGATACTTAACAAAGATAATAGTTGTCACATGTGAAATAAGCTTCACCACCAGAAGAACTTCCTAGACATTATTTTAACTGCCTCTGATTAAATATATGATTTTTTTAAAGCAATGTTATAGTAAAATAACAACAACAGAAAACATACTTGATGTCTGTAAGGGACCAGTCCATTTACTTGAATCAAAAAAGAAAGTTCCAGGGGCTTTCCTGGTGGTCCCGTGGTTAAGACTATACTCCCAATGCAGGGGGCACTAGTTTGATCCCTGGTTGGGGAACTAAGATCCCATATACCACATGATGTGACCAAAATAAATAAATAAAATGAAGAGATGTTGTCTTGCTAAAAGCAAAAAATATGATGTTAAAAAAAGAAAAAAGAAAGCTCCTTAGGTTGAACGAGGATGAATAAGCAACTCGGAGCAGTGCATGGGGTTTTCACTGTGACTTCCAAGACGAACGTAGAGTAAGTGTCCCAGCTGTAAGTCAGAGTCAACCCTGTCCCTCCTGGGCCTTTCTTCTGAGTCGCTCAAACCATTCTCCACGGTTCTGATAGCAGCACAACATAGGGCCTGCCTTGAGTCTGATCACTTTCTGTGGGTTTAAAGGCACCTTGCAGAGAATTTCTGGAAACCAGAAGTAAGGGGCCAGTAATATAGGTAAGAGCTCACTGAGTGAACGTGTTACTGTAAGTGCATTTAAATAAAGTGACGTGTCAGCCGTAGTTTGTCGCCTGCCCTAATGAGCTCTCATCCTGCCCACAGAGTCTGCTTGCACCAGTTCCAGTACATGGGGAAGCGCTATATCGCCAGGTACTGTGGGGGGCTAGTGTGGCGTGCTGTGTCATTCTGTGTATTACTTGGACCCGAAAGTGTGGGAGTTGTTGTCTGTGGTGATGGGCAGTTGGAATTCTCACAAACAGCCATGAAGACGGTTGGCGGGTCTTTGGATCGCTGCCATGAAACCTGGCGGCCTCGCCCGCCGGCGTTGCTGCGTTCCTTCTGGCTCGTTCTGTCCCAGGCGAAGCTCTTGGAAAGATGTTCCTCCGCGGCCTGGTGCCGCAGCTCCTTCCAAACCCTCCCTCGCGCTCTGTTCCATCTCCTCTTTCTCTTCCTCTTCCTCTGGCCGTGTCTTCTCACTCCCTCTCTTTCCTTCCTCAATGATCTCTCTTCCCATCTCACTCTCAAAAGGTCCTTTCTTTTTGTTTTTTTCTTACCATTCTACCTCCCAGCTCCCAAGATATTAGCTTCTCAATCCAGCCCCTTTGCTTCTTAATGAAAGAAGGTTTGAGCCCATCTCCGATCTGTTCGGACTGCCACCAATACCATCTCTCCAACTGAGCCTTCTCTCCGCTCTTCCTGAGTAAGCCATGTGTGCCCTGTCGTCACCTGACCAGAGCGCTCTGTTGAGCGTCATAGACCCTCACTGCCCTATGCCCAGCCCCTTGGTTCCGCACTGAGTCGGAGGGGAGCTGGACACTCCTTGCTGGCAGGCAGCCGAGCAGCCCCTGCTCTGGCAGTATCAATATTTCCTCGGAGGGCGCCTCTTCCCTACTCCTGCCCTGTTGCCGTCCAGCGTGCCTGTGTGTGTTCTCTTCTGTGTTGTGTATCCTGTGATAATGTATTTGTGGAGTCTTGGTCCAAGTGTCTTATTTCTCTATTGTTAATGTTTTTAAATTTTAATGATAAATAAACATTTATGTTTTAAGAAAAACTTTAAAAGTTTAGTTGTCATTGAGGTTTTTCGCTTATCTATAATTCTGTTTTACAGCAATGAAATAGGAAAGAGATTTTTAATAGACTTTCTGAATGTCAAGATTTTGCTTTTATGGTAACATTGTTCTTTTCTTGAGATATCTGAGAAATTTTCAGAATTGTGTTAATGTTAAGTAAAAGTATGTTTCTTTTAAAAAACAGATTGAGAGAGACTATATTATGCTTTCCTCCCATTAATACTATTTTTAATTGAAACATGGTGGCACTTAACGTCCGCTAATCTCAACTCTTTATTTTTTTTTATCGTAACAGTAATTTTTGCATTTGAGTTTTTTGAGTCTTAAATGCAAGTATATACAGTGTGTCCTTATGCAATAACCTCTTTATATGATAATTTCATTCCTTTTGACTTTGTCCCGTGAAGATGGTTAAACAGTATATTTGTAGCAGAAAGACACTGTGCTGGGAGAGCTTCTCACCCTCTTTTAGTAACTGTCATCCACGTCACAAGATGGCATTTGGAATATGTTGTGCAAATAGAATAAAATGCCTCAGAGCTAAACGTGGTGAACATGAGAAGCCAAAGATTTCGGCCCCAACAAACTGTTGTGGAATTGGGTTTTGTGAAACAATTAACTGATTTTTTTTCAATGGCTGTAAATTTAACCTTTTTTTTTTTTTTTAATAAGAAAAAAACCTTCTGACTTCCTAAGCACCCTGTATATATTTGCATATAAAAGAATGCTTCCTGAGATTGTCTTAGAAGTAAAAGAGCATAGAGAGGTGGGGGAGGAGGCTGGTGTTGCTTCGTTCGGTGCAGAGCCACATGCTGGTTTATAGGAGACCAGCCGTGGTCTCTGCTGCATGCGGACAGGATCCCGAGTCGTCCATGTTTAGCCTCTGTGGGGCTCCCGTCCTGGGAACACCGCACCTTCTCATTGTGTCCCTTTGAAGTCACCCAGCAGCATGCTGCCCCGTGAGACTCCATGCATGCCCTGCTCCACACAGTAACACAGTGAGGGAGCCGGTTGGCCGCGGGACGGGGGACAGGCGTCGCTCCGGCGCTGGGCTCAGGTCTCGTCTGCTCTGGTGATGGTGCACAGTAGGGAGTTAGCCTTTTGACCGCTAACCCAGATCACTTTTCTGTTTTCTTCACTTGGCTGCTGACAAGTCTAACAAAGGGTGTGGCTCTTCTCCTCCTTGCCTGGGTAAGAATCAGAGGTGTTACACCGCCTCACAGAGTTCGTCCTGCTGCATGTCTGTCCTCTGTTTTCTTCCAATGCCTTTGTTTTGACTAAAAAAATAAAATTGTTTCCGCTCTTCAGTAACATGTATGATCTGAAAAGGCATGTGCTGTTTTGGCCGTTGTCCAGATGCTGGTCTTCGGCACCACACTGGACTGATGCTCACCTGTTTAAAAAGGAGCATCTCCGAAGGGCTTTCCGACGCTGGAAAGGCCTCTGCTTTGGCCTGGTTCTCGCTCCTTCGTCTTCAGGTGCTTTGCTGTGAACTCTGCGAGCGCTGCCCCCGCCGCCTGTGTGTCTCTGGCTCCCAGGCCCCAGGCGGGCTCCGCTGTGCTTAGTCTGTGCGTGGCCCGTCTCCTCCGTGCTGTGTCCCGGCCTCACTAACGACCCTCCCCGTCTCGCCGCAGTGTAACAAGTCTAACTTTGGCTCCTATCCCATTTCACTCGTGTTGCAGGAACCAGGAGGGGCTGGGACCCATAGTTCATGATCGAAAGTCTCAGACATTGCCTGTTTCCCGTAACAGAACAGGGATGATGCATGCGAGATTGCAGCCGCTGGGCAGCCTGGATAACTCTCTCACTTTTAACCACAGTAAGTCCCACGACACACCATCGTAACAGCCAGCCATTCCACGTGACAGCCCCGAGGGGACCGCCCCCTACCAGCCACCGCGTCGCACACCGCGTCACCGACTCGCCTTCTCTTCCAGCTCAGAGCAGTAGGACCAGGAGCTCGCCGCGCAGGCCCCTTCCTCAGAGGAGAATGACACAATGTGGGACGCAGTCAACTGGCCCGAACGCTCAGCCCCTCTGCCCCACGGGCTCCGCTTGGTGCTTTAAAACAAAATCCGGCCTAATTGATGATGATAGCGGGACATCCTCTGTTATTTCTAGTTCAGTATTTTAATCTATTGCCAGGAGCCACCTTATCGTCATTTACTGCCCCCCACCCCTCCGTGACTCCTGAGAAACCTCTGGGGCAGGTTCCTTTCGCCCTCCTGAGGCCATGCGTATAGTTGACCCAGCGTCCTCATTCTGACATTCCAGCCCTGAACATATGTTAATCTTTAAACTGCTGCGAAGCCGTAAAGCCCGTGAATCAATGTGTGAGGGTATGGAAAAGCCAATAACAAAGTGACTTTTTCTGTGTTTTCAGTGTGAGAAAGATATCAAGTGTGCTTGGGATTTCTGTAGACAATGGTAAGATTTAATCAGGTCGAAGTCTGCTTACGAGGCTGCTTCACTTGCAAACCGAGACCTCGCCTTCATCTCGCCTTCCTAACTTTGGGGCTTCCTAACTTCACAGTAGAGACTTTGCCAAAACATAGGAGCATTATCTTTAATTCACTCTTATCAATTGCCAGAGGGCACCTGTGTTGTTTCCAGAAACCTAAGTCTAAATTTAATCTTCTTAAGGGTTTCTTCAAGCGGGAAACCTATATCAACCTTGCAACACTTTAACATGATCATTTCTGTCTGGTGTGGTCTCTGAATCGTCCCATCCTCGCTCCATGCATGAGTTAGCTAGTTATTGTGCCATGTAGACAACTATTTATACTCATTCCAAGCAACATCTTTAATACATAGTCATTAATATCTTCTCATCGTTTCTAATGAACTTTGAGGTCCATACCTCTTTCTTCATACAGGCTGAGAGTCAAGACAATATATTCCCGACACCTTAAATTGAGAATAGTTCAGGCTGAGAAATCAAAATACAGCAGCTTCCACCCCCTCTTCCACCCCCAGCAAAGTTAAATGTAGTGGGTACAGTCTCTCTCTATAAACTTCTAGGCTTAATTTAAATCAATATTATGTCAGTCTGCCACACACTGAGCCGGTAGCCTTCAAATGCTAGTTCTCAGTTCTATGGGCTTCCCTGGTGGCTCAGAGGTTAAAGCGTCTGCCTCTGATGCGGGAGCCCCGGGTTCGATCCCTGGGTCGGGAAGATCCCCTGGAGAAGGAAATGGCAATCCACTCCAGTATTCTTGCCTGGAAAATCCCACGGGTAGAGAAGCCTAGTAGGTTACAGTCCACGGGGTCGCAAAGAGTCGGACACGACTGAGCGACTTCACCTTCACCTCAGTTCTATACTTAGCTGTACCTTGTACAACACATGTAAGAATTTGATTTATCCACCTGTTAGGGCTTTTTCAGCTCTGCAGACATGGGGTTCAAACAAACAGAACAAGGAGTTTCACTATTTTTAGTTTTCATTTCCTATTTAGCACACAAATCAAATTTCCATTCTTCTGAAGGACCTGCTACATTGCCTTTTGCCCAGAAAAATTTTAACACAAGGATATCAGTTTAACACAAGGATAAATGCTTACACTTTAAAGCATTAAAAAAAAAAAAATAATAAGCAGACCAAGGCCCCGCCTGCCAAGGTAATTGTTTAGGAAACATAGAAAACAGACAAAAATAAATGGAATGATCAGCCCCTGAATAAATAACCTTAATCCACTAAGATGGGCAGCGGTTCCTCCCGCTGCAAATGGGCTTTGCAGTGGTGGCTTGAATTGGAGGAGAGAGGCAGCTGGCTGTGCTCTGCTGCCAAAGACCATATTATTAGCGTTGTTGATTTCCATCCTCTCTTCCTGCTGCCCACAGAGAACCGCATCCTACCCGCCCCTCTCCTCTTTTCATCCTGAATGTTTTTCTTTAGTCAGTTTTCAGCAACAGCATCCTCAATCAAAGCTTCTCCTTTAGCCTTTCGAATCAACAATGCATAGCTGATTATTTTAGCCTTCTAAAGTGTGCCTGCAATTCCTGCTCACCCCAGATAGCTTCCAATGTCTCATAGTCCACGCATCTTCCCCTGGAACTCAGTCTTCCCTTATGTCTCCAATTCCGATTTTGTATTTGGGGGGCTTTGGCCCCTGCCTCCGTTAGCTCTCCGAGCTCCATGTCATCAACTCAGCCAAAAGCCAGAGAGAAGGAAATGTATACTGTATGTATACATGTATATGTGTGTGAGCATGTATATGTATATATACATAGATGATTTTTTATATCTGGAATCTAGGCATTTTATGGGAAATTTGTAGCCATATATGTGTCTTTAAGAAAATTCCTATTTAACAGTGAATACAGTACCTTCTGTTGGGCCAACCAATATGACAGATATCCAGTATGTGAGAGACTTGGCTGGAATGCCAGAATCTAAAATGGGTTTATTTTAGAAAAGAATGAAAATAGAAAGAATCCCTTCGGATCAGTTCAGTTCAGTTCAGTCCTCAGTCGTGTCCGACTCTGAGAATCCCTTAGACACTGGCATTTTTTCATTTCCTCTTTTCTCTAATTCAAGTAGGAAAGGCTTTGTTAGACCTCAGCATGACCAGCAGGGGGCAGCATAAGACTGCAAAGAACTTAAGCCAATGCAGGCTGGGCTGCCCCGTCCCCAACACCAGTTAACAGTAAGACAAGGGAAGAGACCCCATACTTACTGCAGGCTTAACCCTAACAGGCACTTACTCTTGGATTTTTACAGCAATTAATGAAAGTAACAATTTCACTGTGACCAATGGGCTTAGCTATTTTAAAAACACTCAAAGCATTGGAGTTTGTTGCATGGCTCATTGCCCAGGCTTATAAAAAGAAAATGTTTACAACAATAAGGTATTGACCTGTTTACTGTAACATATACTCATTGTGTATCGGTAGAAAAGACTTATGCCAGAGGACAAATTGAGAGTGATAGGTGCCCGGAGAATATTTTCTATAAACCAAGTGATGAGGGGAAAGCTGAGTGAAGCACATTTGCAAATAAGTGATACATTCACAAAATAAAATAACACTCTGTATTTAATGTTATATATTATTCTAGGAATATGTTAAATTCACTTGAATGATAATCTATATTTCCCACTGATTAATGGGAGAAAAGCCAGTCAAGAGGTAAAAACCCTTGAAGAAAACCTGTATTTCATATAATTCAGTATAAGAGATGGTTTAAGATCACTGGACTAAGTTGCAGAGAATTGTTGTTTAGTCGCTAAGTTGTGCCTGACTCTTTTATGACCCCATGGACTGTAGCCCGCCAGGCTCCTCTGTCCATGGCATTCTCCAGGCAAGAATACTGGAGTGGAATGCCATTTCCTCCTCCAGGGATTCTCCCCGACCCTGGGACCGAACCCACGTCTCCTGCATTGGCAGGAGGATTCTTTACCGCTGAGCCACCTGGGAAGCCCTTGCAGGGAATTAGTTGTGCCCAGATGTCCTGTGACATTTGGAAAAGGCAGGTGGCTATGGATCAGCTTCCGCCCTTCCCACCACATCACCTCTGGTGTGCGCTGGGGCAGGGGGCCAGGGATAGTTATAGGTATGTTCAGCATTACTACACCGGGCTTTTCAGGAAACAGAACTGCATAAAACGGAGTAGAGTTAGTTTAAACACAGCAAGTGACATTAGAGGGGAGAAGGTCTCATCCTTAGTCTTTGAGTGGGATTTTAGAATAAATCCCGTATCTGAGTGACAATGGACTGGAAACTGTGTACATATGAGCAGTGGATCCTCAGGTCTCTAAAGTGACCCCTGACGTGCCAGTCAAAGATGATGGTACATCAGGGAAGTCCTCCCCACCCTGACCTTCCTCGGTGACCATGCTCAGTGCCTGTGCCCCGAGGCACCACTGCCCCCTAGTGGAAGTCAGTAGGGTTGACAGCACTCCTCACTGGCCTCAGAATCTTTGTCGGCTTTAAAAAGTTCTGACCGATGCTTTGAGAAATGACCGTTGTCTCTTAAGACCCCTTCTTGGGTTTGCCAGCTCAGTTTGATTTTCCTGTGTTATCCAGTAGCACGGTGACCACCTGTTAGAGTCTTCCCTCATACACTGCTCTGTTCCAGGTCTTAAGACAAGTTGTCCCCATGGGGGTGTCCGTTGGCGGATTGTCCAGTCAATCTGTATCACTCACTCAGCGTCCTGTGCTGCTACTTATTTTCAGGAATGATTCAGTAACACTAGCTCAGGAATCCTACTGACTTTTGAGACAAAACGGTTTAAAGAGAAGCAAAAGGCATCACTGACTCAATGGACATCAGTTTGAGCAAACTCCAGGAGAAGTTTGGTGAAGGACAAGGAAGCCTGGCATGCTGCAGTCCATGGGGTTGCAAAGAGTCGGACATGACTGCGCCACTCAACAACAACAAATAATTATAACCAATTGTGCTAAAAGAACTGCTTTTTTGATATGATTTGGACACAGGCAGGCAGATTTTATATGAATTTGACTCTTATTCTGAAAGAGATTAGATAGCTAGTGTAATGGCTTATGGGTGGTGTGTTATAATAGCTTAGAGAAATTTTGTCATTAATTAGCATGGCCCATTGATAATGTATGTTTAAAAAAAAAAAAATCAAACAGTCACAAATTGCAATTCCTGAATCGTTCTAGACATTCAGCTAGATAAAAGTAAACTCTCTTGGAGTTCTTCAGTGTGTAGACCATCTCACCTGCAATGATCAAACTCAGATACACTTATCCAACAGTTTATCTAGAAAGAGAAAAGGATAGTTCTGTGCAGAGATTACAGTAGTTCATCACCAAAGCAGCTGCCTTGTTACAGGTTAACTCAGATTCTAAAGCTTCATCTGGGTAAATGGCAGCCCTCAAAATATCACCTGTGTGATAATTTTTGGTTGGTCTGATAAAAGGTGTTGTATTTGGTTTTTTCGTCCTCCCTCTCCCTGGTTTGTGATCACTGTAACAATAATCACCAGTTTGTTTTCCTCTTTTTGTTGACTCTGTATCTCACCAAACAAACCTTGCCAAATGAGGAAATACCTTGGCTTACAAAGGCAGTTCAATGAATATTAGTTCCAAAAAGTGTCCGTCTTTCTTTCTGCTGGATTTCTGGCTCCCGAGAAGCAGAAATAAAAAGAAACAGAGCTCGTAGCATCGTACTATTGCCACATGTGTTCCGTAGCTTCAGTAAGGACACGATGACTGTTGCAGTGTGAAAATGAGGCAGGATACACAACACCACCATTTTCAAAGCAAAACAAAGTTGGATGAAAACAGAATAGTTTTTATTAAGTCATACTTTAAAAAGCAACTTAGAAGCTTTTGTAGCCTTTCAAGACTCTCTGACATTTTTATTTTATCTTTATAATGAAGATTATGATACAGTGACCTGGATAAGGAACTTGGAGTGTAGTTTCTGGTTTTTTTCCCATTACTGGCCTCCAGAAAACTCTCTAGGCTTTCTGTACTTCATTTTCCTGATCTGTGTACAAAATGTCCTCCTCTCTGGAGTGTTAAGAAAATTACCTACATAGTAAATGTTGATTGGTTTTGCTCCTTGGAGAAAGACATTACATGATGTTTTATTATATTGCCATCTTTCTTTGTAATCTAGATCAATACCATAACATCTTTGCATCCCTATATATATTTCTGCTAATGCATTACCATTTCATAGTTTAATATCTCAAGTTATATGTCAAACTACATTTATATCAGTACTAAATGGATTTTACAGCCACATACAGAAGATATCAGTTTGTATTTAAATTATGATTCTTCAAGTCTCTTCCTTTTCTTAAACATTTCTCTCAGTCATAGTGGCTTTCATGCTTCTTATTAAAGCAAGTAGAATACTATTAGCAGTACAGTCAACTCTTGGTTATCATTCATGATTCTAGCTGATAAAACAAATCTTTATGTTATTGACTTGAGACATCCATAGCATTCACTATGTGCCGGGCACTATTCCATGAGCTTAACAACCATTAACTAATTTAATGGCCACCCCAACCCTTTGAGGGCAGGTACTGGTATTATCCCCATTCTACAGATGAGGAAACTGAGGTAGAAAGGGGTCACATAACTTGCCCAAGGTCACACAGCTAGTAAGGGGCTAAGCTGGATTCATAGGCCACTCGGACGCTGACGTTCTCCACCAGTCACTACTTGAAGCCAACATTGCTACTGAGGTGTGCCTGACGGCGCTGGACACCCTCTCTCTGTTCACACTGGCATTTAAGGTTTGTATTGAACAGCTGTTCATGGTCAGAGCCTTTCTGAAACTCATTTTTTGCTTATTTAGCTGAACCAGCAAGAACTTCTTAATGTTGCAGTTTTACTGCAGCAACTGTTTTTGCCCCTGTAAGGAAGCCATTAATCCTTAAATTCCCTTAGCGAAAGCATTCCACAGTTAATGACCCCAATTCCCTGAAATATAATACAGCTTAACTGGTTAGAGTGTGCTGCCTGCTTGCAACTGGTGGACACAGGCTTTGGTGAGGTTAACCCTTGGCCAGATAAAAGCATTTACCAGGAACGTGGCTTTGCTCTGCTTTCAAGGATGATAAATACAGGAGCCTAATCAGGCATTTCTGCCTTCACCGTCTTTAAACATATCCAAATACGGTAGCAATTAAAATTAAATGTTTATATGTAGAGGTGTGTGCTCAGTTGTGTCTGACTCTTTGCTGTCCCATGGACTGTAGCCTGCTAGGCTCCTCTGCTCATGGGCTTTTCCAGGCAAGAATACTGGAATGGGCTGCCATTTCCTACTCCAGAGGATCTCCCCAACCCAGGGATCAAACCCACTTCTCCCGCATTAGCAGGTGGATTCTTGACCACAGTTAGAGTGTGCTGCCTGCTTGCAACTGGTGGACACAGGCTTTGGTGAGGTTAACCCTTGGCCAGATAAAAGCATTTACCAGGAACGTGGCTTTGCTCTGCTTTCAAGGATGATAAATACAGGAGCCTAATCAGGCATTTCTGCCTTCACCGTCTTTAAACATATCCAAATACGGTAGCAATTAAAATTAAATGTTTATATGTAGAGGTGTGTGCTCAGTTGTGTCTGACTCTTTGCTGTCCCATGGACTGTAGCCTGCTAGGCTCCTCTGCTCATGGGCTTTTCCAGGCAAGAATACTGGAATGGGCTGCCATTTCCTACTCCAGAGGATCTCCCCAACCCAGGGATCAAACCCACTTCTCCCGCATTAGCAGGTGGATTCTTGACCACTGAGCCACCTGGGAAGCCAATACATAAAAACACATTCACCTTTTGAATTTTTTTTTTTTAATCTGTTACTAAGTTAAATGATAGAAAACATTTCAGGAATAGGGAATAAAAAGTGGTGAACCAGAAGAGAAATCCAACATCACTCAGTGTAAGGGGGTCCATTTCTGCCGGAGAAGTCGGTGAGAGCAAAAAGGGGACCTACCCCTTCCCATTCTTGCTCAGTGACTGCTTAGGTTTTCAGGGAGACTGAGTTAGTGTTAATATGCTCTGAATATGAAAACAGCATGTTTATTTGCAAGGCAATTTGCGAAACATACCCAAAGGCATTCTGTGCTCATCTTGTCTTCTCGTGAAGCACATCCCCTCATTACACAGAGTAAAGATAGTTACCGGCCATCATGTTGCTTTATTATAATTTACCTTTGTTCTTAGCATTCGTGCTACCCATGTCCCCAGGAAGTGTCATCACTAGGAACCCCGCTGAGAGATGAGGAAATGGTGACTCCCTAGGATGAGGACGGGGGCAGCCGTATCTTCTGCGGAGCCTGACCCCAGCAGTTCTCGGTTGTGGGCCCCCAGCTGGCGGCAGCTGCAGGCCCTGAAGCTGTGTTAGAGGTGCAGGTTCTTGGGTCCTGCCTGACTGAATCCAGCCCTGGGAGTGAGACATAAACAGTACGGCTGAGGTCCACTGCTGTACTGGAACCACATTTTGAGCCTCTTTCTGTTTTCTTTTGGAGATTTTTAAGTAACAGTTCTTATGTAAGTAGGCAGTGAAATTTGTAATATATTTGCCCCGTGCATATGTACCCATGCTAGCTGATAAGCTCAGATGCATCTGTAAGGTCAGAAGAGCAGCTAGGACGCTTTCTTCCTGTCTCCTGGGCCCCAGCGTGTAAATGAGCAGGAAGCCCCAGGGCTGCACAGTAGGTGTGGTCTGGCCCCACGGGCAGGTGAGGGCACACGCAGCAGAGGTGTGGTCTGGGAGCGTCGTGAGGTCAGTGACGGTTTTCTTACTACTGCACCACCTGTAGTTCATCCTCAGCCTCCTTTAAATTGCCTGCTTCATATGGAAGAAGAGCCTTGGTCAAGGTTCCCAGGTCTCCAGTGTCTGGCCACTGTTAAATTAACTAACAGATTCTGACTCAAGAGAAACAACATCTGATGGTCTCTGATTGATGACTGATTGTGACGTTTGTTGGGTGACCATCTTTGAAAAAAATCACTTTGTATTTCCAGACCTAAGATAATCTCATTTGTAAGACTGAAAAAGTAGGATCTGCCTTCCAGGCTGTTGTAAGTTACAGCAAGATGACCCCTGAGAGGGCCGAGCACTCTGCTGATACAGACCGGGCTCCAGGACCCGTGGGAACAGGCAGTTGTACAGAAACACTGTGGGTTTCAAGCCCCAGCCGCACCGTTAGCCAGATGTTAGGCTTTGGGCAGGTCTCCTTGACATCTCTGGGCCCCAATTTCCTTCCTTAGAACATGCCAGTTACACCTACTGTGTCGTGAATTGATATGAAGTATTCAGAAACATCTACCCTGTGTTTGGCATGCAGCCGGAGCTCAAATGTTGACTCCGGTTCAGCAGTAAGCACTTTCTGCTGTGCTCATACGCTCCTGGTCCTCAAAGTAAAGGATCTGATTCCTCAGACACACAGGCAAGGTTGAGTTTTAGGGCTGAGGTGGCCTCTATCAAAGTCTGTATGCCTCTGTGCAAAAATCTTTGTTTAAAGCTCAGCACATATACACACCCATTAAAAAATGGGAAGATGGGCGAATCTTACGGCCATGAAGGATGTCATGGCAAGCAGTTAGTCCGCAGTAGTACCCAGCCTAGGTCCACAAGGCCCACTGGTATAGCAGGCCCTGGGATCTTACTATGTAGATATTTACTCAGCTGAAGCATCACTCAGAGCCTATCAGAAAAATTAAATTATTACATTGAGTTAGCTGACATAATTGTTTGCAGATAGTCATCTTTGACAAATGGAGCCCCATCATTACTGAGCCTCTTAAATGACCACATCTCATAAGTTGCCGAAGGCAATCAAGAAATCACATTCTAAATGAGAGGAAATGTTTTAAAAGATTTAAGCCCTGAATCCAAGTTTATTATTATATTAGCTTCCTGCTGTTTACTGCCTTCTGTCTTCAGCGTCAGTCCTCACTACAGCTAGCCCATAGAGCTTCTTATCCCTTTTACAGGTGAGGACATTGAGGCTGAGATGGGCTGAGAAATTTGCCCAAGATCACTACACAAGTGACATGTCAAGCCCTTCTTCTCTGCTAAGTCAGTCGTGTGCATGGGGCAGAGGGGCGGAGGGGGAAAGGAACTAAGCTGGGTGAGTGTCAGCGTAGTTGAATGACCTCCCAGACAGAAAAAAGGAAATGAGCAAGCACCGACTAGAAGCTGGCACTGTGTGGGCACTTTCACACAGGTTATCTAATTCATAAAAAGATGTGTTTTGTAAACCAGGGTAGTTATATGCAGAAAAATACGCCCTTCTCTGGCTGTTTTAAAATGTCTGTTAATACAGTCCCAAACCAATGCTAGGAAGATCCCCTGGAAAAGGGCATGGCAACCCATTCCCATATCCTTGTCTGGAGAATTCCACAGACAGAGGAGCCTGGCAGGTTACAGCCCATGAGGTCGCAGAGTCAGACACGACTAAGCGACTTTCACTTGCAAACCAGTGATAAAGTTTAAAGAGTTGATAATACTTTCAATATACTTACAAATTTAATCCAAAAATGTATTTTAAGCAATTCCACATGGTGCCTTTTCTTGATTTGAGGTGCATGGTGAGGACCAGGACGTGCTGAGCAGGCTCGTGGTGCATGGCCAGGGTGGGGAGCACACGGATAGCGGGGGTCAGCTAGAGAGACTGGGGTCCGCATTACACAGCTGTGAGCCTGTGGTTCAGATTGTCTCAGCAACTGGCGAGCCTCTGTAACAGAGACAGCTCTTCTCTAAACTAGATGTTTATAATCAGTGTTTAGATGAAAATAAAGCCATATGCCTAGGAAGAACGGAGCTGTCTTAAATAACACAGTTCCAGATATCTCATTTTGGTATCCAGGGTTTAAATTGTTCTCCTGTTCCTGGCTCTTTAGAAATTCCTGATACTGCATGTTTGTTCTCTGAAAGGCCCATTTCGCTTAGGAGGCTATGTGACAACAAACTTGAATCCACATCAGATAATTCCTGAGAACTACCCTGCTCCACCTTATTGCTAGAAATGCGTCATGCCTTTCTTATTATTCTAACAACTCGTCTAATTTTCTCAATGAAATTCTCTTATCTTCAGTAACATCTATAGGGAGATAAAGGTAGAAATGAGATCCTCCATTGTTATCTGTGATTATTTATAAATGGAAAAATGAAGGTGATTTTTGTTATGATTTTTTTCCCCCTTCTCTGGGTCTTTCTGAATGTTCAAAGATTTTTATGTTCAGTATCTGTTACTTTCTAATGAGAAAGAAAGAGACACACAAACAGAAGAAGGTAGGAAGGCAGCTGGTAAACTGGGGTGTATTCAGGATGGAAGGCCCTTCACCCCTTTAAATGAGTGGTTATGTATATCTTGTTGTGAGTTTTTACTCCGTTCTTCAAGCAACTTTTGCGATCAGAGCCCAGGAAGACTAAATCCTAAAAATGGAAAGCAAAAACCTTGACCGGAGGAGAGAGAAAGGAGCTTTAACTCCAGTGGTAAGAACTTGAAGACAGGCCAGTTCAGAACAAGATCAGAGGTCTTCGCCATTTTTGTACGAACCATCTCTCCCAGAAGAGTGCTGAGAAAATAAAAGCTTACATCCAGATTCATGCAAACCTTCCTCCAGCTGTAATTAGGAAGGGCTGCGGCTCCAGGGAAAAGCACTGCTTACAAACAGCAAACCATGTAAGCAGTTCCCCGAACACTGAAAACAGCCTCTTTTTTGTGTTTGTTTTTTTAGTTGGTGAACAGCTGCTCATGGTTGAGAATTACATCATATTCAGTTAATTAAGTCACATTTTCTGCTCATTAAATTGTTTCTCTTTCACACAATGGAATTCAATGCTGTATCTCAGTAATACATGATATAAAGATCACAGGATTCCAGGTGTCCACCAGCTGTGAATACACCTGTGAGTCACTGGACCTATAAAAACAAAACTTACTCCTTGAGTTAAACTTTTTCTCCAACAATAAGATGAGGTGAATTTCAAAACTATTATTTCAGCCGTAATTTGCCCTACAACAGAACTGGCCAGACATAAGTCATCTCTGCTCATTTCACTGAATCGTAAGATTGGTTTCAGATACTGGCCTCTGGACTTTTTTTTCTTTTTTCAATGACAATCATTTTTGCCTACTTTTGCAAAATGTACACATTCTCCCAAAAGCACACCTTTGTCTTGACAGGCATGTCTGTATTTGAAGAGGCAGGTCTCCAGTGTCACACATGTCGTGGCTGCATGCTGGCCTCTAGCTGAGCAACACGTCTCTCTACTGTACGTGTTCAATGATCTTTGGGAGTTTTAGCCAGCCAGGCTTCCACGGTGTTGAATCAGTGTGGATTTGCTGCTGGTGGGAGGAAATCATGAAAAACAAAGAGACGAAATTAGTGGTGGCCCTCTTGCCACTTACCGAACAAATCAGAGGGTGGATCAAATACTCCCTATGTGTGCTTAGCCACTCAGTCATGTCTGACTCTTTGTAACCCCATGGACTGTAGCCTGCCAGGCTTCTTTGTCCATGCGGATTCTCCAGGCAAGAATAATGGAGTGGGTTGCCATGCCCTCCTCCAGGGGATCTTCCCAACCCAGGGATCGAACCCAGGTCTTCTGCATTGCAGGCAGACTCTTTACAGTCTGAGCCACCAGGGTAGCCCAGATACTTCCTATACTTGACCTCAAGTCTTCACAGTAGCTCAGTTTTAGGGTTACTGTTTCAGGAATGAGAAGGACCAGGCTTGGTTTACCTGCAAATCCATACACAGGAGTGTGTGCTAAGTCACTTCAGTCGTGTCCAACTCTTTGTGACCCCATGGACCATAGCTTGCCAGGCTCCTCTCGCCATGTGATTCTCCAGACAAGACCACTGGAGTGAGTTACCATGACTTTCTCCAGGGTATCTTCCCAACCCAGGGATTGAACCCACATCTCTTAAGTCTCCTGCTTTGGTGGGCAGGTTCTTTACCATTAGTGCCACCTGGAAAGTACGCATGAGAAACAGTGCCTGACCAAAGCCCGTGCATTTTTGCCCTCACCAGACTGCCCGGTGGGTGATGCATGGCTTCACAGAGTGCCTGAGAGCCTGAGGTAGGCGAGAAAACCCAGCCCTCACTGATAGGGGATCTGTTTCACAGACCTCACTTCAGTATTTTTCCAGCCCGTTCATTAGCCGATACCTGTAATGACTCTCCTCTGCTGGAACTGAGGTGTCACAAACCTTGCCTCTGTATCAGTTGCTGGGCACAATAAAAATAAGTCAATAAATGAAGCCCAGTCAATACTGAGATACTGTGGTCCTTTAAACCATATCACCGTTTGCTGCGAACTTTTAAAATTAGTCCCTCCCTTAGTAATAAAAGCATAAATTTATTGATAAGCTTATTTGTACTACAGGAGACTTTTATGCTCTCCTAGAAGGTTTCTGGCAAGTTTGTTTAAATTACAAGTTGTCCTAGTACCTGGAAAATGTCACCTTTGAGGCTGGCGGTTTTATGAAACCTGTTAGCGATGTCTGGCATGTCTCACTAACCAGGCTCTTCTCCTGTGTTTTAAGAACCAGCTCCTGGCTGACCATGGACATAATCCCCTCATGAAGAAAGTTTTTGACGTCTACCTGTGTTTTCTTCAAAAACATCAGTCTGAAACGGCTTTAAAACACGTCTTCACCGCCTTAAGGTCACTCATCTATAAGGTATGTGGTCTCATCAGGGGAGGTCGTCCTCGATTGTCACCTGTTCTCCTCTGTCCCCCCAGGGCTGAAGGGGCGCTAACTAAAGCTCTCTGGGCCCATTTGCTTCCTCATGTCCATCTAGTTTCCCTCGACGTTCTACGAGGGGAGAGCAGACATGTGTGCGGCCCTGTGCTACGAGATCCTCAAGTGCTGCAACTCCAAGCTGAGCTCCATCAGGACCGAGGCCTCCCAGCTGCTGTACTTCCTGATGAGGAACAACTTCGACTACACCGGCAAGAAGTCCTTTGTCCGGACCCATCTGCAGGTGCGTGTGCTTTAGCTTTCCAGGACACGTGCGCCTTGCGGAATTCTGCTTCGCAGGAAAACTGTGCATGTCAGCGTTTGCCAAGTTACCTCGGTGTAAGTTCTGAACGGTGTGGCAGCAAGACGGAAAACTCGAATGGTTAATTTCATCCTCCACGTTACAACGTGGAGGCCAACAATTTGGGCCCGGGATGTGTTTCTGTTGGTAAATTGACATTTAAGTATTGAGTCAGTTCTGGACTGACTGAAATTACGCTGAGTTAGGACGTACAGAACCTATGAGAGGATTCCTCGCAGTAAACATCTCCAGTAAGACACAAGAGAGCCCAAAGTAGTCCTCTTCTGTTGTCCATCTGTCAACACACCTGCCGTTTCTCCAGAGTTAAAATGCACCAAATTCCCCGTCCTGTAAACTGCCTGATACTAAGGGTCTTCGGAGAAGGCAATGGCACCCTACTCCAGTACTCTTGCCTGGAAACTCCCATGGATGGAGGAACCTGGTAGGCTGCAGTCCCTGGGGTCGCTAAGAGTCGGACCTGACTGAGCAACTTCACTTACACTTTTCACTTTCATGCACTGGAGAAGGAAATGGCAACCCACTCCAGTGTTCTTGCCTGGAGAATCCCAGGGACGGTGGAGCCCGATGGGCTGCCGTCTGTGGGTTCGCACAGAGTCGGACACGACTGAAGCAACTTAGCAGCAGCAGGGGTCTTAGGTATTTCTGTAGACCCTCTTTTTCTACAAACACATACAGGAGTGCCTTCTCTGTCTCTGTACTTATTCCTTTTTGAAAACAATTATTTATCGTTTGCAAACTACATGCTAGGATTCCTGGGTGCCGGGAACAAAGCAGGACCCTCTCCTGGCCCAGACAGAGTGTCATCATCTCCGGAGGACAGGCAGACCACGAGGCTTCTGTGCCACATGCCCAGGGCCGTACAGGAGAATTTCAGTGCACCAAGGAGTGGGCCAGGGGCTTCCCAGGGGGTTTGAAAAATGAACAGGGGGATGGGAGTGAGCATGTTCCAGAATGAGAAAGGGGCCAGCCAGGGAGCTGGAGAAGGTCCGGACAGTAGGGCTGAGAATGTGGAGGCATCATTGCATATTCAGGGGAATCACCTGGACTCCAGACTGATAAAGGATCGGGAAGTGGAAGCCTGAGCTCAGGAGACCTTGGGGAAACCATGTCAAGTCTAGGCCAGAGAGGATGGAGTCCTGGGTCATGGAGAGGTTAGAAAGAAGAGGAGACTGCATTAACAGTACTTAGTGACAGTACTTAGTACTGGCTGGAAAGGGGAGACAGGTCACAGTTTAGTTGAGTAACTGGGTCAAGGCAGTGCTAATACAGACCCCCAAAGGACAGATTCCCCCATGCCATGGTTAATATGTACATGTTTTAATAATAAATGCAGAGGGTCATCCACTTTTGAATACTGAGCCCATATAAATCCAAGCCAAAACCAAAGAAGTAATAATAAGGTCTCCATGTCTATTAGAGAAGGTGATCCGTAATTATCCAAGTGACATGGGCTCATCTGCTTCTCATTCCTCTACACTTGCCTGGTCAGCATTTTGCTATACAAACAAAGACGCAAGGAGAGCAGAGTCACCTTCTGGATTAATTCTTGGAAGGAGGAGGGGAATACTCAGACACTGTTTCCCACACTGGAGCGACCCCTGCTCACAGGCTTTCCGTTGCCCCATCCCCATGCACATCATAACCAAAGTCAGGGGCCGAGCAAGGGGCATCACGTGAAGGTGAATTGATTAGCTCACGTTTGTGTGTCCCTCAGATTGTTATTTCAGTCAGCCAGCTGATAGCAGATGTTGTTGGCATCGGGGGAACCAGGTTCCAGCAGTCCTTGTCTATCATCAACAACTGCGCCAACAGTGACAGGCTCATCAAGGTGGGTGGCCCGGTGCCGATTTACTTTTTAGCCCCCGAGACCCAGCCTTATCATCTGGGAAACGCGTGCAGACAGACAGATCACAGCTGAAAGCCTGTGTCTTCCCTCCATCCTTGTTCCAGCATACCACCTTCTCCTCGGATGTGAAGGACTTGACCAAAAGGATCCGCACAGTTCTGATGGCCACGGCCCAGATGAAGGAGCACGAGGCTGACCCTGAGATGCTGGTGGACCTCCAGTACAGCCTGGCCAAGTCCTATGCCAGCACCCCCGAGCTCCGGAAGACGTGGCTGGACAGCATGGCCCGGATCCACGTCAAGAACGGCGACCTGTCTGAGGTACCCCACACGCCTGTCCATCCAGGCTTTTTGAGAAAACGAGTTATGCCCCACTCACTGAAAGAAGCTGATTATGAGAGAAACTTCCCAGTAATTCCAAGAAGCCAGTTAAAAGCACGTGATACTTCAGTGTTGGGCTCAGAGCTCCTTCATGATCATTTAGCATTTTTACAGTTTAGAATATTGTAAGGGCTTTCTCTGTCACAGGTGCATTGTCTGTGAGCTCCTGAAATTTGACCAGTTCTCTCTGAATATAGGAATGTACATGCCTTTTCGTCAAGGAATCCTCTTTTCCCTTTAAGAGAAATAATGCCAAAATTTTAGATATAGTAAGAAAAAATGCTTTTTAAAAATCTTTTATCTTTAATAAAAATTTAATAATTCTAGATAGAAATGGGCCTTACCAAGCTTGTTGCCATCCATCTGAATTCAGAGTTTCATAATTTCAATTTGTATGAATTGTCCCACTTTTTTCTAAAGGTAAGATGTCAGCCATGAACACTTAGCTGATGCCTTGAGATCTAACATAAGTACCTACAGTCATTAGGTTTCTGATGGTGAGCTTTGTGCATTATAACTGTTGATTTTGAAGCATGTGTCTTTTACTATAGGCAGCAATGTGCTACGTCCATGTCACAGCCCTGGTGGCAGAATATCTCACACGGAAAGGTAAGAAATGATTCTGTGTTTCGTGAAACAATTGTAAAATTTTACAAAGCAGCAAAGACAAGCGAGAGCCATTCAGAAGGATTTGAGGTGGAGGGTGTGTGTGTGTGTGTGTGTGTGTGCACACGCGCGCACACTATATTGTTGTTGTTTAGTCACTTAGTCATGTTCGACTCTTTGGTGGAGGGTGTGTGTGTGTGTGTGTGTGTGTGTGTGTGTGTGTGTGTACACTATATTGTTGTTGTTTAGTCACTTAGTCATGTTCGACTCTTTGCAACTCTATGGAGCCAGGCTCCGCTGTCTGTGGGATTTCCCAGGGAGGAATACTGGAGTGGGTTGCCATTTCCTTCTATACTTATTCATTGTTTTTTTTAATTTGCTGATGTGACATTTACTTGACTCGGTAGGCACCACAAAAATGCAAAACAAAAGTAGGTGGCGTGTTGTCATATAACCTCTTGCTAATAACTCCATCTTGCAAAAGCTAGTTAATGAGCTTTGCCTCTGGGAGTTCCTGGCTGGCCAGTCTCCAGATGGAGAGATTTTATTTTCCCTGAAGGTAGTTCCCTGGAACTGTTTATCCATCACACGGCAGCTGTAGCAGGAGGTCATCAGATAGCATTTTCTGGAGCACAGCCCGGTTGGCTCTGCCGTGCGAGGAGGCAGCGCGCAGGCTGGGACCTCACCTCCCCGTGGAAGGGGTGGGTGGGAGTGTGCGCCTCCCCCTTGTGTGTAAGGGCTGGCTCCCACGTCAGCAGGCTGCAAGCTCTCTCACGGCTCCTCTGGCCAAACACCCGTTGCTCATCTCCACTTCCCAGTCGAGAACACGGGGCTTTCAGAAAAGCCAGCTGTGTTCCCATGTGTACTGGAGCACAGCTGCACCAGGTCTGGCTGAACCCTGCACTGTGTAAGGAGTAATGTCAAGCCACTGCGCCGCCCGCTTACCTCTTGGCGGCTGCTTCTTGCAGCAGCAGGGCGAGTTCTCTCGAGTTGTGGGTCACCCCCCAGCGAAGGGGGTGACATGACAGCTGGAAAGAAACAGAGTTGTTTCTGAGCCTGTTTCTCTGACTGGCTTTGGCTCCTTCAGTTTTCTTGGTATCTGAGCATGGGTCATCTTATCAAACTATTGTTGTTACTATATTTTGCTGTTAATTTGATTCAGTGCCTATTTCCATTTATTTAAGGATTACATATGTTTTAATAAAGGTGGGTGAAAAATGAAAAGGGATGAGAAAGAACTTCCCTGGTGGTCCAGTGGCTAAGACTCTGTGCTGCCAAGGCAGAGGCCCCCGGCTTTGGTCCCTGGGTCAGGAAGATCCCCTGGAGAAGGAAACGGCAACCTACTCCAGGATCCACGTGCCGCAACTAAGACCCAGCACAGCCAAATAAATAAATTTTTTAAATGGATGAGAAAAAGAAACAAATGGAGGGCGGTGAGGGTCAAATACGAGGAAGCGGATGAAGGCGAGTGCCTGCGGCCCTGAGGTTCCCTGCGGCAACGCTGGCGTGAGACACAAGACTTCTAGATTGGTTTTCATTCAGCCCAGAGACAAAACAGGGCAGGAAGCACCCTCATGGCTCATCCACCTTCAGGCTGATAGCACCAGCTGTCTCCTGCTCTCTCGATTCCAGGCATGTTTAGACAAGGATGCACAGCCTTCAGGGTCATCACCCCGAACACCGACGAGGAGGCCTCCATGATGGAAGACGTCGGCATGCAGGACGTCCACTTCAACGAGGTGAGGGCCACAGCCCGCGGGGGCTCGGGTCACTGAGGGTCTCAGGTGCTGCCATCCCCCACCCCTGCCCCCAGCCCAGGGTTTTCTCTCTGCAGCCACTGTGTACACACTTTGCTCTAACTACGATAATTCTCCAGAACACTGGCACAAGCTCCTGCCAGTCCCCTTTCTTGGAACTCCTCGTGTCCTCTGGAGAGTTTGTTGTTGTTGTTGTTGAGTCACTCAGTCATGTCCAGCTCTTTTGCAACCCCATGGTCTGGAGCCTTCCAGGCTCCTCTGTCCATGGGATTTCCCAGGCAAGAATACTAGAGGAGGTTGCCATTTCCTTCTCCAAGGGATCTTCCTGACCCAGGGATGGAAGCCACGAGTCCCGCAGTGGCAGGCAGATCATTTACCACTAAGCCACAAGGGAAGCCCAGAGAGTCTGACAAGCCGGTTAGTAGTGATGTAAGACTGAGAGCTTAAACTCTTGTGGTAAAAGGTCCACTGTTTTGAATCATAAGGTTTCTCATTCTTTTCAGCAATTAATTTCTCTATTTTATGGGGTTTATTTGTTTATCTGTTTTCCTTGGATCCCTGCTTCCGCTTGAGTGCTGCCCCCAGGGCCTGCGCATCATGAGTAGATATAGACCACCCTGTCCCACCCCCCAGAGAGACCAAAACATTTGACTTTAGATCACTGAAGCAATTTCTGCAAGTTTCTTGCCAAAGCGGGGTCACCTTGCAATCACTTCTCCGTGAGTAGACAGTTTTGAAATAAAGCTAGGTATCTGAAAAAAAGCCAGTTTTCTGCTACGTTCCCTGATTTTCTTTTTCCATGCATGTCTGCCAGAAGAGCTTTTCACGTGTGCCTGCCTCCCCTCAACTTTAAAGCAAAATGAAACATTCGGGAGAAAGCTTTTTAATCATGCCCTTCTTTTAAGGAAAAATAAAGTGGTCTGTTTCTTCATGTGGAAAGAAAGAACGGAGAAAGGAGTAAACATCTTCTGCCTCTGTTGTAGTTGTTTTTAATGAGTGGAGGTCCTACTTAATATCAGGACTTTTGATCATGTTTGTGCCAGTAAGCAGGGCCCATGAGCAAACATCCTCCGTGACACTGACCATCCATGAATCAGTTCTCAAAGTGAGGCCCCGAGGCCCCTGGGGTCCCCAGTAACCTTTCAGGAAGTCTTTGAGGTCCTTCCTTTTCCACCTGTCTCCGTGAGGCTGGATTTTCTTTGTCTGCATCATCCAGAATAATATATTGAAGAGACTGAATGCAGAAGCAGAGGCCAGAATCTAGGCTTCGCCTATGGAGCCAGCATTAGAGTGACAAAAATGTAGAACAATGCCACTCTTCTTAATTTTTTTTTTTTTTTTGAAAAAATTTTCCCATTAAAAACATTATTTTTGTTAACATCTAATCAGTTTATTATTATGAGCTTAGATTAATCCATAAATATTTTTACATTTCTTCAGTGTTCACTCCTAATGTTGTAAATATTGAGAGAGAACACCCATATACATAAAAGTTCTCACCTAGTTTTAAAGAATTCTCAGTGATTTTTATAATATATAAAGGCTTAAGAACCACCGTCAAAAATTCTGTGGTTTCAAATGACTCCCTAAATTAAAAAGTAACCATGAGAAAGGAAGATAATATATTGAGTGATTTTACATTTAAAAATTAATTTTAGCCAAAATACGTAAAGTTCTCTTAAGTATTCTGAAGGGGGGGGGAAGCCCGTTGGTATTAACCATTCAACTGTCTCTCCACCCTGACGTCCCTGAACCAAGGATAGTTTTTAATTTTTAACTCTGACGTGTGAACTTGACCCTCAGCAACAAGGCCCGCATGCTCTTGGCATTGAACTCTTCACTTCAAGGAGAGCTTGACTGGGTTTTTCCCTGAAAAGAAGCCTGAACGCATTGGCTCCTTGGAAGAACCACCCTTGTCCCCTGTCTCCTAGTCAGTTCTCTGGAGCACAGCACTTTTGTTTAGAATTCGCGATAAGGAAAACGGCAATACCAAGAACAACTGAAGATTTGAAAGTTAAACAGTTCCGAATAACCTGTCCTCAGGGATGATAAAATGAAGTTCAGGATGGCTCATCAGATTAAGTCATAGGCTGGAAAGAAACTCACGAGCAGAGCCTAGGCAGTCGCCTAGGGAGTGAGCCCCGTGAAACCAAGGGCAGATTGATCGGGGAAATTTGTGAATGGCACCCACTCTGAGTAATAACTAAACATGTGATGGGGAAAACTTTATCAGCTCTTTTTCAGAATATAGATTTTCTACCCTGTCCTCAAAGCATAAAGTTGGTAAATCTTTAACAAGGTCCATAGTCCATGATGATCTGTCACGATTAGGATGCGACCCAGGGGGTTGTAAAGTCCCAAGCAAGCCCTGCACATGATGGAAAATAGCCAGCAGTGAAAAAATAGTGTGTACCAAAAGTCACAACGACGGAAATTGCCATGTGACCATTTTTGCCCTGGCCCTCAAGAGGTTTCAAGAAAAAGGGAAAGTCGAATATCTCTGCCAGAAGAGTTGGGGAAACCTGGTGGGAATGGGTGTGGAACAATAGCTTAATAAGAATCGTTGCCCTTGTAATCTGCATTATTAGATACATATAAACGCCTGAGATGCTCTTCTATGTGATTTTAGAGACACGACCTAAATATGTGCGATTCTCCTGGCAGGAGGCCTCAGATGAGCTTTCACTGGTAGCAGTCCGTCCTGCCTGACTCTGACCCAAAGAGCAGACTCCCTCCCGGCTGCTTTTGATTAAAGAGAAATAGCCATCCCTGTTTACATTTTGTCTTACAAACCAGAGCCTATGCAGATGGAAGCATTCTGTCTCCTGGGGTGTCTGAATTACATACAACCCCGTGTCATCTCGAGAGCCTCCCTCTTTATCCCATACAGTCAGAGTCCCAGAAGGAAACTGCACACGCAGCAATGAAAGCAGCTCTAACAAAGAGACTGTTTTGAGAAGTTTGAGAAGTTGGTCAGGGTTTGGGGGAACCAGCGAGGAATACTGCAGAAGCCTGGAGGTGGGCAGCAGCTGGCCTGCCACCGTCCACCCGTGCGCTAAGGGTGGGGCGAAAGAAACCACACAGAGGGGTCCCCTGCCCTGGCTCAGTCCTGGCCCAGGGGCAGGGAGGGAGGGAGGGACAGCCACCCCCCACTCCTCCTGCCCAAATTGCTCTGTAACCCCCAAGTCAACATGCACTGAAGCACTTTTGCAGTCATTTGGGGACCTACACAGAGCTGCAACAAGTTTAGAGCCCACACGTTCCCAGATGAGGCCGAGCAAGTAACACTCTGCCTCCTTGTTCGGCTCCTGCTGTAAACAGGAGTCCTTGCCCAGCCTCAGAGTGTGGTACTAAAATGCTGTCCAGTGTTCCTGAGCTCAGGACATGCCTGACTTGTTGGATAAGCTCCGTTCAGACAGCAGTGACAGCACTTTTGGTCATGGGTTCAACGTTAATCATACAGCAGCATATATGCTAAATTAGCTGTCTTTAAACAGCTTACTCCTTGGAAGGAAAGTTATGACCAACCTCGACAGCATATTAAAAAGCAGAAATATTACTTTGCCAACAAAAGTCCATCTAGTCAAGGCTATGGTTTTTCCAGTGGTCATGTATGGATGTGAGAGTGGGACTGTGAAGAAAGCTGAGCACTGAAGAATTGATGCTTTTGAATTGTGCTGGAGAAGACTCTTGAGAGTCCCTTGGACTGCAAGGAGATCCAACCAGTCCATTCTAAAGGAAATCAGTCCTGGGTGTTCATTGGAAGAACTGATGCTGAGGCTGAAACTCCAATACTTTGGCCACCTCATGCAAAAAGTTGACTCATTGGAAAAGACTCTGATGCTGGGAGGAATTGGGGGCAGGAGGAGAAGGGGACGATAGAGGATGAAATGACTGGATGGCATCACTGACTCGATGGACATGAGTCTGAGTGAACTCCGGGAATTGGTGATGGACAGGGAGGCCTGGTGTGCTGCGATTCATGGGGTCGCAAAGAGTCGGAGACGACTGAGCGACTGAACTGAACTGAACCCTATATATCCCCGAAGAGTGGGGGTTCAGTGTTCACACATTCAGTGTTAGCAGTGACCTTATAGAACATGACCACAGTAAATAATGAGGATCGATGGTTTGGCACACTCCAGTTTTGTTCCCCAGACCAATAAGGGTCACTGTTCACAGAGTAAGCACATGAGGTCAACCAGGCAGGTTACTGCCTTGTGTTAGCCAAAAGGTCTCTATTCAGAAACAACAAGCATAAAACGTTTACACCTACAGAACATCCCAAGAGAGAGTTATCAACACAACACCTTCTATGGTTCTTCTGTTTCCATCTCATCCAAGCTCAGAGACTTGTCTGTAACCCTATAAGGGTTGTCTAAGCATCTGCTTTTCCATGACCAAGACTGCTCTTAGAACCATAAAAGCTATATAGCATATCTTCATTTTCACAAGGATTCTCCAAGCCAGTAGCTGTAGGGAACGTGGCCCGCGGAACTTATCTGACTGCTCTCCCTCAGGTCATACCGCCCTGTTGCACATTGCAAGGATTTCCTAAGCATCCTTGTGCTGAGAGATGGATGTGATGCAGCCCCTGCCCCCAGCACATGGCACAACTTCTGATGCTTTGTGGCCTTTGAGGAGAACACCTAAACCCCAATCTGAACTGAAAGTCGTCTCAGCTATCTGTGGCCTGGAAATGTCTAGCACCTACGTGTGTCGATTTTTTCCATAAACTGTGTGCCATGTACTGACCCAGGGACATATAAGAGGGGTGGCTGCCTCAAGAAGTTTCACCTGGTGTGATAGTCCTCAACCTTTAACATGCTTAAAACTTACTTGGATTCCTGTTACAAATCCAGATCCCCAACCCCAGATCCAGTTGGGTGAGTGTAGTGCCTGGGAATCTATTTTTAACAAGCATCCCAGGTGATTATTCTGATACAAGAGATTTTCAGCTATATCTTATGAAAATGATAATACAGTGGAAATATGAATGATGCCATGATGTAGGCCATTGCCCAAGTCAGGTCATGTGCTGACAGTTATTCCCAAATGGTAGATAATCAAGACAGCTAGCGAAGGGCTAATGCTGAAGCTCCAATACTTTGGCCACCTGATGCGAGGAGCTGACTCACTGGAAAAGACCCTGATGCTGGGGAAGATTGAAGCCAGGAGGAGAAGGCACGGACAAAGGATAAGATGATTGGAATGGCATCACCAACTCAATGTACATGAGTCTGAACAAACTCCGGGAGAGAGTGAAGGACAGGGAAGCCTGGCATGCTACAGTCCATGAGGTCGCAAAGAGTTGGACACAACTGAGCGACTGAGTAACAACAAGCTTCACAGGAAAGGTTAAATTAAATTAAAGGTTAAATTAAATCAACTGTAAGATGCAGCAAATATTATTTAACTGAAAAAAATTTTTAAATATCCTGCACATACATAGGCTCATAAGGCATTTTCAAGCATACATGCACACACACCCATGCTCAGTGTTAGAGAGTCATCGCCACAGACAGGTCCTCACTGCCCTCAGTAGCCCACACCTAAAAACAACTGACTAATTCCCTTTAAACAGCTTCCTGAATGGCTCATGAGCTTAGTGTACCGAGACCTTTTTAAGACTAATCTAATATCATAAAATGTGTACTTTCCAGATGCATAAAATTCATTAAGGTTTTTATCCTTCCCCCTGACCATTAATTACTTACAGTTCTTTGAGCGTATTGACAATTTAGGGGGAAAAAACTTGGCATTTAGATTTTAAACAAGGGGGAAAACTGTTAGGCTTTCTGTATGACCGCTTTTCAAGGTCACTGCTGTCTGACTACTATCAGTATTAGTTCTGGTTTTCAAGTGATTCCTGAGAATTCAAAATAAATTAACACGTGGAATTTCTGTTGAGAAAATTGTTCATATATGCCCCAGTGTTTAGTTACTATGAAGGCTTAGTTGTTATTACTCTTTGTAATTTTGTGTTGACATATGGTCTCTCAAACTTAGTTATCTGTGATTGCTGGTTATTTCAAAGAACCTAATGTACCAACTATAAACATCTAGTTGTAGAGGTGACATTCAGTTCAGTTAGTCGCTCAGTCATGTCCGACTCTTTGCGACCCCATGAACCGCAGCACACCAGGCCTCCCTGTCCATCACCAGCTCCCAGAGTCCACCCAAACCCATGTCCATTGAGTCGGTGATGCCATCCAACCATCTTATCCTCTGTCGTCCCCTTCTCCTCCTGCCCTCAATCTTTCCCAGCATCAGGGTCTTTTCCAATGAGTCAGCTCTTCACATCAAGTGGCCAAAGTATTGGAGTTTCAGCTTCAACATCAGTCCTTCCAGTGAGCGCCCAGGATTGATCTCCTTTAGGATGGACTGACTGGATCTCCTTGTAGTACAAGGGATTTTCAAGAGTCTTCTCCAACACCACAGTTCAAAAGCATCAATTCTTCAGCGCTCGGCTTTCTTTATAGTCCAACTCTCACATCCATACATGACTACTGGAAAAATCATAGCCTTGACTAGACAGACCTTTGCTGACAAAGTAATGTCTCTGCTTTTTAATATGCTGTCTAGGTTGGTCATAACTTTTACTCGCAAGAAGTAAGCAAGTGTGTAGTTGCTTAGTCGTGTCCGACTCTTTGCGACCCCACAGACTGTAGCCTACCAGGCCTCTCTGTCCATGGGATTTTCCAGGCAATAGTACCGGAGTGGATTGCCATTTCCTTCTCCAAGGGACCTTCCCAAGCCAGGGCTCGAACCCGGGTCTCCCGCATGGTAGACAGACGCTTTACCGTCTGAGCCACCAGGGAAGTCTTAACCCTTTAGAAGTAAGCAAAGTGTCTTTTAATTTCATGGCTGCAGTCACCATCTGCAGTGATTTTGGAGCCCAGAAAAATAAAGTCTACCAAATTAAACTTTGATGCTCAGTAATCCATACTCTACCCTTATGAGAGAAGGACTTACCTTTTTAAAAATAAAAGCCATTTTTAGTTTGTTATTAGGTAAAATCTATAACTACTCTGCTTTTTATGGTATACATTATCATTTTTACAATAAGTGATATTTAGCCTGATAAAATATAAATCCTAAATGCCCCCTGATCAGAAGCAAAGATACAGTAATGTCCAGGAGCATATATAAGTTGATATGCACCATCAAATTGTGATACTTATTTCATAATTATTTACTAAGCTCTATTCAATTTATCAAACATTCCTGTTTTCCAGCCATTCTGGGGCATTCCTCTGGTTGAATGGCAGATTTTTCCATAATGAAATGAATTGCTCATCATACTGATACGCTGCTTGAATTCAGATGTCATTGTTATTAAACTTCCCATGTGTTTCTAGTTTGACAAATTAGTAAAAGTAGTATTCACATCTTAGTCTCACAATTAAGAGCACTTGGCCCAGGAGATCACTTATAAGCTCTATTTGATATATATTTATGCTCTATTTGATATATATTTATTAAGTGACTAAATCTCAAACCATTTAAAATATACCTGAAAGGCTACTATACACAGATACCTTAGGAGGATAGACATAACATCATTTTAAAATCAAGGAACATCTTCCTTATAGAATACTTCCTAGTTGTGGCAGTTAATATATGTTTGTGTGCATTTTCATGTCTCATAAAAATCATCTTTATTCAATTATTAATTTATTTTTAACATGGAAAGGTGCTTCCCTGGTAGTTCAGGTGGTAAAGAATCCGCCTGCAATGTGGGATTTGATCCCTGGGTTGGGAAGATCTCCTGAAGAAGGGAAGAGCTACCCACTCCAGTATTCTTGCCTGGAGAATCCCATGGACAGGAGCCTGAGGGGTTATGGTTCATGGAGTCGCAAAGAGTTAGACACTAAAACCCTGAGTGTGGCTATTTAATCAGTGTTTTTAATCTTTCTGCCTCTTCAGCCTCATCTCTTGGCCCTGTCTGATTCAGATTTCATTCTCCAGCCCCTCAAACTACTTAAGAATTTCTCACACATCACGCTGCCATCACTCCCACGTCTCCACCTATGCTGGTCCCTCTCCCTGAAATGTCTCTCCTCGCTTCCCTGGGGCTATGCCCACCTTTCCCCTTTGCCCCGCTAACTCCTGTCATTGCTAATACTCAGTCAGTTGTCCCTTTCTGCAACCCTCCATGCCCCTCCCTTCCCCTGTCACTGGATGGTTGCTGCTCCTCTCTGCATCCCTGGTTCCCTGGGCTTAGCCTTATCAGCACACTCACCACCATCTCTTACAATCTCTTTATTGGTCTGCGTAGAGACTCTGAGCTCCATGAGAGCAGAAAGCGCTCTCTTCGTTTGATTGTTGGCCACCCCAGGACTCACCCAGAGACACACAGACTACTGTAAAGTCAGCAAGTGCCTACTGCTGTCAGTTCAGAGTGCCACGCTTCTGACTTGCAATTTGGCACATCTCTGAAATCAGTGGGTTTTTTTTTTGCTCTGTCCTCAATATCTAAACATGTACGTCACATCTTCTCCATTTGGTGGTCATGAGTCTCTAGTCCATCAGTTCTAGCTGCTCTGAAGGATAACCCATGTGTGTGTTTGGGGGCCTCCTCCTCGAAGCCAGTTTCATATATACCATATCACCTGCTAAACTATCCCAACCTGCCTTCCACATTTGTTAAAAATCTATAGAGCCATTTTTATAAATTACAGAAACTAAATTTGATTTATATAGACTTGTCTTATAAACCCAGTGTCAAGCACAATGCCTTGCACATAATAGACTCTTGGTAAAATGTGTAGGTGAATGAATGAAGAATCAAGTTAATGATGTGGTAGTGACTGTGCCTGGTTATAACATTTATAACTCTCTGAGAAGAATTTTCAGTTTTTTACGAGATTACATTAAAGTTACTCTAGAGTCTCACTGTGCTGCTGTAACTGCTGTAGTATGGAATTAAGAATCTTTAGGTCTCTCTGATCCCATCCACAATAAGTCAGGTGTCATCACTATGTATTTACATCTACAGTGTGGACTGTATATAGTTTGAACAAAGCCCAGTAGTGAGAAAAGAAGGGGCCAAATGAATAATCTGTAAGTTAAACCTGAGAATAGCTTTAAGATGGGTAACTTCCCATGCCTTTGTCTATTTCGTTATCAGAAGAATACCTTGGTTATACAAAATTTCCTGATGGGAAATTGGGTCTTCTCAGAATTCATTCACCTCTGCCATAGTCCCACAGCATCAAGGAGAATGAAGATGCTCAGTAAATCCCCAGTGGTGATGTCTGTGATGTAAGATATGTAAAAATTGCAAGGCTTTGATACAGGAACTCAACTCATTTCCTTACAGTAAAGGACGGCTGTTAGTAATATTGTAAAAATGCAGACTGATTCATTCATCCAAGAAATTCTTGCCTACCAAATATGTATGTGGCACTGTGGGATATTACATTGCTCAGCAGAAATAAGATTCATTTCAAAAATGAATACAAAGTAGAAGTGATGATTGAAATAAGAGAAGTTTGTTTAACTGGTCTATTATTTACTTACAACATTTGGTTTTCAGAGTGTTTTGATGAGTAAAATTTTATTTGATCCTTACAACTCCCAAATGAGATTAGACCTTTATTACATTTCCCAGTTTTATAAATATGGTAAAGTAAGTATATGGACACTGATATTATATAGATTATATTTTTATGCTTTTCTTTTATGTAGCTTTTTATAATCAGAGAAGCATGATAAAACTAGGAGAAAACTGAGAGAGGCTTTGCATCTTCATAATACAGATACAGGATGAACAGATACGGTGTTTGGACCTTTACTGATATATTTCTTTGTCTGTAGCTGTTAGGATAATTACTACATATATCTGACTTTAGTGTTTGCACTTAATGAGACCTACAATAAAAGTATGAGACAACTGGTCTTTATAAGCTTTGGTACAGAGTTCAGTCACTCAGATGAGTTTTATGATTTATATGTTGTAAATATGACATAGGAGTTCAGTTCAGTTCAGTTCAGTCACTCAGTCGTGTCCGACTCTTTGCGACCCCATGAATCGCAGCACGCCAGGCCTTCCTGTTCATTACCATCTCTCGAAGTTCACTCAGACTCACGTCCATCGAGTCCGTGATGCCATCCAGCGATCTCATCCTCAGTCGTCCCCTTCTCCTCCTGCCCCCAATCCCTCCCAGCATCAGAGTCTTTTCCAATGAGTCAACTCTTCTCATGAGGTGGCCAAAGTACTGGAGTTTCAGCTTTAGCATCAGTCCTTCCAAAGAAATCCCAGGGTTGATCTCCTTCAGAATGGACTGGTTGGATCTCCTTGCAGTCCAAGGGACTCTCAAGAGTCGTCTCAAACAAAATATCATGTTTCAAAGATGGTCTATTTAAGTCAGTTAGATAGTATTTTCTGGTGAATTGATTTGAAACTGCTTTTTAAATGTTTATTTTCTTTGGACCTGTGAATCATAGACATTAGGACTATAATGAAACATTAGGTTGGTAATGAAACACACAGGTCCTGCCATTCATGTACAGAATAAGAGGGGATACAAACATGTTTAAAGGCAACTAAAAAGCCTTAAAATATATTAACAAATTTAATCTAGCAATATATAAATAAGGAGAATACATTGTGACCAAGTAGGGTTTACCCTGACAATGCACCATTGGTTCAGCCCTGGAAAGCCAATCAATATAATTCACCATATTAACAGAACAAATAAGGAAAATCATATGACCATCTCAATAGATGCAAAAAAAGCATTTGAAAAAATTCAATATCTACTCATGAGTTTGCAGGGGGTTGGGGAAACCTAGGAATAGAAAAGAACTTCTTCAAGAAAAAGATTATCTACAAAAAACCTACAGCTAACATCATACTTTATGGTGAAAGACTGAATACTGTCCACCTAAAACTGTGAACAAGACAAGAATATCTGCTTTTACCACTCCTGTTCAACACTGTGCTGCAGATTCTAGTCAGTGCAGTAAGAAGAGAAATAAAATTGCCTATGTTGACAGAAGATGTAATTGTCTTTTGTGACACAAGTAATCCAAAAGAATTTACAAGAGAAGTTACTAAAACTGAGTTTAGCAAGATCATAGGATAGAAGATCAGTATACAAAACTCAACCAACCTTCTTCACACTTAGATACTTATACGATAGTTGCACCATGCTGTTAACAATCACTTTGTACAATTCCTACAAACATATGCCGGATGATTTTAAATCTTACTCAACAAAGGCTTTTACTACAAAAAAAATCAAAACTGAAAAACAGTACTGTTTATAATAACATTAAAAACCTGGAAAAATTAGGTATAAATCTGTAGATTTGTATGCTGCTGCTGCTGCTAAGTCGCTTCAGTCATGTCCGACCCTGTGCGACCGCATAGACAGCAGCCCACCAGGCTCCCCCGTCCCTGAGATACTCCAGGCAAGAACACTGGAGTGGGTTGCCATTTCCTTCTCCAATGATTGAAAGTCAAAAGTGAAAGTGAAGTCGCTCAGTCGTGTCTGACTCCTAGCGACCCCATGGACTGCAGCCTACCAGGCTCCTCCATCCATGGGATTTTCCAGGCAAGAGTACTGAAGTGGGTTGCCATTGCCTTCTCCGATTTGTATGCTAAAAACTACCAAACACTGATGAAAGAAATCAATGAAGTCCTAAGTTCAAGGACTTTACTGTCCAAACTTCAGTAGGTAAGAATTTTGGAAGGAAAAGGATGTTGGCGAGGCAGGCACAGTGCCTCCCACACTCCATCACTAAATTCCTCTAAGATGTTTAAATTGGTTTGAAGTCACGCTGAGTGACTCTCCGTGTCTCAGCATTGTCATTGTTCCTCAGAAAGGAAAAAAAATCTAAATCATATTTAGAAAATGAGAACTAAGAACAAAAATTGAGAGCCTGTGTGAAGCTATCAATTTCCATTTTTTTCCCCATGCAGTTAACTACTACCACAGTCACACAATGAAACCTTAATTTCTGTCTGTAAACATGACTGGAAAATAGCTCACTGCAGAAAAGAATGTAGAAGTTAGTATCGAAAAATATTACATATTTTGAGGGGCTTCCCTTCATTAAGACTCTGCACTTCCACTGCAGGGGGCAAGGGTTCAATCCCTGGTCTGGGAAGTAAGATTCCACATGCTCACATGCAGCCAAAAAAGTTGAATAGAGTAAAATAATTTTTTAAATATATTACATATTTAGAAATCATCTTCACCATTTATGCGTTCTGCAAGGAGCGCAGGGTCAGTTTCCCTGTAACAGTCTCTCCTGTAACACTCTCTCCTTCTCTTTGATCAGGACGTGCTCACAGAGCTCCTGGAACAGTGCGCAGACGGGCTCTGGAAGGCCGAGCGCTACGAGCTGATTGCTGACATCTATAAGCTCATCATCCCCATCTACGAGAAGCGGAGGGACTTCGAGGTATCCGAGTGGTCTGTTGGTTAACTTTTTCAGAGGACGGTGGAGTGACACACATCCCCAGACATTCTTACACGCAGAGAACACAAGCAGGCGGCTTGAGCACGTGGTCTCTGCCCCTGCACGTGACCCTGGAGGCCACCACCCTCGGAGCCACAAGATGTCACACCTCTACCCAGACCTCCAAACTCAAAGGACAGGGGTTGGGGATTCTGGCACTCCACTTGCTTAAAGTTGTCAGGACCCTGACTTTTAAAATCCCCAGGTGCCTCTTCTCTTAGAACTCTACCTTGCTCCACTGATGGGAGAAAAGAGTGACCCTTTTGGCCTTTCTGGCCTGGGGATGCCGTCCAGTTTCTCTTTAGCAGGTGCTAAGGAATGGAGTAGGAAAAGCAAAAACTACAAGCAGCATCAGAGGACTGAACTGACTCACTGCACTGGGAACCCGATGGGTTCTCAGTATGCCAGATGGCCCTTCGGGCTGGAAACCTAACACTTGGAAATGATCACTGCCAGTTGTCCAGTCAAAACGAATTCTTGATTTTTTTTTTTCTTTAACTCAAGTCCAAGGAGTTTTCACCTGTGTGATCTCATTTCATTGTTAGTTTCACATCAGTTCTGCTAGCTGCAAATGGGAAAAAACAAGCTGTGTTCTTCCTGCAGAGGCTGGCCCACCTGTACGACACACTGCACCGAGCCTACAGCAAGGTGACCGAGGTCATGCACTCCGGCCGCCGGCTCCTGGGCACGTACTTCCGAGTGGCCTTCTTTGGGCAGGTGAGCCTCCTCCCTGTCCTATAGTGCATCCCCAGTCCTTTTTTGTTCTTGTTTAGACCCTATAAAGTAGTATTTTGTAAATTTCCCATTTTCTAGAAATTCTAATTTGATGAATTTGTCATGTTTACTATGGTTCTTATCTTCCTCAGTAGTAAACTTTCTGCTTTTTTTTTTTTCTTTCTTCCTGTCTTTTCTTTATTACTTTCTTAAGGCAGCGGTAAGTTCTCCTCCCATAAGACATTCTTAGCGGCATCTTTGGTACCTCAGTGTGGTTTGCAAGTTTCCTTTTCAAGTCTGTATGTATATCTGTCCAGTCATTACACACTCCAGAAAAAACCAGATTAACATTTTATTCCATTCACAGAAATAAATCACCTGTTCCCTTACACATCTATACTGCATGTTTTAAACCAAAATTAAGACTTTCTGGTTTCCTTTGTCCCTGTGCGTCTCTTATCTTTTATAATATTTTTGCAAGTAGATTTACCATTGTAATATTTCAGAAACCCTTTTTAAAGAGGTTCATTTATATTTAACTGAAAGTTTAACCTCCAAGTCTCTAACATGATTAAATAGTATAAATTATAATATATGTATTTAGCGTGTGTGGTTTTCAATGAGCTTTATATAACGTTCAATTTATCCTGTTATTTATTGTCTTTTATAACTTTATAGCAATACCAGTTTACAGACAGTGAAACAGATGTGGAGGTAATTACAGTAAATGCTTAAAAAGCAAGTAATACAGTGAATCACTGCATCTAAACTCCTAAGTTTGATGTGGGTGTTTTTTGTCTCATATTAGCCTGCATTTTTTTCTTTTATATACCGTGTTTTTTACACCATTTTCTCTTTTATTTTAGATGAGAAATGTTTTTTAAAAATGTATTTCAAATATTAACTCCAATTTGGGCTTTTTAGTTTTCAACCTTTTTCACTTCCCAAGCAATTTTCTAAGCCTTGTCGTATTCAGACCCAACTGGTGCTAAAACAGGTGATGACTGGCGTTTATAAAAATATTTTCTGATATTATGTGACAGTCCTTTCCTATTTTTCTCATCAGTGAGGCAAAATGGAATTTACACCAACTTGACATAACTTATGCCATACTCTCCAGGCCAGAATGCTTCTGTTGATACTGTAAAATCCCGTGTAGATGGGAGAGGTCAGGAGAAGGGGTGTGTGAGCGTGTCTGAGGCCAGCCCGTCGGCTGCTGAGACATGTCTTAGTGAGTTCTTCTGTTCCTTGGGAATGTGAAACAGGCTTGAGTGCCATCATTCGACTTCACCGAGAGAACACAGTCTTGAATCCCCAGTTTCTCATTCACTCAACACTTAATGACCACATTCTTGGATGAGTTTGCAGTTTTGTGTTTTTCCTTTATCTTCGCACCCAGACCTCACGTTATTATCATTTTCCTTCCTATCTGGAAAGCCCGATTTTGTTTTTAGAATCACTCCCTTTTTTGTTGTTGTTAACCCTTGTAACAAAAGACTCCTTCCCTGTGGTCAGCCTTGGGCTTGTGTCTGGGGGCAGCTCTAATTGTGCATTATGTCACAGGGATTCTTTGAAGATGAAGATGGAAAGGAGTATATTTACAAGGAACCCAAACTCACACCTCTGTCAGAAATTTCTCAGAGACTTCTCAAACTTTACTCAGATAAATTTGGCGCTGAAAACGTCAAGATGATACAAGATTCTGGCAAGGTATGGACCATGCTTGTAAATGTATCATAGCAATGTAATATTGTTTTTTCATGTATGATTGATCATATATATTCACAAATGTGTGTCAAAAAAAGAGGATGCAGGAAAAAGTTAAGAATGGTTGACTTTGAGTGACAAGTGTATTTTTTTTTCCCTAATACCTTTCTATGCTTCCCTGATATCCTTCATGAAGCAGTCCTTTATTTCATAACTTTAAACAGATATTCTTTTACAAAATAATTAATATCTGAAAGGACATACCATTTTTAGTCCAGCTATTTGGAAACTCCGTAGGAGTAGGGTCCTAGGTTCTGTCGGTCACTGCTCTTTTTCCTTGCACTTAGCACAATGTCTGGTTGATTGAATGATAGACGGACAGAGGGATGAACAGACAGACAGACCAAGGAAGGAACTAACTAGCCAGCACATCTGTAGGAATGAGATTTATGCTCCCCTTACAGAGGCTGTCCTCTGCTGAGTTGCCCTCACACGAGGACCGTTTCTGAACCTCCACACTTGCCTTGTGTATTTACGTGTTGCCCCAACTTCAGGACATCTCCCAAGAGATGGGATCCTCTTGCCTCCTGAAACTCAGGTCAAGTGGAGCTCCTGTTCTTTGCATTTACAAACGCTCCTCCTGTTCCATTTCCAACAGCAATAACCCCGACCTCTTTCTCAGTCCATCCTTTTGGAGGAGCCTCAGTTCATGTTTTTGTCCTGAGCCCTGCGTAGGCATCCCCAGTGTCTGGAATTCATGTCCTTGGGGCCCTTCCCTTTCTCCAGAGAAGCATCTTGCATCTCCTGCCCAGGTGGTAGGGAGGGGACAAGGGAGGAGGTAATTCTGGATGCTGGAGGCAGATGAGCAAGCATGAAGGTCCCACGTTCAGCCTGCAGCCTTCCACCTGCCCTTCCACCTGCATCCTACTCTGTACCTTGCCCCCACTTTCTGCTGAGACTGGCGAACCCACTTAGACTCTTTCCAAACCGGTTTCTCCAAGGAACAATCTGTTCTTTTCTTGGGGGTGGGGACTTGGGAAGGGAGCCTGGGGTTCTGCCACCACCCACCACAGACTCTGGGCCACTCACCAACCCATTCCTCCCCTGGTCACCCTAATGCTAGTGCTGGTCTTCTCCAGATGCCCGTCTCTTCAGGCTGCTGTAACGGATACCATAGACCAGCTAGCATACAAACAACAGAAATTTATTCCTCACAATTCAGGAGAGAGACTAGGAAGTCCAAGGTCAAGGCACCAGCAGACTCAGTCTTCTGAGTGAGATTCTTCTTACTGGTGCATAGACTTATCGCTGTGTCCTCATGTGGAAGAAGGGCTGAGGGAGCTCTGTGGGGGCCTTGTATGAGGGTACTAATCCCATTCATGAAGGCCCCACCCTCCTGACCTAATCATCTCCTACCTTCCAATACCACTACATTAGAGGTTAAGATTTCTACATGAGAATTTTGGGGGAACACAGATGTCCAGTCCATCACAGCAGGCTTCTGAGGGGTGCTCTGGCTTCCTCCTTGTTGCCCCTTCCATGGGAATGTGGATTAGAACTTTAACCCCCATGCACCTGCCTTCCAGATATTCATTAAACTCACACACTGCTGTTCTTCCATCCTCTCTTTTTGTCCTTACCAGCTAATTCTATACTTTGTGACAGAGCTGTACAAAGAAGAGGGAGAAGCATGGATTGTTCGTCCATTTTTAGCCAGAAACCTCAACACAACCTTATTAAGACCTACTTCCTTTCGAGACCAAATCACTCAAGTCCAACTTGCCTTTTTCTCTGAAGCCAAAACCTTTGTCTGGATCAGGCTGTGTCTTTGACCTAACAACCTTCTCTCAAGATGTTCATGCATTCATCTATTACTTGTATTAAATTAATTCATATCCATGTGTTTAAGTCTAATCTATCTGCAGGTTAATTATGACTTGAGAGCTTGGCTTTAAACACTATTACTAAAATAAACATTTTTCTCTCTAAGCCAAATATGTAAAAATACAGCTTAGGAAAGAATCAGAGGAATCAGGATGGGGAGTCATTCCACATGAAAACTAGCATGATGTCTTTAAAAAAGTCAACGTCATGAAGAAGAATAGTCTGGATTAAACAAGACTAAGGAGCCATGACTAAATGTAAAATGCAATCTTTGATTAGATTCTGGTTCAAACACAAATAGCCAAAAATACCATTCTGGGACATTTGAGAATTTTTCATCTAAACTTGGTATATTGGGTACTATTAGGAGATTAGTGTTAATTTTGTAACATTAACAAAATGATGATGTATTGTGGTTATGGAGGAGGCTGTCCTCATGTTTAGGAGATGCTGGCTCAAGTGTCATGATGTGAACCACTTACTTTGAAATGCTTCCGCTGAAAAAAAATCTACCTGTACATATGTGTGTAAAGAGACATATAAACAAAAAGCAAAGTATTAACAATTGTTCTAAGTGGTGGGTATGTGGCATTTGTTGTACTGTTTTTTTTTTTTTTTTCAAACTTTCTGAGTCTCCAAAACTTTTACTCATACAAAGTAGGAAAACACAGCTTCCGCGTGCATTGGAGGAGTCCTTCAGACACCAGAAGCTGTATTCCATTCCCTTTATTCATTTAAAGGTGAACCCCAAGGATCTGGATTCCAAGTATGCATACATCCAGGTGACTCACGTGATCCCGTTCTTTGATGAGAAAGAACTGCAAGAAAGGAAAACGGAGTTCGAAAGATCCCACAACATTCGCCGCTTCATGTTCGAGATGCCCTTCACCCAGAGCGGGAAGCGGCAGGGGGGCGTGGAGGAGCAGTGCAAACGGCGCACCATCCTGACAGGTACGGCTCCCCCTCCCCCGCCGCTTCCGGTAAGAGCCACACCAGCCCTCAGCAGGGAGGGCGACAGAAGGAGCCTCCAAAAGGGATCCAGAAGCGTCTAGAACAGGAAGGGCCTTGGGAACGTAGTTAACTTTCCTTACATACCTGCTTCAGTTTAACACATATCTCACGCTTGCTTTTGAAAACGCAGACGACATTTTTCTGTTTACCTGTTGGGTATCTTCTTCCATCAGACCAGAAGTCAGGTCCAGTGGCAGGTCACTTACCCTTCTTAGAATCTGGTGAAACCAGTGGGCGCATTTTCTTCCCAGAACGCTCTGGCACGCTGTTTTGAGCGGTTGGCAGACTCTCCAGATACGTGCCCCACCCCCGGGTCAAGCACCCCTGCGCCCAGTGCCGAGGCTACCCACGTCATGGGAGCAGACCCCTGAAGCCTCTGTGCCTCACAGGTCCCGGCATGAGCCTGCTCAGAGACTCCAGGGGGCGGGAACAAGTGGGACACGAGGCCCCCCTCCTCGCTGAGTGGCGGGCCAGCCTCAGCTCTTGCTTTTAGAATGATAATACAGCACAATCTTAGCTGCTAGTACCAGGAAGCCCACCGCAGTCACAGGCCGCCCGCTCAGCGGTGGCGAGAGTTTCAGTGGCTCCTCTGGCACCGCTTAGCAGCCACTGATTACCACCCCCTAGAGCTATGCTGTGTGGCACATGAAGAGGCCTCTCGGGAGTAACCTCAGAGCCCCCATCGCTCTTAGGTTAGGGTCAGCAAATGAAGGCAACCTTTAACCGGCAATAAAAGGCTTTCTTGACTTTAAAAAAAAAAAAAATCAGTGAGGAGGCTGTTGAGAATGACACATGTTGTCAGTATCTGCTGTTGAGGCACATTTTTCAGAGCGGCCATAGTTAAGTCGAACCAGGAAGGCGCCCAGTGCTTGTCCAGCGGTTGATGTTGTCAGGTGTTCTGCCTGGTCAGGATCAGGGAGCACTGTAATTATCAATGAGAAGAGTTCTGTGAGGATGGCACAGTTTCGGGTGAGGTTCCTCCCTCGCCAGTGGACGATACACTTTAAATGGGTGAATTGCGTGGTGTGTGATTTAGCGGTTACAAAAAGAAAGAGTGTGGTTCATGATGAAATAGCTCAGGACAGCATATTGCATAGGATTTTTTATTCTTCCTATGAGGGAACTGAGATAAAAATTTAAATTCAGCAAAGAACCCCCAAAACCCTACATTCTTTTTCTTATTCTCGAAGGTATTTTATTTTTTAATTGAAGGATAATTGCTTTACAGAATTGTGATTGTTTCTGCCAAACATCAACATGAATCAGCCATAGATATACATATCACTTCTTCTTGAACCTCCCTCCCACCTCCCTTCCTATCCCACCTTCTAGGTTGTTACAGAGCCCCAGTTTGAGTTCCCTGAGTCATACAGCAAATTCCTATTGACTATCTCTTTTACAAATAGTAAGATAAGTTTTCATGTTACTCTCTCCATACATCGCACCCTCTCCTTCCTCCCCTACCTTACATTCTTTAAAAAGGAGCTTCTGCTCCTGTTTTTAGAAAAATAAGATGACCTGTAAAACACAAACAATATTGTCCTCAAAAACATCAGCCCCTTCCCACAGATTGAAAGTTAAAGTGTCAGTCACTCAGTCATATCCGGCTCTTGTGACCCCATGGACTGTTGCCCACCAGGCTCCTCTGTCCGTGGAATTCTCCAGGCAAGAATAATGGAGTGGATAGCTGTTCCCTTCTCCAAGGAAATCTTCCTGACCCAGGGATCGAACGCAGATCTTCTGCATTGCAGGCAGATTCTTTACCATCTGAGCAATGAATTGTTTTTCTAATGGACACAGTAGCAAATCCTTATTAAGCAAAATAACTGCATTTTTTAGGTTGAGTCATTTTACAAGAATTACCAGCTTACCATGTTTCTCTCTCCAGCAGTGATAACCTCAGATCAGTGCTTATCAAAGGTGGTTCCCGGTCTGCGGTGTCAGCAACACCTGGGAACTTGCGGCACGCTGGGGGCGGGGCCCAGCCGGTGTGGTTAACCTAGCCTTCCAGGTGTTTCTGACACTGCTCAGGTTGGAGAACTGCTGATTTAAATAAACCGAGCTCACTGATGAGTCAGGGTCAGGATTTGTATCATGATTATCCCACTCAGGGAGCATGCTGATTCATAAACAGTTACCATGGGGTGTTTTCACTAGCCAGTTTCCCGTTTTGCTACAGAAATATTTTAGATTAGATAACAGACCAGAGCAAAGCTCTGTACCCACCTGAGCAGAGGGGACAAAGAGTAACACTGCTACAGAGAAAGGAAATAATCAACTCAGGAAATAATCACCCTGAGGAGGTGTGGGCAGCGCAGAGCCTGGGCCTGGGTCCTGCAGACCCCATCACATCCTCACTGTGTGACCTTGGGCAGGTCACTTAATCTCTCTGCACCTTAGTTTTTCATCTGTAAAAAGAAAGTTATACTATCCATCCTGTGTGAAAGGATTCGGTAAATTATGCCCAGGTGGGGAAGGAATGCATTTCATTTTGCTACAATCTCATCCACCATTGAGCCCCTTGCCTTTTGAGGTTGATGATGAGCAAAAGGAGATTATAATGCAACAAAAGAGCAAGAAGGGGTGCAGTTTCTGCCCTAAAAGATCTCAGAATTTCACAAGGCTTAACTACTGGTAGTACAAAGATTTAGAGAAGGAGTTATAAAAATGCTACTGAGAATCTATAAACTATACCAACCTTCAGTTAAAGACACACAGGCCAGGATATTTTATGCTTTCCCTTGTGTTATTAATCCCTTAGGATCTTCCTTTGCCTTGCTTCAGAGCTGTCCTTTGGCCTTCAAGTTGCATGAAAGCCCCTGCCCTCCGAACCCAGACAGGTTCACTTTCCTGGATAGTTCACTCAGTCAGCTACAATGGTGGGTCATTTGAAAGACCTAATGATCACCCTCCCATCCCCCTCAGTGTCAATTCTGAGCCTGCCTCCCTACCTTACCCCGTCTGTTCCTTCTTTCGTGGAGCTCATCCCATGGAGTTTCTTCCTGGTCATTATTCCCCAGTCTTCCAGATCATGTCTAGACTCCTTCTCAGGTTGCAAATAATTCCCCCACCCCTCACCCCTGATCAGTCTCACCAGACCGTACACCCACACCCCTCAGCCGTCTCTTCCTCATCGTCCTGTCTGATGGGCTACAGACCACTGATGCGGGCTGTTGATTCATGATGTGATGGCTCGCTCAGTCCACCACCTAATTTTCCACTTTCCAGGCCCGTTTGCTCTTTCATGTAGCCATTTGGGCAGTAATACATTCTGACGTTCAGCAAAATTTATGGAGCATAGGCGGGCAATGTCCAACTTGGTGTATCAACAAAACAGAACTCTCTGTGCAGTTGAATTCTAGCAGGAGGAGACAGACGATAAACAGTAAATATAATGAGTAAATGTGTCTGTATTGGAAGGTAATACATGTTGTGGACAAAAGCAAAGGGGGATTGGAAATGGGGGGGTTGGGGAAGGGGAAGGTTGCAGGTTAAATGGTGGGTTAAATGGAAGCCCTGTGGGCTTCATGGAGAGTCCAGACTTGAAGGAGGTGAGGGAATGGTCTGTACAAGTGTCTGGAGGAAGACAGAGCTATGGGGGCAGAGGCCAGTGGCAGGGGTCACCCCTACTGGGGTGACCAGTAGGCCGGCGTGGCTGGAGCCAAGTGACCCCAGTGAGAGGAGACATGAGGCCAGTAAGGAAGGCTGGGCCAGGGTGGTCCTGGATCATGTGCCTTGGTGGGCTCATGCACAGACCCTGAGTTTTCTGTATCATTTCACCTCTCCTGTGCCTCTTTTAGCCCCCTGTGGCCATCATGAGAAGCAGTGACTCAGACCTTTTGCTGAGTGGAATCAGTGTAACATGGACATCTCACAAATACCTTTGGAGTTGTTTTTTTTTTTCTCTCTGAAATAATGGTGCTGCCACCCCATGGCACCCAGAAGCACTGTGATAACATTAGTAGTGTGTTTTGACATGGCGTGAGCCTCACGAGACGTGTGTCCTGACAAATGAGAACTCAGTATTCTCACTGTAGAGCACGTCAATCTGTCGTGTGCGGGCACACCTGTGGCTGGAGGGCTCTTCCCATCTCCCTGGCTGACAAACAGCAGCATCTAGTTCTTGTCAAAGGAGCCTTCAGTCCACAGAGGATTTACCAATCCCAGTGTCGCCACTTAAAAACTGTGTGTCCGCAGGGAACACAGAAGAAATGGTAGACACGGACCCTTGGCCTTAGATTGCATTCAGCAACTAGGAGAGGTCTGTAAAGGGTGTGACAGACAGGGCTGGATCAGGCTGAATGTCTTTTCCCGCTCTGTTTGGACTTTTGGGTGGCCCTGAGGGAACCCTGGGAGCCGGCCTTTCTCGTTTTGTGATCAGTCCTTTTTGAGTAAACCCTCCCCAACCACTTACTAAATAGTAAAGAATCTAAACATAACACTCCTATCTTATTTCTACTTGTTAAAAAATAATACAAGCTTTAAGCATATAGCTACCTGCCTATTCATAAATACATATATGAAATAAGAATATTATATTTACATGGACAATATATAAGCAATAGGGGAGAAATGTGAAACAGTATTGAATTAGAAACAACTATTTTTCTATTCTTTTTAATTTTAATTGGAGGCTAATTACTTTACAATATTGTGGTTTCTGCCATACATTGACATGAATCAGCCATGGTTATACATGTGTCCCCCATCCTGAACCCCCCTCCCACTTCCCTCCCTACCCCATCGCTCAGGGTCGTCCCAGTGCACCAGCCCTGAGTGCCCTGTCTCATGCATCGAACCTGGACTAGCAGTCTGTTTCACATATGGTAATATACATGTATCAGTGCTATTTTTTCTATTCTTTTTTAGACCAACTCTTTGGTGTTGATATGTTCAGGTGTCTTAAAAGAAATGAAAACAATATTGATTGGCGTCTTTTTGGTTAAAAAAATATGTGAGAAAAAATATTTTTTAATGTTGCTGAATCACTCAAGTTTTAAAACACCTTTATTATTGCAACTCAAAGTTTGTGAATTTCCAGTTCATAAAATACTTTGCTTGGAAATACAGTCTCACGTTATTTTCATTGATTTCTCTGACTTGTGCACACTTAAGCGTGCGATTCCAAGTTGCTCCATGGCTCAAGGATATTCCTATGGAACTCTTTTCTGGACTTAACTCTGTTATATGATATCTCAAGACTGTTTATTTAGTCTTTTTTATATTTGCAAAGCTGTCTCATGCCTGCTAGCTCATTCAGCTCTCACAACTTCCAAGAAAGGTTTAGCATATTTATGGGCAAGAAAATTGAGCAAGGAGTGATCAAATGACTTCTTCAAAGACAAACCTCTCTTATTAAAGTAAACAAGAACCCGACCCTCTTGAATTTATGTGGTGCCTGTGGTTAAATGCACACCACAATAAAGGAAGACTGGTTTCTGGTTCCACGAAGTGCCAGCATGTGTCCTCGACATGCTTCAGGTTCCTTACCTGTCACTTGGGCGTGGTGATGAGCTGTCCATCGGGACGAATGTCGCGGTGGGAGCCGTGGCCTAACTCTGCGCTGTGTTCCTCCGCAGCGATACACTGCTTCCCGTACGTGAAGAAGCGGATCCCAGTCATGTACCAGCACCACACAGACCTGAACCCCATCGAGGTGGCCATCGACGAGATGAGCAAGAAGGTGGCCGAGCTCCGGCAGCTGTGCTCCTCGGCCGAAGTGGACATGATCAAACTGCAGCTGAAGCTCCAGGGCAGCGTGAGCGTCCAGGTGAGCCGGGCGCCGGGCCAAGCAATCCACGCGCCGGGCCAGGCAATCCGCGCACCGGGCCAGGCAATCTGCAGGGCAGCACCTGTGGACCCAGGGAATTTCAGGTCATTCACACCAGGTCCAGAGGAGATCCCCACCCCCTCTCTTCCATATTTGTGCAGTTTCTCCCAATCCCAGATGGGCGGGAGCCCTTTGGCTACAAGAGCATCATTGTCACCAAGCTGTCTGCAAGGGCTGGAGATGGGTACAGCCTGGCTTCTCAGAAATTTGGTTAATTCTGATTGCCTAGTGGAAGCATCAAGACTTAAATATGATGAAGTGTGGAGAGCTATAGGTTTTCATATGAAACTATTGTTTTCTGGTTTCTATGAAAATTGTAACTGAAAGGTTACCTGAAGTTTCACTGTTTTAATGGTATCTTTTGATTAGTGAAATTCTTCATTTCCACATAGCCCAACTAATCAATAGTTCCTTTATTAGTAGCAGATTTTTATCCTCTATAGAAATCTGTTTCGGAGATGTTCTTTTTTTCTTTGTTTATCTGAATTGATTTTTCTGTGGTAACAAATAGGGGTCAAGACTTTTTTTTTTCCTTTAGCTGTTCAGGTGAAGTCGTACTGGATCTAGGTGCTGACTTTTTTTGTCCTTTATATTGGAGTGTAGTTGATTTATAACGCTGTGTTGGTTTCTGCTGAACAGCAAAGTGAATCAGTTATACATATACACATATCCACTCTTTTTTAGATTCTTTTCCCATTAGGCCATTATAGAGTACTGAGTAGAGTTTCCTGTGCCATAGAGTAGGTCCTTACTAATTATCTCTTTTATACATAGTAGTGTGTATAGGTCAATCCCAATCTTCCAGTTTTTCCAACCACCCCCAACCCCACCACCAGGTGCTGGTTACACAGGTATGTTCAGTTTGTAAAAATTCATCAAGCTAAACACTTACATGCACCTTTATCTTGGTATGGTACACTTCAATCATAGGGGTCTTTTTCAGATATTGTACTTACATGGTTTCCTAAGAAATTAATAGATATTAAGTTACTCCCTCCAGTGACCAGCATGCTTCTTGCTTTATTGACGTTTTTAAGTTTGTATAAATAATTCTAGCCACCTGCATTTTGTGTACATTGCTATATCCACTTCTTTTCTCTTTCAAGAAGAATGTGTTTATGAAGGTTACATGTAGATTGTAATACACTGGTTTCAGTTTCTGAAATCGGTTTTTGTCAACTTTTTATCAGATCAATGCTAAGCTGTTACCTCACATTTTTCTAAATGTCATGCACCTCAAAAGTATTTACAGATGTTTTCAACCTCTTCCCTTACGGCCCAAAAGACTAATGTACCAAAATAAGGTATCAGGTGAAGATGATAAATACTCCAACCACGTGAGTGATTGCATAACGGGCCAGAGGGCACAATTTTCTGCAGCATAAAACAAAAACCGCTCAGTAACGTGGCCTGGGCCTGGAAACAGCCAGCTTCTGAAAAGTCCAGTGCAGGGGAAGGCGTGCCAGGGAAGGGTGGGGCTGGGCAGGATGCACTTTCCAAAGGGCGCGTGCCCTGCCTTTTGATAATGAACTTAGCACTGGATAAATTCCTGGTCACCTGTAAGAGCAAAGCATTCTGTGATCAACCGAGGAGGTGAAAGTTACGCGTGTGCATCCTCCAGGGTAACAACAAAGCTGTAGCCCGGGGAGAGAAGCCTGAACCTTTTATTCGTGTTTCTTTAATTCTTCCACCCAGAGCCTCTCCCAGGTGGCTGTTGCACAGGACAGAGCCATCGGGTGGCTTCGTGACTCTGCTCTCCACTCCAGGGTCTTAGCATGCTGACCTTATGAAGAGTCACGAGCTTCCTTCTCCACCTTCTTAAAACTGAACATACTCGTCACTCTGGATGTTCCTTCGTCGGGTCACTTTTAGGTTATTGACAAAGCTCCCCACATATATCCAGGGATCATACCCAGTCATCCCTGAGGGTTACCTAGTTATTCCTATGTCAGTGGGCCCCCCTCTAACCTCTGTGCCCCCCGTCTCCCCACCCCTGGTGTGAACTCTTATCAGTTCAGTTCCCCTGCCATTACTGCAAGTCCTACATGCCGTGGGCCAGGACCACTGCTCATGCCCTTCACCCACAGCCATAGCCACGCGCTCCCTGGTCACTTACCTCCAAGTCCTCCAGGGCACCCCCACCCCCAGAAAAATCATGCAGTGATCACGTGGTCAGGCCCTTTCCCAAGTCCCAAGTGCCTAGAACTTTCCCCTCCCCATCCAGTGTGCCTAACCCTCTTTCTCTCCACACTCCCACATTTCCTAACTTACTCAGCCTCAGAGAACTCCACTTGGTGAATTAGAGGAGACATGCAGGCCTCTGAGTCCCTCATCTTGTTGCCAAATTCCCCCGAATCTTTGGCCTCCGAGCCCGAGATGGTTAGTTCATTTAAGGATAGCAGATCAGCTCCACAATTCCACAAGGGGAAGAGTTGGTTCTTTAAAACTGGCACATGTACTTTGTTTTTCAGTTTTCATTGAACTCACCAGATTGACCTCTTAGTTCAGTGTTATATAGCACAAATACCAGTTGGAAGACTGGCTCTGATCTCAGGTGTCTTACTTATTGGCTGTTCGACCTTGAACAGGTCCTTACATTTTCCAAGCATTAGTTCTTCCTACATAAGGTGAACCATCATCACAAGTGCCCTGAGGATGGCTGAGATGACAAACATCACGTAGCTTATAGCAATATGAACTTGATTCACGGTTTCTTCTTTTGGGTCCTAAGTTCATGGAGGGCAGAGGTCATAACTAACTCACTCAAGCAGCATTTTTAGCAAATGCCAGCTGAAACTAACGATGATGGGCATTTTCTTCATAACCTAATTTTAAATTTTTGTTCTTTATCCAGGTCAACGCTGGTCCACTAGCATATGCCCGAGCTTTCTTAGATGACACAAACACGAAAAGATACCCTGACAATAAAGTGAAGTTGCTTAAAGAAGTTTTCAGGTAACGCACACGGGAAATGTCTTTCTCTTGAAGTAGCGATTGTTTCTGTGCTCGTTCAGGAAAGAGATCCTGCCAGTTGGGCTCATCCTTTGTTCTGTTCATGCCTTGATTTCCTTCTCCTGCACCATTTCAGGCAATTTGTGGAAGCTTGCGGTCAAGCCTTAGTGGTGAACGAACGGCTCATCAAAGAGGACCAGATAGAATATCAGGAAGAAATGAAGGCCAACTACAGGGAAATGACAAAAGAGCTTTCTGAAATCATGCACGAGCAGGTAGGTGCCACGCTCGAGTGCTTCTCGTGTTTAGACCCCCCGCATCACTGGGGGTCTCAGGTGCACCCTACAGGGGTCTGAATGCCCCGACATCCTTCCAGAATGTTGCTCTCTGAAGGGCAGGGTAGCACGCTGCACTGCGGCTGCTGTCCGACCACGGGGGCTCGGGGAACAGCTCGCAAGAAGCCTGCCCGTCCTTGTCTAACCTCCTTTCTATCGCTCAGTCTGTCAATAGCTCAGAAACAACTCACATAAAAAAAGAAATGCCAGTACTATTCCTGGAACTCTTTATTCACCCAGTGCTTTGGTTTAAGGAATTCTCCGTTGCAGTAAATGTCTTTCACCATTTAAAAACATAGGGTTGTGCAGAGTGTGACTCCTTAGAGCTGATCTGAGTGCCCCAGCGAGTCGGTCCTCAAGGCCGCTTCTTTATTCCTTGTCACTCCGGGCAGCTTCCCTGACTGCGCTGCTGCCACCGGCTTCCTGTATGAGTTCCTTTCAGTGGGTTACATATGTGGGCTCAGCAGTCATCAATGGGGACAGCTGCCCAGGGAACTAAGTGAATGTCAAAGGCCACTTCCTGTTGCTTTTTGAGGGGCCTGTTCTCCATCAACCACAGAGTGGATGGAGACTTCTTCCGTGTCAGTCTTTCTAATCGGCGTTGGCGCCGTAAGTGGCCCACGTGACTGCTTCGGCCTGTTGCCTGTATTATTGCCTTTCACTCTTAAGTGGAAGCCAGTGCCATTTGTGTCAGTTGCCTGTAATGATTTAGTTAGGAGGCTTCTGTTGCAGAAAACTAACTTAAACGTCTAAGCTTTAACTTGCTTTTTTTTCTCCTCCATGCTCACGCGTTCAGATGGGATGGTAATGTCATTTTCAACTTTTATTTCTCTGTATCTTAGTAACTGGCTCACAGAAAGTTACGACTGAGTTTGGACTACTGTAGACACCGACATAATGACAGTACATGTGTAAAAAGAAGCAGCCCTCTTCTGGGCATTTAGAAAAGTAAAAAAAAAAAAAAGACTAAAGAAGTAAATATGTGAATAATTGAGCGGAAAGAGAGGGTTTTGTGGGAACACGTGTCTGGAGAAAGCTCACGGTCTTTTGTGTGGGGCCTCCAGGTAGGATGGAGAGCTTGATCAGTGGCTGTCAGCACTTGGCACTAGACAAGATGAAAGTAGGGGAAAAAATTCAGAGCTGAGAATATTAAACTCCCAGACTGTGTGGACATAATGCCATGCTGGCTCTTAACTGCACCTTGAATTTTCCATTATCCCAGCAACTGTGAAGATTAAACTTTGAACCCTTAAACTTTGAACCCTCCAGGGCACAGTCTTGCCCTGGAGTCTTGGACTTTCCAGGGGAGCCTCTGAGTGTGTATGTTCCTCTCAGTGTCCACCCGGCATTAGGTCAAGTCTTGTGCTTAGAATTCTTCCCTGCATTATTGAGTGTGAAAGAGACTTGTTGAGAGTCAGCGAGGTGGTCACTCTCTCTCTCCCAGCATGGAAATCTATAAGATCTTGAGAAAAGGAGCTGGTGGAAAACACCAATGCTCCGGATTCATTTTTTCTTTTTTTTTTAAAAAGACTTTTCCAAGGGCCGGGACCAGGTCGTGTCCCTACCAGGTACGTGCAGGATAGACTTCAAGGTGCTTTTATGACCTGGTGAGCTTAGAACGCTCTCTCCTCACTAACCTGTAGAGGAAACGAAACACGCTGTACTTAACTTGCTCTTTAAAATCCTGATCCGATAAACCCTGATACACAGTGGGAGGTGAGCTGCCCTGCTCCCTCGGCCCTGCACCGAGGCCGAGCTCCCTGGGGGCGTCACAGTCACGCAGTGGCCGCCGGGTGATGAGTCGTGAGAAGTGTTGCTGGGCGCGTTGCGCGTGGGTAACGCTGTGTCTCTGTGCCTCGAGATCTGCCCCCTGGAGGAGAAGTCGAGCGTTCTGCCAAACTCCCTGCACATCTTCAACGCCATCAGCGGGACACCCACCAGCACGCTGGTGCACGGCATGACCAGCTCGTCCTCCGTGGTGTGATCCCACCGCGTGGTCTGCGGGTGGGGACTTGCTCTGTCATTTGCAAACTCAGGATGATGACTCCAAAGCTAATCCCCGGGCAGGTGCCCGACACGGGGAGACCGAGCACAAGGAGGAACCAAGGGGATGGAGGAGTTACGGGAAGTAAAGAACCGGATGATTTTGTAGCACGTCTCCTGGAGGAGTCCTCCTCAAGAGAGCACTTGTTATTTTTTTTTTAAACCTCGCTGGCAATATTCGACGTTTTCCTTGTGTCTTAACAGAGGTGTGTGGTGGACACTCTTCAGCTGGAGTTAAGTGTTATTCTTCCTTACAGAAGTAGTATTAAAAATAAACAGCCTGGAGAAAACACGTGTTTTGGAATGTACATGGCACTGAAGTTGAGGCTGGAGGGTAACCCTTGGCCTCTAGGCTAAGCTGGAAAATCTTGAAAATATTTTTTTTTTTCCTGTGGCACATTCAGATTGAAAACAAGAACTATTTTTGTGACTAGTTTTTGATGACCTAAGGAAACTGACCATTGTAATTTTTGTACCAGTGAACCAGGAAAGCTAGTGCTTTTATACTCATTTACTTGCATTTAAGAAATAGGAAAGCTTAAGAAACTATGGGAGCTTAAAACTAGTCAAGCCGTTTAGAACCAAAGGCCTGTATTAATAAACACAACTATGCTAAACGTTTAAAGGAGTACAGTATACTGTTATGTACATAGAGTTTGTTAATACAGTCTTGGCATTGTGTACATACACGTATGACATTTTTACATTTTTAATACATCAGCTTCTGCATAAAGTTTAATTGTGACAGATTTGTGCTGTTCTTAGTATATGCAACACACTTGACTCTACTGTTTTATTCTTGTACATAAAAGCAGTGCAGTTTGGAGGTGTATACAGTCTTTGCTATGTTAGGTTTATAAACCATTTTAAAAATTTCATCCTTTTGCCAAACTGGTGGAGTATGTCATTGATAAATCATAAATCTTGTGGTGACTAGTGGTGTGATGTAAAGGCTTCACCATGTTATATTTTCTTTTCAGACATTAATTGAGTAATTTTATATTTGGGAAAAATAAAGGTTTTTAATTTTATTTAACTAGAATCTCTGCCCTGCTGTAATTAAACATTCTGTACCACATCTGTATTAAAAACAACATTGCTGATTTTCTAGTAGCGAGTATTGGATATTTATTGTCGGACAGCCTTAAGAGGGGGCAGGATATTGAAATATTTGGGGGTGAAATAATGTGGCATATGAAATTTGCTTAAAAATACTTGAAGGGGAAAAAAGAGGGTAGGGATTTGAAACAAGCTTGACAAATGTTGGTTGGTAATTGTAGAAGCTGAGGTTGGGTGCCTGAGGACCATTGTACCCGTGTCTCTGCGTTGGTCTAAGTTTCCACGGTATAGGTTTCAAGAGGCGGACTGGGGGGCCGGATCTCCCAGAGGACTTGGATCAGCGCTTTGTCACCCTGCAGTCTGGCTCTGAATTCTACTGGTTGTTCCCAGGGATGCGTAGACACGTTAATCCCTCTGTCTGTTCCCCTTCCGCTCCTTCATCACCTCCCTGGTTGGCTCCTCTGGACGGGTGGTCCTTTATCCCAGCAGGGCATCCTCCCAGGTGAGCTCACCTCCTTGGGCCCCTACAGCGTCACCAGCGCTGGACCCGAGTCACGTGACGGCTTGGACCACAGGTGCTGGTCTTGCCTGGGACACTCCCAGGTCCCTAGCCATGATCCACTCAGCCCCAGAGAGTTCCAGCGACAGAAGGAAAAGGAGTCTTTCCACAAGAAATAAAATAGCCACTTTTCTTACTTGGGGGGTTTTGGAAGCTGTCTTTTTTCATAACCGGTGGAGGAAAGAGAGCGTGACACTGTGTACATCCTGAGCACACAGAAGCCAAGGATCTTCTGGTGTCTTTGGAACATTCTCTGTCAGTGGGCAAGGCTATATTTTACAGATGGAGACAGGTCATGAAGAGATGCGAAGCATTATAACAGCTCACCAGTCTGCAGCCCATTCACTAGTGGATCCGGACTTAGGGCTTGAGAACATTCTCTATGTTTGCCCGGAGTCACTGACATCCCAGCCCCGTGTAATAAACCTTAACTCTAACACCATCAGGGAAAAGGTCTAAAAGTTTGTCTCCTGTTGCTGGGCTGGATTTCCTCATCATAAATACCTCATTTAGAAGCCATAAAGTTCAAGTCATCATGCAGTAAGATAAATATATGTCTGGAAAGAGCTATCTTGCTATCTCTTGGTTAAACTTGGAAAATAATTTGTACAGATTTCATGTCAGATAAGATTCAGCTTGGAAGGTGACCAACCCTTGTTAATTACAACAGCAGAGAAAGGAGCTATCTCTAAGTTGAAGACATCTACTGTGGACACTGTACCAAAACACATTCACATATGTTAAAAACCTTATTTAGTTTATGTATAAAATTTTAATTTTGGTATAAAGTAACCCATTAAAGTATCCATTTATTGGGGAAAATTGTGGGGGTTTTTTATATTAAGAAATCATTATTGCTATTTTTAAGTAAATTCTTAAATGCTTTCCATAGATCTTATTTATTCTTTTTTGGGGGTGGGGGGTGCTGTGCTGGGGCTTCATTCTTTGCGTGGGTTTTCTTCAGTTGCAGCAACCAGGGGCTACTCTTCATTGTGGTGTGCAGGCTTCTCGTTTTGGTGGTTTCTCTTGTTGAGGAGCACAAGCTCCAGACACACAGACTTCAGTAGTTGCAACACGCAAGCTCAATAGTTGTGGTGCGTGGGCTTACTTGTCCTGAGGCACGTGGAAGCTTCATGGACCAGGGATCAAGCCTGTGTCCCCTGCACTGGCAGGTGGATCCTTACCCACTATGCCACAGGGAAGTCCTGTTCTTTTTTTTTTTTTTTTGAGGTAAAATATACATAACATGAAATTTGCCCTTTTAACCATTTTTTAAGTATACATTTCAGTGGCATTAAGTACATTCTCATTGTTCAGCCATCACCACCATTTATCCACAGAGCTTTTCCATCTTCTCAAATAGAAACTCNTTTTTTTTTTTTTTTTTGGAGGTAAAATATACATAACATGAAATTTGCCCTTTTAACCATTTTTTAAGTATACATTTCAGTGGCATTAAGTACATTCTCATTGTTCAGCCATCACCACCATTTATCCACAGAGCTTTTCCATCTTCTCAAATAGAAACTCTGTATTCAAACAAGAACTCCCTGATCCCCCTCAGGGAAAATTGTTTGAAGTAACTTTGGAATTAAAACACTGTTTAGTACCTTATCAGGGGTATTTGTCCCCTAGGAACTAACACTAGATAGTGCACATAAAGCCAGTCCTTGCATGGAGAAAGCTGTAGAGAGAAGGGAGGCAAAATTAAAAGGTGACTTGTATAATAATCAGGGTTTATATAACCATATGACAGAGTCACTCAGTGTAGAAACTCCATTCAAAAAAACATTTGATTTCCAGCAACAAGATTGTTTGCATAAATTATTGTACATCCACACAGTGGAGCACTATGTAGCTATAAAAAGGAGTAATATCTTTGTTCACTGCTTTAAGAGTGATCTTCAAGGTACCATAAGTGAAAAACATAAGATAGAGAAAAGCAAATAGTGTGCTATCCATTATTTAAGAAAGGAACGGTAAGTAAGCAGAGATAATTGTTTTTCTTTAGATGAAAGGAAAAGTAAAAAAAAGTTGTTGCCTATATGGGAGAGGGAGAATGATACATATAGGGGACAGAGTTAGAAGATTAACCTGTCCAAATATAATTTGCTTTATAGATTTGGCTTTAGAATCATTAGAATATATCATTATCAAAATAAAATTTTAATTCTTAAGAACTGAAAGCAAAATGAAATAAAGGGACATAACCATATATGTATCAAGTTGGCAACACAGATACTTAAGAACTATTCCAAATGACTTTAAAATACAGGAAATTTCACCGTCCATCCCTAGTGAGATATGCCCTCAGGACAAAAGTAGTAGCAACAAATCAATAAATGATTGGTTAATAAAAAGTTTCGGTAACTGTTTCGTTCCATGGAAGCAGTGTTTCGTTTTTGACTGTATGTCATTTGTTTGTTTGTCATTTGTTTTTGACTGTACTGTCATTCTGAAACAGTTGTGTGTTTATTGCTGGAGAGAGTGAGTGAGTGAGTGAGTGTGTGGATATCATTGGGAACCATGTTTTTGGCATGGGAAAAAGAAAAGGTTGCATCTGTAAGCCAAAACAGGTTAAATTAAAACCCTTCAGTTCTGAATTTCATATGGAAGTATGAATTTCAGCTCGTCAGATATTTATCTTAAATATACACTTATTTCCTAGCTTGAAAAGACCTGAGAACAATGACCAAGCCAATAAATAATGAGCAACCCTATGTGCCCAAATTGTGGTCTCTAAATAGCTTTCTTTCCAAAAGGGTCCAGACTCCCTAGAGGAGGGCTGACTCCAGTTTGAGGGCAGAAAATGTCCAAGGTGGGTCTGGAGCATCTCGTCCTACCTGACATCCAGAGGACTGACTGAGACACCACAGGCCCCGTCAGAAGGATTTCTAAAAGCACCTTTTAGGTAGACATGGGGTGAACATAAACCAGAAAATAATAGCAATGGATTAAAATTGTAAAATTCAGTCTATTCATTCCTGATAATACTAGAAAAATAAAACTGGGAACAATCAAAGTAGTTAGTATAACTAAGAAAGACCAAGGGGTGACGTGCCTCCGAAGTATACACCATGCTCTGTGACGGAGTCCTGCCAAGAATTCTAGCCTGGTGTCAGAAGCCAACACAGTATGGTAAAGCAACCATCCTTCAGTTCAGTTCCGTTGCTCAGTCCTGTCCGACTCTGTGACCCCATGGACTGCAACATACCAGGCTTTCCTGTCCATCGCCAACTCCTGGAGCTTGCTCAAACTCATGTCCATCGAGTTGGTGATGCCATCCAACCATCTCATTAAATGAAAAATAAATCCTTTAATTAAAATTAAATCCTTCAATTAAAGATAAATTTAAAAAAGAAAATGCCATTTTCAATGGAAAAAAAAAGCCTCTAACCTGAATCTGATCAAGTCTCTAATAGAGAGGACAGAGGAACATGCCAAACGGCAGCACAGGGAATGGAATCACAAAGTCCAACCTATGGGAAAGCTCCACAGAGCAAACAGCCTGGTGTCCTGAGTAGCTGACCAGCAAAAGAGATGGGAGGGCACTTACATGTTGAAAGAGATTCAGGGTTCTCTTGATACAGTGTATCCACCATATAAAGTAAATAAACTTTTCCCTACCCCTTGCACTAGTCAAGTGAAGTCAGTCAGTCTTGTCTGACTCTTTGCGACCCCGTGGACTGTAGCCCACCAGGCTCCTCCATCCATGGGATTCTCCAGGCAAGAATACTGGAGTGGGTTGCCGTTTCCTTCTCCAGGGGATCTTCCCAAGCCAGGGATCGAACCCAGGTCTCCTTCACTGCAGGCAGACACTTTAACCTCTGAGCCACCAGGGAAGCCCACCCCTTGCACTAAATACTAAATACAACTAAAATCCCTGGAGATTATACATTAAAAAACAAGCATCAGAAGACTCTGAAAGGAAAAATGAAAAAGAGACCAGCTGGAAACCTTGGAATCCAAAGAATGATACAGTGGTAAGTCTCCCAGTTTTCTTTTTGCTTCATATTTCTTATACTTGGAGCTGAGGAAGACAGCAACAGAGAAACATGTATGATAACAGACAAAAAAAAAAAAATCACACTACTTTACACCCATAATTATAGCTATTAAAAAAATAGCAGAAAGTGAAGAGGAGCTAAAAAGCCTCTTGATGAAAGTGAAAGAAGAGAGCGAAAAAGTTGGCTTGAAGCTCAACATTCAGAAAACGAAGATCATGGCATCTGGTCCCATCACTTCATGGGAAATAGATGGGGAAACAGTGTCAGACTTTATTTTTTTGGGAGCTCCAAAATCACTGCAGATGGTGACTGCAGCCATGAAATTAAAAGATGCTTACTCCTTGGAAGAAAAGTTATGTCCAACCTAGATAGCATTTTCAAAAGCAGAGACATTACTTTGCCGACTAAGGTCCGTCTAGTCAAGGCTATGGTTTTTCCTATGGTCATGTATGGATGTGAGAGTTAGACTGTGAAGAAGGCTGAGCGCCGAAGAATTGATGCTTTTGAACTGTGGTGAGAAGAGTTGATTCATTGGAAAAGACTCTGATGCTGGGAGGGATTGGGGGCAGGAGGAGAAGGGGATGACCGAGGATGAGATGGCTGGATGGCATCACGGACTTGATGGACGTGAGTCTGAGTGAACTCTGGGAGATGGTGATGAACAGGGAGGCCTGGCATGCTGCGATTCATGGTGTCGCAAAGAGTCGGACACGACTGAGCGACTGAACTGAACTGAACTGAAGGATGAGGACATTGAGATACTTATGCATTGTTGGTAGGAATGTAACATTATACAGCTCTTCTGGAAGACAGTATGATGGTTCCTCAAAAATTACACAAAATCACCATATGATCCAGCAATTCTACTTAAGGGGATATGCCCAAAAGAATTGAAAGTAGGTACTTGAGCAAATATTTGTACACCTGTATTCATAGCAGCATAATTCACAATAGCCAAACCATGGAAGCGATTCAAGTGTCCACTAGTGGATGTGGGTGGATGGGTAAACAAACTGTGGTGTACACATACAGCAGTATGTTCTTCAGCCTTAAAAGAAAGGGAATTCTCACACATGCCTCAACATGGCTGAGGACATTGTGTTCAGCAAAACAAGCCGATCACAAAAGAACAAATCCTGTATAATCCCACTTGTACGAGATCCCAGAGCAGTCAAATGTACAGAGGCAAAGTAGAAGGGTGGTTGCTTGGGCCTGGGGGTGGGGATGGGAAATGGAAAGTCCGTGTTTAATATACAGAGTTCCAGCTGGGCACGAAGAAAATGTGGGGCTGAATGGTGGTGATGGTTGCGAAGTAGCGTGGATATACTTGGTGGCTCAGACAGTAAAGAGCCTGCCTGCAATGCAGAGACCTGGTTCAATCCCTGGGTCCAGAAGATCCCCTAGAAAAGGCATTGGCAACCCACTGCAGTACTCTTGCCTGCAAAATCCCATGGGTGGAGGAGCCTGGCGGGCTACAGTCCGTGGGGTCGCAAAGAGTCGGACACAGCTGAGCGACTTCACTTAGTGTCACGGAACTGCACACTTTATAAGAGTAACTTTTATGTTATATGTTTTCAGCCAAAGTTAAAAAAAAAAAAAAAACCTGCTCTCTCTAGCCAAAGGAAAATGCAAAGGGCAGTGTAACAAGACAAAGTGTTTAGGCACTACTACGGGAGCCGCGGGGAAGGCAGTGGCACCCCACCCCAGTACTCTTGCCTGGAAAATCCCATGGACGGAGGAGCCTGGTGGGCTGCAGTCCATGGGGTCGCTGAGAGTCGGACACGACTGAGCGACTTCACTTTCACTTTTCACTTTCATGCATTGGAGAAGGAAATGGCAACCCACTCCAGTATTCTTGCCTGGAGAATCCGAGGGATGGGGGAGCCCAGTGGGCTGCCGTCTGTGGGGTCGCACAGAGTCGGACACGACTGAAGCGACTTAGCAGCAGCAGCAGCAACGGGAGCCGACCGCACAGCTCCAGCCCCGCCCGCACAGCTCCAGCCCCGCCCACACCCACATCAGCAACCACCCTCAAGGGTGGAGCAAGGTCTCGACACACCTGCCAGGGTGGAGTCAGAGAAGGCTGCGAGCCAGGACTCTCATCCATGCTGCCTAGCAAGAGTCCCACCCATGGAGACCACCAGGGGGCCTGGACTTGACAGCAAAAGCATGATCCATGAAAGGACAAGTTGAATTTTTTTTAACTTTAGGGGTTCTTTTTTAAAAATATTTTATTATTGATTTATTTAGCTGTACCAGGTCTTCATTGTGGTACAGGGGGATCTAGTTCCCTGACTAGGGGTCGAACCTGGGCCCCCTCCATTGGGAACACAGAGTCTTAGCCACTGGACCACCAAGGAGGTCCCTCTTTATTTATTTATTTTTAATTGGAGAGTAATTGCTTTACAATGTTGTGTCAGTTTCTGCTGTAGAACAAGGTGAATCAGCCCTAAGTATTCATATATCCCTTCCCTCTGGAGCCTCCCTCCCACCACCGCCACACACCCCTCCTCCCCTGCCCCCACTCCATAAATTGAATTTTAAGAGTAAAAGTGAAAACTTTTGCTCTGAGAGGAGCCTGTTAAGAAGATGAAAACATGAACTACAGACTGGGAGAAAATATTTGCAAACCAATACATTTAACAAAAGACTAGTATCTAAAATATTTAAAGAATACTCAAAACTCGACAGTTAAAAAAAAAATCAGAACATGGGCCAAAGCTACTTTGAAGAACATTTGGCTGGGGAGGACAGGGATACCACCAAATGCTGGTGAGACTGCAGTAACTGGATCGTTCATAAATTGCTAGTGGAAAAGTAAGTTTGCCAGTTTGGCAGTTCCTTAAGGAGCCAAGTACGTGGTTACCTGTGACCCAGGGATTCAGGTCTTGGGCATTCATCCCAGAAGAATGAAAACTTCTATTTATTCACTTCAAAAAACATGACACAAGTGCTAACAGCAGCTTTTTATACAAATAGCTCAGAACTGGAAGCAACCTAGAAGATCTTCAACAGAACGCAGTACACCCAGGTCGTGGAGGCTACTCAGTGGCAGAGGGGAGCGAACCGCAGGTGCACACGACACCTGTCAATCTCCAGGAACCATGCCGGCGAAAAGAGCTTAGCCCCCCAAGTTATACACGGTATGATTCTGTTCACATCACATTCTTGAAAAGACAAGATTACAGAAGTAGAGGGCAGTTTGGTGGTTGCCAGGGGTTAGGAGGGGCTGGGGTGGGAAGGGAGTGAGGGGCAGCCCGAGGGGTGCCCGAAGCTAGTGCTGCTGGTCCGGTCCTGTCTCCTGCCCAGCCAGGCCCTCTTACTGCCAGGATGGCCTGTGTCATCTTTACTGGCGTCATTTGAGCCAAGACCACATCTGGCATCAAGCAGCGTGTGTGTGACCTTGAGCTGCCCACGCGGGGCCAGGCTCTGCCTGGAAATGGGGACACGAATGCTGTCATGTGTTTTGGTGAAGTAAAGCTGGCCTCACGGTGGTAGGAAAATGATGAAGTTGCCTTTCCCTGACCCTGGTCGTCGACTTCGTAGCTTCGTCCATGCCTCCATTCTCCTTGTCACCATTCCCTCGTTCTGGCGAGTAAGGAGGAGGGGTCCCCACGAGCGCACGTGGAAGCTGGGTGCACGTTTGCCATTCTCTCGGCACGCTTAGCTTTCAGTCAGCTCAGTGAGATCTTGGCCAAGCGAGGCTCTGGATTGTGCCAGCCTGGAGACTGAGCCTGAGAGCTTGGCCTCGAGGCCTGCTGTCAACCACACCATCCCCTCGGCCATCGTGTGCGTCAGTTCCCACTCCCTGCTTTCACCAGCTGATGGGCTCCACGTTACATCTGCAGTTCTTGAAAACTTGCACTGCTTAGTATTCACAGGAAACAGTAGTCTCTGTTCCTTGGAGTAATGAGCTGAAAAATGGCCCCTGAGCAGGAGACCATCCTGTATTATGCGAGTGGGCTGATGTAATCAGAGGGAGATCCTTATAAGAGGGATGCAGGGGGTGAGGGGTGAGAGTCAGACAAGGTGATGTGATGACAAAGCAGAGACTGGGCTGACGCGCTTGCAAAATGCAGGAAGGGGCAACCTCTGAAGCTGAAAAAGGCATGGAAACAGCTCTCTCCTGGAGACTCTGAAAGGAACCCGCCCCGCCAACACCTTTAGCCCAGTGACACTGATTTCAGACTTCTGACTTCCAGAAGTGTGAGATAACAAATCTGTGTTGTTTTAAGTCCCTAAGTTGATGACATCTGGTTGCAGCAACAATGGGAAAGTAAGGCACCTGGTACTCCTTTAACTGGCACTCACTAGGGACTAACCAGCAAATTATCAGTACCTGGCTTGCACTTCAGAGACCACGCAATCCCACAGCCCCCCTTCTCTTCCAAAGGCCCCTGTGTGCTCCGTGGAGCCTTGCTGGCCTCAGAAGGACTGTGCCATTTGTCGAAAAGTTCCATTTCCTCTGTCCACGGACATCACCCCAGGAGGCAGAGTTGTCTTCCGTTCCAGACAAGTCCAGCACAGGCCTGAACACAGGCCTGAACAGCAGGGCAGCCCCCGGGATTTGGGCATAACCACCTCATTCTGGCTGGCAGAGACCAATCCAAGTGGATTGTCCTCCCCCTTGTACAGCTCCCCTCTGACCACCCCTGTGCCCCAGGGCACTTGATAATTTTCTTTTTTCTGATTTGCAAGGATTACAGCTGTACCTTGCAGAAAATCCACACGGTATAGAAGCATATGAAAGTGAAAGTGTTATTTGCTCAGTTGTGTCTGACTCTTTGAAACTCAAGTGACTGTAGCCCATCATGATCCTCTGTCCATGGAATTCTCCAGGAAAGAATGCTAGAGTGGGTTGCCATTCCCTTCTCCAAGGGATCATCCCAACCCAGGGATTGAACCTGGATCTCCCACATTGCAGGCGGACTCTTTACCATCTGAGTCACCAAAGAAGCCCCATCGAAGCATATTAAAAGAAGTATAACAGTGGCAGTTTGCCCAAATTGCGCTCCAAAAAATAACACAAGGGCAAGGACCGAGCTCATTATTTTGTCTCCTTTAAAACTAAGCATCTTTCCTGGGCTTGTGGTAGTATTTGAAAGTTTTCTGACAAATGTTCCAATTACAATTCACTTTGCACTGTAAGATTTGCCTGGGACAGCTTGATTGTATTTTTTGAATCTGAGTAACTAGAAAAAGACAAGGAAATTAAGCCACCAGAGGTGAAGCGTGTCTTCATTCAGTCTACGCTAGCTATTGAGCCTGGGCAAGTTTAACTTGCCTTTGTCTCTGACTTCTTGTCTGTGAAATGGGGATGATAATGGTTTCCAAATCTCTGAGTGGTCCTGAGAGGTACAGGAATTAAGAGTTTAACTACTGACTGGCTTGTAGCAAGCTCTGAGTAAATGTCACTTAAAAAAGTCATGACTCAGTCCAAATGAGGAAAGAGGAGAAAATTCAGAGTTAATTCTTGCTCAGTAATTGCTTAGGCCATTGTTTTCCTGCACTTGTTCTATGAAACACTGCTGATTCCAAAGGATGTGGGATGTCAATGGGTGTTATGAGGAAACACAGGTAAAGGATGAGTGCTGCGTTTTACGGGTCCAGCAAGGATGGAGTTAGCAGGCTCTGCCTGCGGTGCTCCTCAGAAGCTTCCTCATGGACTTTGCTTCCAAGACAGACCTCTCTCAAGGGGCATTTCCCCTATAAGTTGATAGAGGCACTCCATTTTGCTTCTCTGTAGCCTGTCCCCGGACCAGTGTTTCACGGAAGGCTCTCTGGGGACCCCTCCGTTAGATCCCACGAGACCCGTGCCCCTGTGCTGCTGCTTCTCCCTGTCCCGTGAGGAGCAGTGGCTCCAGGACACTTATCAAGACTCCAGCTGGGCACATGGACACAGTGGCCTCCTCCTTCAGCTGGGCAGATGTCCCAGGAGGAGAGGGTCACCCCCCAAACCCTGAGATCAGCTGAGCCTGTGTACAGATGAGACTTCATGTCACCCAGCTAGTGCCTGGGGCGTGTCATGCTGCACCAACATTGAGCAAGAGGCTTGGCATCAGAGTCTAGAGCTTGCTCCTTCCGTGTCCACACGTGACATGAGCAGACGTATTTTTCACTCTCTGTCCCTCTGTCTACAAAGGCAGGGATAAAGCTGTATCATGTCTTAACCTCAGGTGGGGCTGATACACATGTGGAAGGGGGACCTTTGAGGCTGAGAAGGAATGCCCTCCTCTTGTTAGGAAAAGTGAGAACAACACTTGAAATGGTTCCCTGAGTCGGTGTCAATTAGAGTTTGCTGGAATGTGGACCCACTGGTTGGAATTTGGGTGGTGGCACCTGCAGGTATGCTGACAGTAGTCACCTGGAGTCTACCTGTTTTATTAGTCTGGGTTCTCCAGAGAAACAGGACCACTGGAACCTGTGTGTGTGTGTGTGTGTGTGTGTGTGTATAAAGATTTACTTTAAGGGAACGGTTCACATGAGTATGGAAGTCAGCAAGTCCTAAGATCTGCAGGATGAGTCAGAAGCAGAAGACCCGGGAAGAGCCACTGTTTCATTTTGAGTCCAAAGGCAGGAAAAAAAAAAAAAAAAAAAAGCTGATGCCCAGTTCCAAGGCTGGCAGGCAGGAAGACTACCCTCTCATTCAGGTTGAGGGTCAGCCTTTTATACTATTCTGGCCTTTAACTGATTGGGCGAGGCCCACCATAGAGGGAGGGCAGTCTACTGATTTAAGTGTTAACCTCACCCAAAAACACCCTTAGAGAAATACCCAGAATAATGTTTGGCCAAATACCTGGGCAACCCATGACCCAGTCAACTTTACACACAAAAAAAATCAACCTTCATGCCAGTGATCTGTGCACTCTGAAGCAACCATGGGTGAAGAAATGAGGCTGAATTGCAAAACCTTGGAAATTGGAGCAGCATCACCCCTGATTCAGGCTTTCCTGGTGGCTCAGACATTGAAGAATTCTCCTGCAATGCGGGAGACCCGGGTGCAATCCCTGGGTTGGTTCAGTCCCTCGACAGAGGAGCCTGCCAGGCTCCAGTCCAAGGGGTCACAAAGAGTCAGACACAGCTTGAGTGACTAACATACCCCTGATTCAAGGCCCAAACCCATCCTTAGGTTGTTGAGGTCACCAGGCATGAGGAAAGTTGAAAGAAAACTTTCTTTGGACGCAAGGTCGTTGAGCTGAGCTCTGAAAGATGCTCAGAGAGGCGCATGTGTCCCTCAGAGCGGAGGCCCAGAGGCAGTCCCGGGTCCACCTTTGCTCTGGGTGGGGCTAACCCAGCATCTCGGAGGTAGAACGGGCCTGGCTTCTTCCAGCCAAAGCTGGTGATTTGCTCAAGTATCGGCCGTGGCCTCGCCTCGCTGCTTCCTCCCGGGTGCCAGCACTTCGCGGACACGGTTACTCTTCCTCCTCATAATGACCCTGTTAGGTAGGAAGTGGTTTCCTATGAAGAAACCGAATCTCAGAGAGATGGAGAAAACTGCCAAGGTCACACAGTAAACGGTGGAGCTGGGGTTCTAGCTAAGACTCTTCTGACCCGGAATCCAGGCCAGCGGCTGGCCGAATATGCCCTGGCCAGTCTGCATGCCCGGGGCCACCTGGCAACGTGGGCCTCTCCAGGGGCTCCCATCCAAACCAAAGGCGGAGAGCAAGCACTATGGGCTGAATTCTTTTCCCTCAAATTCATGTTGAAGTCCTAGGGTCTGTACCTTAGAATTTGACCTTGTTTAAAGACAGAGTCTTTATAGAGTTTGCTGTCGGTCAGTCACTCGGTCACGTGATGCTATGCAGCCCCCATGGACTGCAGCACGCCAGGCTTCCCCGTCCATCACCAACTTCCGGAGCCTGCTCAAACTCATCTCCACCAAGTCGGTGATGCCATCCAACCATCGCAGCCTCTGTCACCTGCTTTGCCTTCTGCCCTCTATCTTTCCCAGCATCAGGGTCTTTTCCAGTGAGTCAGCTCTTCGCATCAGGTGGCCAAAGTATTGGAGCTTCAGCTTCAGCATCAGAACTTCCAGTGAATATTCAGGGTTGATTTCCTTTAGGATTGACTTGTTTTATAGAGATAATCAAGTTAAAATGAGGTCATTAGGGTGCTCCCTAATCCATTATCAGGAGAGTCCTTTTAAGAAGAAGTTTGGACACAGACATGCCCAGAGGGAAGATGGTGTGAAGACGCAAAGGGAAGACGGCCGCCTGCAAGACACGGATCCGCCCCTCATGGCCCTCACCTTGGTCTCGGACTTTGAGTTTCCACAACTATGAGAAAACTAACTTCAGTCCTTTAAGCCCCACACTCTGTGTCACTCTATGTCACCACTGCTTGGCAGCCCAAGCAATATAACCAAGCGAGATTCCCAGACATGAGAGACGACAGAACAGAGGCTTCCCTGTTGCGTGGAGAGACTCGGGACCCCCAGGGGAAGACAGTTTGAACAGAAATGTCACCAAGCCAGGACAGAATGAAGACAGCAAGTCTTCAGAGGAATGAACCCAGGCTCTGAAACCAAGATCCGGAAGTATTCATTGTCACCATTGGCGTCAGCAGTCTTGTTTGGCTGGTTCTTCCCCAAGAGCTGTGTGGGCCTGTCACCTGGTCAGCTGCTTTCAGCCTTTCCTGATGGGGAGTGAGCAGGAGTGGGCAGCTGAGTGGACAGCCCCTCCTGTCACTGTCCCTGGCGAGCGGTTGCAGACAGCCGTCCTGATACCCCGGTGCTGGGCGTGGCACAGTAGAAGTAGCACTGGATGAGGAGTCTGAAAAGCTGGATTCTAGTTCAGAGTGGATCTCAAAAGTTTTGTCATCTCTAGATGAGATAAATCCCTGTTCCTCTCCACAGAGGTTTCTCTCTCAAATAAGATCATTTATTATTATTGTGTTCCACTCACTCTCCAAAAGTACTGTGGGGTCCTTGTAGAAAAGACTATTTCGTGGAACCATCTAAACAAGCATAGAATCATGGAAGTTAGTGAACAGAGGGAGGAGATGGTTGCACAGCTCTACAACATGGAGCCTGGAACTTAGCTCTGAGCATCCTGGCAGCCAAGGGGAAAAGTGAAATACCTTCAAAAGTAGCAGGGAAAACCCTATGAAGTATAAGATATTGCTGTTTCACTTATTGTACTCATTTAAAGTAAAACATTATGTTGTACTAAAATGATTATTTTATTTCAATGTGCAGATTCCAAACATGAAGAATAGAGTCTATCCAGGTTCTGAACTCAAATTGCCTACATTTTTAGGCATTTTAAGCTTTCTGGACTTGTTTAGTTTTTTATTGTGTTTTATATTGCTCACATCACGTGGCATGCAGGATCTTACTTCCTCGACCAGGGATTGAACCCATACCCCTTGCACTGGGACTGCCAGGGAAGTCCCCAGGCCTATTTAGAATAGATTAATTTATCCCTGTAACCACTTCCCAGTCACAATCTCATGTTCTGGAAAAATTCAGTAAACTTTTTTCTTGTCTTTTTAGAAAAAGTACCTCTAGGATTTTTTCTAATTGGGAAGCAATACCTGATCCTGGTAGAAAATGTATAAAATACTGAAAAATATAAATGAGAATAAACCTATTCATAGTCCTCCATGCCCTGTCCCCTCCAGATAGCTGCCATCAACATTTCAGTTGACTCCATTCCAGTATTTCCTCCATGTCTTTTGAATCTCCTGGTGCTTCCTGAACCTAGGTTTTGGTTTGCCTCAGCCTGGGGAGTTTTTGCTCTGAGTAAAGACTGTATAGGAACATCTAGAATTACCAGTCTGTCAGCATCTCCTGGACTTGGAGCTCACTTCCTTTAAAAGCAAGCTAAGCAGCCTGTCCTGGGCCACCTTCCCCTGGTCCTACCTGGAGAGCTTCGGGGCAACACGTGTGATGCTGGCCCTGGGTACCAAATGCTACCAATTCCCGCTCCAAAATGGGCTCTGTTCTACAATTTGCAGGCGAGCCCAGCCTAGTGAGAAACCTGGTTCCAAGACACTGCCATTTCTTTGCCCAACATTCCTATCTTTTCAGTGAAAATTTATCTGGAAGCCTAGTGGACTTGGCGAAAGGGCTCCTCATAACCATCCCACTTTTTCCCCCCAATATCCTATTGTAACCACTATGGAAAACAGTATGGAGGTTCCTTAAAACCATATTTTCCAGCAATCCCACTCCTGGGCACATATCCAGAAAAGATGGAAGCTTTAATTTGAAGATACATGCACCGCAACAGCAGCACTATTTACAACAGCCAAGACATGGGAAGCAAGCTAAATGTCCTCCAACAGATGAATGGATAAAGACGATGTGGTACCTATATACAATATTACTTAGTCAAAGAAAGGAATGAAATAATGCCATTTGCAGCAACATGGAAGGACCTGGAGATTAGCATACTGAGTAAAGTAAGGCTGACAGAGAGAGACAAACATCACATGATATCACTCATATGTGGAACCTAGTAAAAAACTATACAATGGAACTTGTTTACAAAACAGAAACAGGCACAGACATATGAAAACAAATTTATGGTTACAAACAGAGAAAGCGTGGGGAAGGGGTAAATTAGGAATATGGGATTAATAGCAGACACTGCTATGTGAAAAATATCAATAGATAAACAATAAGGAACTTCTGTATAGCTCAGGGAACTATATTCAACGCCTTGAAATAATAACCTATAATAGAAAAGAAGTTTTTAAAAAGCCTTTTGGCACTTGGGTTTTCTTGCCATTTCTTACTTCACTGTTTGGAATTCCATCAACAGCAGATTCACGCAAATGAACACATGTCATTCAAAAATCTTCCCGGATAAATCTGATCAATCGATCTTTGTGAGAACTGTCTCTACCTGTGATCCCCCTCTTACAAATGATGCTAGCTGCTCCAGTGGGCAGCGGGGTGAGGGTAGGCTTATTGGAGGGCATAGGAGAAGTCATGGAGAAGGGAAGGGCAACCCACTCCAGTATTCTTGCCTGGAGAATCCCATGGACAGAGGAGCCTGGCGGGCTACAGTCCATGGGTCGCCAAGAGTTGGATCCAAATGAGCAACTAACACACACAGAAGAAGGCATCTTAGACCTGAGGGGAGGCAAGAGAACCCCCGCTCCGTGGCTCTGCGGGGAAGTCGTGTGGCCCGCCAGGGTGCTTGGTCCCAGGACAGTCATCACCCTGCCTACACGCTGCCCTTTCTCGCTGCGAGAACACAGCCTCTCTGGCTGTCCTCCACCTCAGGGTCCCCGCCCCTCAGATGCCCTTGCTGCCCCACAGCTGCTGCCTTCCCGAGGCCCCGGGACTCAAGGCATCACCTCCTCTGTTTGCCTTCACCCTGTCCCTCAGTGACCTTGACTGACCTCCTCCAGGCGCTGCTGTATGACGACGTCCACGTGTGTCTTCAGCACAGACTTCTGCAAACTGCGGACACTACCCTGTCGAAGCCCCAGTTGGAAATGGATTAGAATCTGAACTCAGCATGTACCAAGCCCAAGTATTCATCGCTCATCGCTCCGCCATGCGAAAAATGAGGTTGTGTGTCATGAAGTGGGGCTTTATAAACGTTGCTCTAGTTTTAGTTTTGCAGAGCTGGGAAGGATCTTGGGGAAAAAAATCTGTCAACTCTCTAGGGAGCTCTGAAACCACAAAGGCCTGTGTGTTCAAAGATCAGCTCGGCAACTCACCAGCAACACGGCTTTGTGCGGGTGCCTCGCGCTGTCTGGCCCTGCCGGCCTCTCGTGGTTGTTGGCAGGACCCTTTGATGTGCATACAGAGCCTGGCACCTGGTGGGCTGTTAGGGAATGTCCCTTTCTGCCCTGTCCTTGCACTGCCTTGAGGACAGAACTTCAGAAACATCCTGGGGAACCCATGGACCAGCTCTCTGTCCCCACCAGAACCCATCAAACTCTTCTCCATTGCTTCAGTCTGCCCTGACCTTGAGGGTTCAGCATCTCTACACATGAAGCCACCTTGGCCTGGGGTGCTCTGGCCCTACTGCAGCCCTCTTATGGGCCAGGGCTTTGAAATGGGGGTGCTGGTGAGCTGTGGGCTCCTCTGGGGCACAGCCCACACCTCTCCCCAAGCAGAGGCAGACCCACATGGTGCCCTGTGCTCCCTACTTAGCCTTTGTTCATCCAAAGCTCCTATCACCGTTTGTAAAGATGATCTTTTCAAGCTACATCTTGCTTATGATTTGGTAGAGAATTCACAGAGCACAAAAAGACGTGGAAGAAACTTAAGTGCATGTTGATAAGTGAAAGAAGTCAGCCTGCAAAGGCTACAAGCCACGTGACTCCAGCTAACCGCACGGCCAACAGAACACGCAGGGCAAGTGTGACTGCTCACCATGGGCTCTGCCAGCATTCTGGAAAAGGCAAAACTGGAGGCAATAAAATGATCAGGGGTTGCCAGGGGTTACAGCAGAGGAAAGGCGACTAGGTGGGGCCCACAGGATTATCAGGGAGAGGAAAGGCGACTAGGTGGGGCCCAGAGGATTATCAGGGGACAGTGAAAATAGTCTGAAAGCTACCGTCAGGGTGGGTTCAGGCCATCATACATTTGTCAGAATCCAAGAGTGAACCCTAATGTGAGTGATAGACTTGGGGTGATCATGACTCGTCACTGTTGCCTCACAGTAGGGCAGTGTCCCACTCTGGTGCAGGATCTCCACCTGGGGGGCAGGGGCTGTACTTGCGGGGGCATAGGGAGGAAGTGCATGAGAGCTATCTGTGCTATCCACTCAGTTATACCGGGAACCCAATGCTACTAAAAAGTAGTCTGTTATTTCTTCTAATTCCCATGGTTGCCAGGTCAAACATGTAAGAAAAAGAGGTACAGTTAAAGAAGTCTGACTTCTATGCTTGTCCCTCTGGTCTTTCCTACTCCCTAAAGAAAACCAGTCTTAAAGGTATCAGATGATCCCTTCATTTCTTCAGTACAAGACACACACCCCCCCACCCTTCGTCAGCTTCCTGAGACAGGTAGCAGCCTGCCCTGCCCACCTCCCACTCTCTCTGGGGATGTCTCTGTAGTTCTTGAACAGGTAACTTTGTATCCAGAGACTTGTTTTTGTTACTAGTGAAGCACAGGTGTTTTCCCAACTATCGAAATACTATCTTGTTTATCTTTCAGAGCAATAAAAGCGAATAGCGCATTTTCAAATAAGCGGGCATCCACGTAGGCACGTTTTGCTCTCTCTCTGTGGCTTTCAGTCTCACTTCTCTCCTCCAGCAGTGCTGAGATGGACCGACCCTGGGCTTCTGCCCTGTCCTGTCCTTCCGGGCACTGATGAGCGCTGAGTCACCAGCTGCTTGTCCAGCCCCGTCTAAAGCCCCTGCACGCCTCCTAACCCCTCGGATAACAGGAGCAAAGTCCCCTTGTAAAGAAGATCTGTGTTCTGCTGATTTCTATGACTTGCCCTCTGGCCTCTCAAGGAAGCTTTCCATTGCAGGTCTGGGGTGAGCAGCGCTGGTCCCCCCAGGCAGGCTCACGCCTGCTCCGGAGGTGAGGCCCCTGTGTGCAGAGACCAGGTGTCCCCCGCCTGTCCCCACACCCACCACACCATACACCTTTAATCGTGCAAATGCAGCTTCGCCCAGCCTTTGCCGGGGGTGGGCAGGCTGCTGCCTGTGGCTCTGGTAAAGGCAGGTTGATCCTGGACTTTATACCTTTAAAAGGATACTTTGACCAGCTCTGGAGTCATCTTTTCAGGGCTTAGTGACGTGTGTTTGATGTGGGCTTTCGATCATAGAAACTTGGACTCGGGAGTCTTTGACAGTCATCTGCGCAGTGGTTCTCAGCTGGGTTAACAACTTTGGTTCGGTCCCCAGGGCACATCTGGCATTGTGGGGAGCCCTTTTTCAGCTGTCACACTCAGGGGTTGGGGCTGCTTCTGAAATCTCGTGAGCAGAGCCCAAGGATGCTGCTGAGGGTCCGCGCTGCACTACAGGGAATTTCCCCACCCAGCCATCAGTGGTGCCGATGTTGCAAGGCTTTGATCCGATTCCTTGTTGGTCTCGGTCTGGTCTGCACACTGGCAGCCGCAATGAGCACGTGGAGCTTGTGAGATGGAGGGTCTTGGTCCCCCGCCCAAACCCCTGAGTCAGAATCTACGTTCCAACAAGATTCATCTGTCCAATGAGGTCTGGGAATCACTGCTCTAGCAACCGCCAATCTCCCACCCAAAGTAGCAAAAGTCAAACCTCCCACCAAAACGCGGTGCTGGAGACAGCTGAAACTGTCTCAATAGCCAGCTCTTTTAATATCTTCAAGACATTTATTTTAAGGAACAGCTTAGCCTAATGAAATTCTATGTATGCCCCATACAACCTGTGAAGGCGGGTATCACCATCATTTCAATTTTTCTTCTCAAGATAGGAAGATTCCACAGACCTTTCAGGAGCATGTTCCAGGGTTTTGAAGTTCCTCCATTAAGGCTCCTAGTTGGAGCATCTCCTGGTCGGTTACAGAGGACGCAGCTTTGAAACCCTCCACCCAGCCAGCCCCAGTTGTTGCCTGAGTATCAGAATAACCTGCCTGGAAAGCAAGCTTCACCAGAGCAGAGATGGGGGCTTCTTCTCACTGTGTCTCCTGGTGCTGAGTGCAGTGCCCGGCGGGCGGCTGGTAAATGCTCCACGTGTTGGATGAATGGAATTGAGATTCGATGGGGGTGACAGTCGGGGGAAGCAGGGTGAGAGAAGGAGGCTCCCTCTGCAAGACACTGAGGATGCTGACGTGGGCATCCAGGAGAACGAAGCTCTCGCAAGTGCAGCCTCCCACCGCTCACAGGGGCCGGGAAAGCAGTGAGCTAGCAGGACTGGTCAGCTCCCTCTAGTCCCCTCTCAGGCCTGAGGATTGCTTCAGAATGTTCCTCCATCCAGAAGTCATCAGCTTGAGCCTGCACTTTCTCCCTCTGTACCCACAACAGCACACCACTTGCGGAAGGCCCATCTCTGTGGACTGGCCAGGAGCGCTAGGCAAGAATGTGAACCTGACCCTGAGCGGTCTGCCCACTCCCGGTTCCCCTCCCACGAACACTCGAGTGGAAACCCACGGGCTGGCATTCCGCCGCAGTAAGAGCGCTGTCGCCACGATGATGCCTGTTACTGTGCTGATGAAGCGTCTGCCCAAGTGCTCTGGCTTATCTTGTTACTCTTCACCACTTCATCCTGAGCCGCACGACAGGAGGAGGTTCAAAGGTACAGTGATTTACTGGCAGAGGCAAAGGCAGGACCGAAACCCCAAATGCCCCCAGCCAGTGCCCCCTGGGCCGTGCAAACAGCAGAAGTTCACAGGCTGCTCAAGAGATGATAAGGTGCGAAAAGACAGCCCTTTCCTCATAATACTGACTTTAACAAATTGAACTAATTTATGTATATTTCACATCGTTCCAGAAGTAATTTCCAGTGGCAGGTGGAAGGTGGGTAGAAAGAAGATAACCAAGCCAGGAACATAAAAGAGAGGCAAGAATGGGGCTGAGATGAAATTATATATAAAGACCTGGACAGCTTCGCTGGTAAGAATCTGCCTGCCAATGCAAGAGATCCAGATTTGATTCCTGGGTCAGGAATATTCCCTGGAGAAGGGAATAACTACCCACTCCAGTATTCTTGCCTAGAGAACTCCATGGACAGAGGAGCCTGGTAGACTACAGTCCCTGGGGTCACGAAGAGTTAGACACAAGTGAATAACACACACCAAGACCTAGACATTTGCCCACAGGGAAGCACACACACTTGGCATTAGTTGCCACTGGAAAAAGAAACTCAGGTTGATACATGGCAGAAACCAACACAACATTGTAAAGCAATTATCCTCCTATTAAACATAAATAAGAAAAGAAAAAGCGACTCAGTTTTCAGTGAGTAAAGCAATTGCCGAAGGAAAACAGAAGCGGTCCTGAAACTGAGAGAGGACCTGAACTTCTCCTTCATGTCCCTAAAGAAGGGCCACCTTGGCAACAAGCTTCCAGTAGACCTTGTGTATCAAAAATCAAAGGCAACATCTGGCAGAGCAGCCCAACAGAAGGGGTTCTGTGAAGGGTACACCACACAGTCCCACACACATCCCTGCAGGCCTGCTTCCTTCCGGGGTGGACCTGAGTCACCGAAGTCCACCTCCGCTCACGACCACCACCCCGCTCCCAGCATCCTGCTCTCAGCCTGTGACCCAAGGCTCTAAGTCTCCTAACTTCCGAGAACGGCCCTTCCTTAGACTCTCTGTCTTCCCAAGGGCTCCTTCCCCATCCATCCCCGCCAGAAACAAAAGCATGGCCGACATCCCTCCAAAAGGAGACCCTATACCCATTAATAGTCACTCCCCGCCGCCTCCTCCCTGCTCCTGGCGGCTGTCAATCGACTTTCTATCTCTATGGATCTGACTATTCTGAACATTAGTAGACGTATATCCACAAAATATGTGGCCTTCTGTTTCTGGCTTCATTCACTTTGCGTCATGTTTTCCGGGCTCATGCATGCTCTAGCGTGGGTCGTCCCTTTTTATGGCTGAGTAATATCCCACTGGATGGATACCCCACCTTTTGTGTATCGTTTATCAGGGCATGGACATTTTGGTTTGTTTTGGGCTTTTGTGAATGATGCCGCTATGAATATTTGCTTACATGTTTCTCTTTTTTCAGCTCTGTTGTGACGTCCCTAGCAGTGGAATTGCTCGATACAGGACTGGATGTGCGCGGCTAGAGGCAGGCGTCCTTGGCTTTGTTTCTGATCTGAGGGGAAAGGTGGCCTTCATCAAGTTGAAGTTCCTTCTAGTCCTAGTATGTTGAGTTTTTAACATGAAAAGTTGTTGGATGTTGTCCAATGCTTTTTCTTGTGTCTGTTGAAATAATATGGTTTTGCCCTTTATTCGGTTAATATGGTGTGTTACATTGATTTTTGTATGTTAAATCTTGCATTCCTAGGATAAATCCCACTTAGTCACCCATAAGCCTTTTTAGTTGTTGCCAGATTCAGTTTGTTAGTATTTGTTGGGAAATTTTCTGTTATTCACAAAGGGTATTGACATTTTCTGGTGATGTCTTTATCTAGTTTGGGTATCAGGGAAACACTGCCCTCATAGAGGGGGTTCCCAGGTGGTGCTAGTGGTAAAGAACCCACCTGTCAGGGCAGCAGGCATAAGAGACGTGGGTGCGATCCCTGGGTCTGGGAGATCCCCTTGAGGAGGTCATGGCAGCTCACTGCGGTGTTCTTGCCTAGAGACTCCCATGGACAGAGGAGACTGGCGGGCTACAGTCCATGGGGTCTCAAAGAGTCAGACACGACTGAAGTGACTTGGCACACACGCCTGGCCTCATAGAGTAAGTTGCGAAGTGTTCTACTTTTTCTCTTCTATTTTTTACAAGAGCTTGTAAAGATTTGTCATTAATTCTTCTAACGTTTGGTAGCATTCACCCATAAGGTCATCTGGGCCTCAGTTTTCCTCTGGGAGAAGTTTCTGTTTACTCATTCAATCTCTTTATTTGTTATTGTTGTTAGTCATTCAATCATGTCCAACTCTTTGTGACCACAGGGACTGTAGCCTGCCAGGCTTCTTGACCATGGGATTTTTCCCAGGCAAGCATACTGGAGTGGGTTGCCATGTCCTCCTCCAGGGGATCTTTCTGACCCAGGGATCGAACCTGCGGCTCCTGCATTGCAGGTGAATTCTTTTACTGCCGAGCCACCAGGGAAGCCCTTATTTGTTATAGGTCTATTAAGACTTTCTAGTTCTTGTTCAATCAGTCTACCAGTTGGTATCTTTCTAGGAATTTGTCCTTTCATTTAGATTATCACTTATCAATTTAGATTATTGAATAGTTGACATTTAACTATATATTACATCTGTATATGTTATAAACCCAACAATATAATGCTATAGTTATTGATTTACATAGTTTTTTAAAGAAATTAAGAGTAGAAAATTAAAGAAGTCTACTTATACAGTGTTTTATATTTTATATCATTTTATATTTACCCTTGAATTATTTCCAGCACGCTTAATTTTTTCATGTTATTGTCTGGTGTCATTTCCTTTCAGCCTAAAGGATTTCCTTTAGTATTTCTTGTAAGACAGGTTTGCTGGCAAAATATTTCAATCTTTATTTAACTGGAGGTTTTTTAATGCTTTTATTTTTTGAAGAATAATTTTTGCTTCTCACATCTGCTATTAAGCCCATTTAGAGAATTTTTCATTTTGGCTATTGCTCTTTCAGCTGTAGAATTTCCACTTGGTTCCTGGTTATAGTGTCAATTTCTTTATGGTTGTTGTCTTATTTGTTAAGTCACTATCATCATATTTTCCTTTAATTCTCTAAACATGGTTTCCTTTAATTCTTTGGACACAGCTATAAAAGCTGCAGAGCATTTTTTTCTATGAAATTCAGTCTCTGGCCCCATTCCAAGTCAGTTTCTGTGGACTGTGTTCTCTTAAGTTTGGGGTGGAGGGGGACACTTTCCTGTTACTTCACCTGTCTCATACTTTTTTTGTTGAAATTGGACATTTTACATATTATATCGTTGCAACTCTGAATTCTGGTTATTATCCTGAGCCCCATATATCATTTCTATTTTTAGGGAATTGTCTATTTCATATATATTTTAAAATTTATTGCTACATATTCATTAGAATATCCAAAATTTCTTTTTAATGTTAAAATTTACAAGTACAACAATAAAAATTCTTTGAGTTTAAAATAGCATTTCATTATTTTTAAAAAGGTGCCTTTTTAAAAAGAGATTATAAGGCAATTTTTGATATATCTATTAACAAAAAAATTCAACACCAACAAAATATGAATAGGAAACCTCTGTTTCTTGCTTCTAATTTGGAAAGTTATCTAAGATAAACTTTTAAGCTTAAAGAACCTAAGTGCAGAATGGTATGTATAGACTGCTACCATTTATATAGGTGCTAACATTTGTTTGTATGAACCTAAATTATCTCTGGAAGACAGTTTGGCTATTAAGAAGAGAAGCAAGTAGCTAGGGAATAGGATAGGAAGAAAAGTTTGTACTTTTAAAAAATATTAGTTTGAATTATAATATTTAAAAAGAAATTTTGAATAGTGACTTCTAGCTGTTGGGGCTTCCCTGGTAGCTCAGACAATAAAGAATCTGCCTGCAATTCAGGAGACCCACATTTGATCCCCGGGTTGGGAAGATCCCCTGGAGAAGGAAATGGCCATCTACTTCACTCCAGTATTCTAGCTGTTAAAATAATGAGCATCTAATAAGTACTTATAACAGGCAGGCATTTATTAACTCATTGGGTCCTTACAAGTAATGCTCTTAATAAGACATAAGCCCTGTGTGACGCTCCATTTTATAGATGGGTAAACTGAGACACAGAGACCTCCACAGAGCTGGGTGTCCAGGCTGTCAAACCCAGTGAGCAATTTCCAGGCCCAGGCTCTTAAGATCCCGTGTGACACATGGCTCTTTGTACAGCTTCCCCTTCCTCACGGGCCACGTAAGTGCAGAAAAATCACCCTTCAGTGTACATAGCCTGTCCCACAAGATTGCAAATCCTACACCTGGGAGAGCGTCTCATTTTTAATATTATGCACATAATGAAAGTGAAAGTGTTAATCACTCAGTTGTGTCTGACTCTTTGCGACCCATTGGACTTTAGCCCACCAGGCTCCTCTGTCCGTGGAATTCTCCAGGCAAGAATCCTGGAGTGGGTAGCCATTCTCCAGGGGATCTTCCCAACCCAGGGATCGAAACTGTCTTTTGCATCTCGCGCACTGCAGGCAGATTCTTTACTGTCTGAGCTAGCAGCAAGGCCCATTCACATAATGAACACTCAGTAAATATCTCTGAACAAAAGAGTGGATCCTGCTCAGAGCATTTTTTATGCCCTGGGTATAAAATGGGCTTCCCTGGTGGCTCAGACAGTAAAGAATCTGCCCACAAGGCAGGAGAACAGTAATATTTTCTCAGGTCACCCTGAAAAAGCCATTAAACACATTTCAAAACGTCAGAGACCCTAAGGGGCAACTTAAGAGTCAAGTTTAAAGCAAAATGTCTGAAGCCTCTAGCACCCATCTCTGAGCCCCCAGCCTTCTCTGAGAAACGTAGCTCAGGCCGTTTGTGTATATGGGCCGTGGGTGCAGTATTACAAACCACTCTGCCCTCCCTCTTGTCCTTCCTGGCTGAGGCTCAGAGGCGTCTCACCTGCCTCTGCCCATCTCCTTCCCCTGCTCCCTGCCCTGGTGAAGTCCAAAGTCACAGAGATTATCTAGATGAACACAGCAAACCATCCCTCACTGGCCCTGAGAGACACGTTTTCCTATTGAAATCTCTCTAAAATCAGATACCTCCTGCAGCCAGCGATAAGAAAGCCTGTGTCATCGTTCAGTCATTGTTCTCTTTCTTAGTGATCCGTGCAGCTTCTCAGGGTAGTTGGGAGCTTAGCTCTGGTGAAATTGGGGGCGGGGGGTGGGAGGGGGAGGAGGGGGAAGGGTGTGTGCGGAAGGACAGGCAGAAGTCTATTTCCTCTCAGAGCTGCTGCTCAAGGCAGTTTTGATTCTACGCTCAGGTTTTGGATATTCCAGAGTCATGCCATGAATCATAATGTGAAGACAGTACCCGGACAGCCCTTGTTATATGCCGCACACTGAATGGAGACCACCTCTCTGCCCGGCCCGATCCATCTCTCTGTTTAGAGAGAGAGGAGCAGACAGCTGGAGTCGCTGGGCAGCTGCATGTGTGGTTGGTCTGCCCTTCTCTTAATGAAGCACATCTTCCTGGGGCTGAGGGTAGAGAGCTGCACTCCTCCTCCAAGTCCCCCAGCCTGGGGGCTCCCTTCCTCGGCCTGACTCAGCCATCGCTCCAGCAAATGTGCCTGGTTTACCAGCTGTCCTGCGGTTCCCAGCAACTTGAGAGCCGAACCTGAGGATACATGTAGCTGCTACTGTGCGCTTTGCAATAACATGGTATGGGCTGCATCTTGGGTGGAAGTGGAGGCCGCGGACTGGTGGAAGATCAAGTGTCAGAGGGTGAGAAGGACTGAGGAAGAAGCAGGCACAGGGCAGCAGGCTGGCTGCAGACGGGTTCTCACCCCAGTGAGCAGATGGCCACTGCATGTCGTCCGCTGTTGGCTATTTGCCTATAACATCCTGCGTGGCCAGCTCACATCAGTAAGTGTTCACAGCAGTCTTGGAAACATTCCCTAAAATCGGGGTGACGTGAAATATTCTCCTTACATCAATGAGATTTTATTTCACATTCAGTATATTTGGTTCATTGCTTTCACGCACTGCAAGGAAGACTCTTTCTGGAAGACAGTTTGGCAATGCATATAAAGAAGGCCTAAAATTGTTTCCGTACCCTTTGACCAAGAAATTCCAATTTCTAGAGATTTATACTAGAGAGATCACCACTCGAGAGACATAATATTTCTGTCCTAGAGTGTTTATTGCCATGTTGTTAAAACAGCCCCAAACAAGACACCAACCTAAAGGCCCAAATAGAAGAGAATAACTTAATCATGGTGCCTCTTTACAATGAAATACTGTAACCCTTAAAAAATCACTTTAAGACGACTTAGTGACATGGAACAATGTCCATGATAGAAAGTCGAGTGAAAAGGTTATAAAACAACATGTATGATATGATCTGATGTTGCAAAGTTCATTAACTTATGTATGAAAAAAGTCTACAAAGAAGTACAGCCAAATATTAGCATTAGTGGTCTCTAGATTTTTTTCCTATAAACTTTTCACAATTTTTCAAAATCTTTTATAATGAAAATGTATTAATTTTACCTTCAGAGGGAGAGAAAAGCTAAATAATACTAAACATCCCCTTGATTTTGCTGGCACAGGAGTAACTTTCTTATCTTCAAAAAGGAAGTTAGCTATTCTTGGGAACTAGGTTTAGAGATACAGTTTTTATGGTTAAAAAGAGAATGTCCTGGAACTTCCCTAATGGTCCAGTGGTTAAGACTTCTGCTGCAGGGGACACTGGTTTGATCCCTGGTCGGGGAACTAAGATCCCACATAGCATGTGGCATGGACAAAAAAATAGAAAAAAAATTTTTTTTAATTAAAAGAGGATATACATTTACTGTGGAGAGCAAACATTACCTACCAAACAGACTAGGGTCAGCAGAGCATATCTAATCTCTGCAGATTCCACTGTGTCCTCACTGACAGTAACTCACTAGGACCTTAGGACACAGTTTCCTAGATGATGAAAAAAAGGAGTATTACTTGGTCTTTTTTTACAGATAAGAAGACTTCCGTATAGAGAAAACATTTTCCCTCCAGGCTTATTGGTTCAATAAAATCGAAAGTAAGACTTTTTCTTTGGGTTGTTGCTTTTAGGATATTCAGAAAGTAAAATCCCCAAAAGTAATATAATACCCTGATGTTCGTTCCAGAAAACCTTGTTTTCAGAGATCAGTTACATGTTAAGTTAGTGAGCTGTTTTTCTTGTCTGATCGTAGACTCCCATGTTGAAAGGGCAAGCATGCTTTATGGTTTCAAACTGTCCCCACAGAAGTGGGGTAGTTCACCTTGCTAATAAGTAGGATCATTTTCAGGGAAGGTTGTTTCCATGGTAATGAATGAATGAAATCTATTCACCAAATGATAACTGAGAAATTACGGCAAAAGGACCAATGGTGAGCACAGAATCCATTTAAAAATAAGGTTGAGAGGAAAGCAGAGTTGAGAAAAAAGTTACAGGGCAGAATGTACATGTTTTTTGCTTTGAGAAGCTCAAAAGGACGCACCTGATAAAGCTCACTGGGGAAGGGGACATGGGAAGCAGCGTAAGCTTGTTGATCACTCACCTGTACTAGCTGGGAATCCAGAATATGCCTTAAAGGGACAAGTCAAGTAACAAGTGTAAGTGTATGTATCAGTACACATGGAAACACTAAGAAAGAGAACACCACTAAATCCCATGGTGAAGGAAAGGGATAAAGTAAGAAGAGAAACATTTTCATGTTATTTCACATAGTCAGGAGGGGTAATATCGAAATAGATAGATGACTAAGAGTATTATGTAAGATTATAATTATAAATAACAACCTGTACATAAGTACAAATCTTCCTCCCTAAATATCAGGAGAAACTAAGACCTCCCCAAATACAAAGAGCTAAAAACTCATCAGACTCCACTCTTAGAATCAGTGAACGTTATATGAATTGTATCTCTAAAAAGCTGTTCAAAAATGCAAAAAAAAAAAAAAAGAACCACATAATGAAAGCTTTTAGAAACTATGAAAACATAAAATAGGAAATAAAATAATATGACTGAACTAAAATCAGATATCTTTAAATAAGCTTAACTTGCCTGTCAAAGAAAAAAAAAGTTTTCAGTTGGTTCACAAAGAAAATCTCAACTCTATGCTGTTTGCAAGAGACACACCTAAAACTAAGTGATTCAGAAGGATTGATATAAAAGGATCTACTAAGTTTCTTTCTTAATTCCAGTCTTCTTATAAATGATCCTCACTCATTCCAACTCAACAAGCATGGTAGTCTGCTAACAAAGTGACCAGCTTTTGATGGTTTTTTACAGAACACTTTCATTTATATTGATGCTATCTCCATTAAATTTGTCTATAACTTGATGAGGCCAGCTATATTGTTACTCTTACAGAAAGGGGCTCCTAGGACTAGATCTTTTATATATTATGCCCTTAATTTCCACAACATCACTCTGGATTAAGTATCATTATCTGAGTTTGTTTTACTTGTGGCCAGAATGGTTAAGTAATCTGCTGATTTACACACAAAATAAGCAACAAAACTGAGACCCCAGATCAGGTATGTCTGACCCCAGAGCTTGTTGGTTTTTCAGTGTGTTCCTAGTTGTGATGTCATGAAAGGTTGGGACTGGGAGGATATGAAGAACTTGAACAGAACCATCAACCCTTAAACACATTTTATACTTCAGGAAGTGAAAAAAAGTGTTAGTCTCTCAGTCATGTGACCTCACGGACTGTAGCCCACCAGGCTACACAGAATTCCTCTGTCCGTGGAATTCTCCAGGCAAGAATGCTGGAGTGGGTTGCCATTCCCTTCTCCAGGGGATCTTCCTGACCCAGTCATCAAACCCAGGTCTCCTGCATTGCAGGCAGATTCTTTACTGTCTGAGGCACCAGGAAAGCCCAGATATGTGTATATTTGCACATAAAACTAGCATCACGTAATATAAAGGTGAACAGTAAAATTCATGCTGATAATTTAAAATTTTTCTTTATGTAAAATAGTGTTAAATAGCAAATAGTATGAGGGAAACTGTGGAGGGGAAAAATCAGTTTTTATATTTTCAGCATCACTTTTGTCCTGCTTTTTGAACAAGAGGCCCTGCATGTTCATTTTGTGCCAGGTCCAAATCCAAAATTATGTAACTGGCCCTGAATGAAATACACACAAACATACACACACACACATAAACACAAACACACAAATATATAAGCATGACCTTTTGACAAACAGCTGTCCAGTTTGCCAATACATTTACACTGTAAATATTTGCAGATTTGGAAATTTCAGTAACATCTTCAACTTCAAAGAAATGCCAGTCCCCAGATCTCATCAGTTCAGCTCAGTTCCATGGTCACACAACAGTGTGCCCAGGGTGATTTTTTCTTTGCCACTGGCTGGCTCTGAGAGCATATCCATCATCCCAGATGTGGCAAGCCCATCGTGTTTCACTGAGGTGGCATCTCAGTTGCTATGTGTTGACCTTGCCCAGAAGAGGTGAGAGTCTTGAAGGCTCACCAGCAGAAGTAAAAACAAAACAAGTCAGTAGTGAGATAGGTTAATAAATGGCATCTCCAAAAACAAGTTCTAATTCCTGGAATTTGTAGATGTTAATGTGGCTTTCCTGGTGGCTCAGCGGTAAAGAATCAGCCTGCTAATGCCGTGTCATGGGTTTTATCCTTGGGTTGGGAAGATCCCCTGGAGAAGGGAATGGGAACCCACTCCAGTGTTCTTGCCTAGGAAATCCCATGAACAGAGGAGTCTGGCAGGCTACACTCTATGGTGTCCCAAAAGAGTTAGACACAACTTAGTGACTAAACAACAATAACATTTTGGAAGAACATAGTTTTTATAAAGACATACTTTTATAAATGTATTTTATAATTAATTTTGAGATCGTAGGATTTATATAATCATTAGAACTGTGTACAATGAACCATGTAACAAAATAACACTCTCACATTACTCATTTACAATCTGGCTTCTGCTAAACTCGCTCTCTTCTGTGCATTTCTGTACATGCAGTTTTCTCCCTGCCTGGCACGTTGATTTGTGCCTTAGGGAATAATCTACACTTTGGGAGTCTTTTGTACCCTTGTTAGGTTCATGCTGTTCACCCAGCGTTTTCTTCTTCTTTTTTTTTTTTAAGAAATAGATTTAAACAACATAGTGTGAGCAGATATTTGAAGATAGTAGGTCTGTATAGATATTTAAATTTCATATGAATAATAGATTTTGTGGAGAAGCCAATGGCAACCCACTCCAGTACTCTTGCCTGGAAAATCCCATGGATGGAGTAGCCTGGAAGGCTGCAGTCCATGGGGTCACTAAGAGTCGGACACGACTGAGCGACTTCCCTTTTACTTTTCACTTTCCTGCATTGGAGAAGGACATGGCACCCCACTCCAGTGTTCCTGCCTGGAGAATCCCAGGGGCGGGGGAGCCTGGTGGGCTGCCATCTATGGGGTTGCACAGAGTTGGACATGACTGAAGTGACTTAGCAATAGATTTTGTATCATTTGAAATATAAAACATAAAAAAAAAAAAAAAACAGAAAAACATGGCCTTAAGATAATCTGATGTATAAAAGTTACATTATTGGTGTTTAGAATGGTATGCTTGCCAGTTAGCTTCCTCTTCTCTTCCCTCCCCTGCCTTTTAGCAGACCTAAAATGTATATTTTAGTACAAAGGGCCTACAGTAGCCAAAACAACTTTGAAAATGAGGAACAAAATTGGAGGACTTCAGTTCAGTTCAGTTGCTCAGTTGTGTCTTTGCCTACTCTTTGCGACCCCATGAACCACAGCACGCCAGGCCTCCTTGTCCATCACCAACTCCTGGAGTTTACCCAAACTCATGTCCATTGAGTCTGTAATGCCATCCAACCATCTCATCCTCTGTCATCCCCTTCTTCTCCTGCCCTCAATCTTTCCCAGCATCAGGGTCTTTTCCAGTGAGTCAGCTCTTCGCATCAGGTGGCCAAAGTATTGGAGTTTCAACTTCAGCATCAGTCCTTCCGGTGAACACCCAGGACTGATCTCCTTTAGAAAGGACTGGTTGGATCTCCTTGCAGTCCAAGGGACTCTCAAGAATCTTCTCCAACACCACAGTTCAAAAGCATCAATTCTTCAGCTCTCAGCTTTCTTTATAGTCCAACTCTCACACCCATACATGACTACTGGAAAAACCATAGCCTTGACTAGATGGACCTTTGTTGACAAAGTAATGTCTCTGCTTTTTAATATGCTGTCTAGGTTTGTCATAACTTTCCTTCCAAGCAGTAAGCGTCTTTTAATTTCATGGCTGCAATCACCATCTGCAGTGATTTTGGAACTCAAAAAAATAAAATCAGCCACTGTTTCCACTGTTTCCATCATGATGATGTGATCACTAATCTAGAGCCAGACATCTTGGAATGTGAAGTCAAGTGGGCCTTAGAAAGCATCACTACGAACAAAGCTAGTGGAGGTGACGGAATTCCAGTTGAGCTGTTTCAAATCCTGAAAGATGATGCTGTGAAAGTACTGCACTCAATATGCCAGCAAATTTGGAAAACTCAGCAGTGGCCACAGGACTGGAAAAGGTCAGTTTTCATTCCAATTCCAAAGAAAGGCAATGCAAAAGAATGCTCCAATTACCGCACAATTGCACTCATCTCACATGCTAGTAAAGTAATGCTCAAAATCCTCCAAGCCAGGCTTCAGCAATACGTGAACCGTGAACTCCCTGATGTTCAGGCTGGCTTTAGAAAAGGCAGAGGAACCAGAGATCAAATTGCCAACATCCGCTGGATCATGGAAAAAGCAAGAGAGTTCCAGAAAAACATCTACTTCTGCTTTATACATTTCTCATGATGTACTCTGCATATAAGTTAAATAAGCAGGATGACAATATATAGCCTTGATGTACTCCTTTTCCTATTTGGAACCAGTCTGTTGTTCCATGTCCAGTTCTAACTGTTGCTTCTTGATCTGCATACAGGTTTCTCAAGAGGCAAGTCAGGTGGCCTGGTATTCCCATCTCTTTCAGAATCTTCCTGGAGAAGGAAATGGCTACCCACTCCAGTACTCTTGCCTGGAGAATCCCACACGACTGAGCGACTTCCCTTCCCTTCAGAATTTTCCACAATTTATTGTGATCCACACAGTCAAAGTTTTTGACATAGTCAATAAAGCAGAAGTAGATGTTTTTCTGGAACTTTCTTGCTTTTTCAGTGATCCAGTGAATGTTGGTAATTTGATCTCTGGTTCCTCTGCCTTTTCTAAAACCAGCTTGAACATCTGGAAGTTCATGGTTCAGGTATTGCTGAAGCCTGATTTGAAGAATTTTGAGCATTACTTTACTAGCGTGTGAGATGAGTGCAACTGTGCAATAGTTTGAGCATTGTTTGAAGGACTTACACTACCAAATTTCAAATTTTATTTTTTTTAATATAAATTTATTTATTTTAATTGGAGGCTAATTACTTTACAATATTGTATTGATTGTGCCATACATCAACATGAATCCGCCACAGGTGTTCACGTGTTCCCCATTCTGAACCCCCCTCCCACCTCCCTCCCCATCAAAACTTATTTTCTAAAGCTACAGTAATCAAGGAAGTGTGGTATTAGCTTAAGAACAGAAATATAGACCAAGGCAAAAGAAGGGCCAGGTCCAGAAATAACCCCTTACATTTATGATCAATTGATTTTTGATGAAAGCTCCAGAGCAATTCAATGGAAAAAATAATGATCTTTTTAACAGTTGGTAAGGAAACGGCAACCCACTCCAGTGTTCTTACCTGGAGAATCCCATGGACAGAGGAGTCTGGCAGGCTACAGTCCTTGGGGTCGCAAAGGGTCAGACAGGACTGAGCACCCACACACACTGCGACAACTGGATATCCATATGGAAAAAAATAAACTTCAACCTTTACCTCACACCATACACTAACAGTAACTCAAAACAGATCAGTGACCTTAATGTGAGAACTATAAAACCTTATAGAAAAGTCATAATAGCAACCTTGGTAGAGGAAAAGGATGTGAATAGCTGTGACGATGAAAGTATGCTCTTTTAAAACAAAATTGATACATTGGCTTCAGCAAAATTTAGAACTTTGGCATTTCAGAAGACATTAAAGGAATTAAAAGGTATGCAGTTGACTTGGGTGAAATATTTGCAAATCATATTTCTAATAAAGGACTTATATTCAGAATATATAAAGGACTCACAACTCAATAATGAGACCGACACACAATTTAAAAATGGGCAAAAGTTCGAATAGATTTTTCCCCAAAGGATATATACAAATCGCTATTAAGTGCATGAAAAAGTGGTCAGTCTTACTAGTTATTAGGAAAGTGGTTTTAATTACCACTTTTCTTTCCAAGCTCCTACCCCTAAGTGAAACCTGCCTGTCACCCTCACTATCAGTGATATGTTGGCAAATATTAACAATCAGGGGAAAAACAGCCCTAATGAATAGCATCTGCCAGTGTCCTTGGTGTAAATGCTCCCACCATGGCTGATCCCAAGCCAACCACATGTGGTCTGAAAGTGGAATTGGGAAGAAGTGTTTGCAGTCAGCTCCCAGATCAGGGTGGAGCTCCTTACACACCAGACCGGCCATCACTAGCCTCTCAGTTCAGAGGAAACCCCACTAATCCGTCTGCCCAACCGCAGGGCAACTCTTGTCAGCTGCCTAGAAAGGTCTACACGTTCCTCCATTCTTTAAAGGGACAAATAAGTAAAGGCTCACTAGGCATGGGAGGAAATTCAGCAACTTAGAAGGGACAAGCTCTGGTTGGGTGTGTGAGATTCTGGAGGAGAGCTGAGATAATTAAAGTCTGAGAAAGGGATTTTATCCTGAAATTTCCATTTGGATCCTTACAGAGACTCAAGGAGGTGCTCCATCTTTAAAAAAAAATAAATAAATAAGGAGCTCTTAGAAATTAAAAATGTTTGTCACTAAATAAAATTTCAATGGATGAAAAATCTTTAAAAATCCCATAATGCCAAGAGACAAACAATGTGGATAAAAGAAAAGAGAGGATCAGGTCTCCTAACATCTGACTAACAGTTTTTGAGAAAAGGAGAAGCAAGGAAATGGAGAGGAGGAAATAACATAAGACATGATAAAAGAAAATTTCCCAGGGCTCGAGACACTTCCCAGTTAAAAATACTCAGGAAAATGAATGATAAAAAAAAACCCCACCACCTCTAGATATATTCTCATGAGAAGAGTAAAAAGCACAGTTTCCAGAGGGAAACCTACAGTGAAAAAATAGGCTCTCCAGCAACCTGATACTAGAAGATAAGAGGCAGTGTCTTTGTAATTCTGCAGGAAATTGAATTCCAACAAAGTTTATTCAAGTGCACCCTGATGGCTCAGATGGTAAAGATTCTGCCTGCAGTGCAGGAGACCTGGGTTCCATCCCTGGGTCGAGAAGATCCCATGGAAGAGGGCAGGGCAACCCACTCCAGTATTCTTGCCTGGAGAATCCCCATGGACAGAGGAGCCTGGAGGGCTGTAGTCCATAGGGTCGCAAACAGCTGGACACAACTGAATCAACTTAGCGCACACACACACACACACACACACACACACACACGCTTATTCTAGCAGTAAGAACAAGCTAAAGGCAATTATGAAAAAGAAAAGTGATACAACAGTTGATGTAAAGCAAACGAAAACGTGCCACAAGTGGAACGATTGGTGGGGCTTAGAAAAGAAATCCGTTTGACACCAACATCTGGGACATCCTCCTTGGTACAGGAGTGTAACAGTGAAACCATGAAGTAAATGTGATCAGAAAGGGTATTAATACTGGGAAAATCGATTCTATTGTCTGGCTCTACAGTGAACATTTACAATTTTTATTTTTTTATAATTTTTAAAACTTTTTACTTTATTTTTGGCTGTGCTGGGTCTTTACTGCTGCAAGCAGGCTTTCCTTCATTGTGGTGAATGGGGGCTACCCTCTAATCGCGGTGTGTGGTCTTCTCGTTTTGGTGACTTCTCCTGTCATGGAGCACGGGGCTCCAGAGCACATGGACTCCGTAGTTGTGGCTCATAGGCTTAGTTTCCCCTAGGCGTGTGGGATCTTCCTGGACCAGGGGCTGAACCTGTGTCCCCTGCGCTGGCAGGCAGATTCTTAACCACTGGACCAGCAGGCAAGTCCCTGAAAGTGACTTTTTTAATGGCTGCAAGTATTTCCTTGTAAAGAGGCACCATGATCAAGTCATTCCCTTTTATCTGGTCCTATAGGTTTGGTTTCTTGTTTGGGGCTATTTTAACAACACTGCAATAAACACTTTGGTACAGAAGTATTTGTATCTCTCCAGTGAGGGGGCGGAGAAGGAAATGGCAACCCACTCCAGTGTTCTTGCCTGGAGAATCCCAGGGACGGGGGAGCCTGGTGGGCTGCCGTCTCTGGGGTCGCACAGAGTCAGACACGACTGAAGTGACTTAGCAGCAGTGAGAGGGCGGCTCGACAAGTAATCCAGGCCTGGACTAGATGCTGGATTCTACCCTAGAGCCCCCAGAATGGACCCAGCTTTGCCAACACCTTGATTTTAGCCTCAGTTCAGTTCAGTTCAGTTCAGTCGCTCAGTCGTGTCCGACTCTTTGCGACCCCATGAATCGCAGCACGCCAGGCCTCCCTGTTCATCACCATCTCTCGGAGATCACTCAGACTCACATCCATCGAGTCAGTGATGCCATCCAGCCATCTCATCCTCGGTCGTCCCCTTCTCCTCCTGCCCCCAATCCCTCCCAGCATCAGAGTCTTTTCCAATGAGTCAACTCTTCGCATGAGGTGGCCAAAGTACTGGAGTTTCAGCTTTAGCATCATTCCTTCCAAAGAAACCCTAGGGTTGATCTCCTTCAGAATGGACTGGTTGGATCTCCTTGCAGTCCAGGGGACTCTCAAGAGTCTTCTCCAACACCACACTTCAAAAGCATTGATTTTAGCCTCACCAGACCTTTTTTGGACTTCTGACCTCCAGAACTGTAATAAATGTGTATTATTCTGTGCCACTAAGCTTGTGGTAATTTGTTACAACAGCAACAGGAAACTAATTAAAAAAAAAACTAATATTTACTTTTGCCAGTAATTTAATATAGATTTGAGTGGTATAAAATCTGAAAGATAAATGATATGTTATAGAAATACCTGAATTTTCTAAATCTTGCCATCCATGGCATTTGAAGAGATAGTATACCTTTATTAATTCTAGGAAATAAAATTGAATCATTGAATGTGAGCAACTTAGACCTCAAAGGTATATATTTATTCACAGTGGATTCCCAAGACTCCATCGTCTATACTGTTTTAGATTTATAGTAATTTACTAAAGCAAGTCATTGGATAAATGCACTTTGACAAATTCTGATATTTGCATAATTAAACATGAAGTGAATAAATGCGGCATGTGTGTCTTGTGTCAGATGATAAATAAGTTGTAATATTATTGGTACAGAAATCAATAATGCATAAAGCATAACCATTTTTGTCTGGCAATTAGGAATGATTTCGAAAAGCGAATTCTAATGAGGGTTTTTTGTTTTTGTTTTTAATTAAAAGACAAGAGCAGTGAAGAGAGCACAGTGGAAGTTATAAGGATCTCTGCTTCCTTTTTTTATTTTGATATATGTATGTCCCAGGGATTCTGTATAATTAATTGGAAGAAGTTTCTCCAAAATGCATTTTTCTAACACTTTCTGAAGCAGTGATATTTCAGATAAGGAAAATGAAAGTGAAAGTCACTCAGTCCGTGTCCGACTTTTTACAACCCCATGGGCTATACAGTCCATGGAATTCTCCAGGCCAGGGTACTGGAGTGGGTAGCCTTTCCCTTCTCCAGGGGATCTTCCCAACCCAGGGATTGAACCCAGGTTTCCTACATTGCAGGCGGATTCTTTACCACTGATCTATGAGGGCAAAGCCTCCGTCTAGATGAACAGTGTTTGTAATTCCTTGTATCCCTGTTGCCTGAAACTGTTTCTTGTTACTTGGTGCGCAAGGAAAGTCAACTTTATTTGAGGATAACAGTTAGAGTCTTTAATTATGTACACTGGCCTCTCAACAGATGGAGGTGAAGAATTATTTGATAGCTTTTATTTCTCACTTCCCCAAAACGTGATATAATTTTTTATATTAAAAATAATTAGGTTCTTTGATTGGTTTCTTTCTTTTTTAAAAAAGCTTCTCATTTTGTATTGGGGTAGAGCCGATGAACAGTGTCACGATAGCTCCAGGTGAACAGCGAAGGGCCTCAGCCATGCGCGTACACGTATCCATTCTCCGCGGTCGGTTTCTTGCTCCATGTGAAGTAGGACAGTGATATGTCGGTGATGACAGAGATGAGACTTTGCAGCGCCCCCCCCAGATAAGTGCCCCCCATTTTTCGTTACTCTCTTCACTGGTCTACAGGGAACACCAGGGTAAGGTCACGTATCCTTGTCTCCCCCAGTTCCCCCTTGATTTCCCATAACTTTCAGCCCAGTGGCTGGTAGGCCAGGCCATGTTGTGAGGATGAAAGAGGAAGCCCTGGAGAGGCCGTGACTCAGTGGCACCTCAGCCACCCCACCCAGCGTCCTGGGGCAGCCCGTCCTGTGTGTGGGAGGCGGCCCGTGTGCTGCAGGCTCCTGAATACAGGGAAGAAACTCATGCCTCTAGAAACTTCTCTCAATTTCACAACTAGAGTTTATTTTAAATAGACGGCTCCTCCCCTCTTCTGTTAAAATGCAGATATTCTGAGAAAAAAGTAGCATTTTAAGGTTTCAGGGACATTTATTTCTTCATGTGGGTGAGTTACCAGACTCCTTCCTGAAAGTAGATTTTGATTCCTTTTCTGAGAGAGATTATGAAGAAGTCTTAGAAATTATCTATGTGTGTGTGTATACATATATATGTTATATATATATAACATATATCTTATAAATTATATATATAACGTATGTGTCTGTATATATGTATACATATGTACACACATATGCTCACACACATATTTTTCAAATGTATGCACATGTGACCCCATGAACCACAGCACGCCAGGCCTCTCTGTCCATCACCACCACCCGGACTTTACCCAAACTCACGTCCATCAAGTCGGTGATGCCACCCAACCATCTCATCCTCTGTCGTCCCCTTCTCTTCCCACTTTCAGTCTTTCCCAGCATCAGGGTCTTTTCCAGTGAGCCAGTTCTTCACATCAGTCCAAATCCACTCTTGAATTCATGCAAATGCACGGCTCCCTGACCCACAGAAGACGCTCAGAAAGCAGTCTGGGCTGCTGCCATTGGCTTTTCTTCCTCACTGATGCTGTGATTCCTGAGCCCACCTCAAAGCCAGTACGAAGACTTGCCGAAAGCTCGCATGTCCCCAGCTCTCCCTTCCGCCCTCTGCAGGCTTCGCCCTCACAGACAAGGCCCCGCACCCTCAAGTGTGGGTCCACCATTCCCTTGCTTTAAGAACGAGTTTGATCAGCTATAAACACACTCGGCTAAAGTCATTTAGAAGCTTTGTAATGGGAGGCATGTTAAAGAAAAGGAAATCGCCTTGTTTTATTTGTATGTATTTCCCAAGGAGGTGCTTCCGCAGGATGGGGTCCCAGCAGCTACATGGAGGGGACTTGGTCCAGCAGAAATGACCTGGCCTGTGAAAGCCGAGAGCTGGCTTGAAATGGTGCCATGCTGTGCCGGGGAAGAGCTTCGTCATTCGTCTAGTTCCCCACCCTATCACATCCATTTCCTAACTATAAAATGGGATTGCTCTGGTGGACACAGGGAGGGTTGGAAATGCTGTTTTGGGTGCTTAACACAGAGCAGATCAGCAGGGCTGGTCTCCTTCATCCCCTGGAATTTTGTTCTTCACTTATACTTCTCCACCTCTAGGAAAAACCTGCCTGGGTTTCTCCCTACACACCACAGCCTTCCGGTCAGCACGGCCCCGGGGCATCGCTAAGACTCAGAAGAAGACAGAGACAGATGAACGGCTAAACAAAATGTAATGTGTACCCACAGTGGAATATTATTCAGCTTTTAAAAGGAAGGAAATTCTGACCCATGCTTCAACATGGACCTTGAAGGCGTTACAACACATGTAAGAGGCAAGGACAAATTTTGAATGATTCCAGCTATATAAGGTATCTTGAAGAGTCAAATTCAGAGAGAGAGTAGCATGGTGGGTGCTGGGAGGTGAACAGGGAGTCAGCATTTCATGGGTGCAGAGTTTCAGCTTGTTGCTCACTCAGTCGTGTCTGACTCTTTGCAAACCCATGGACTGCAGCACACCAGGCTTCCCTGTCCTTCACCAGCTCCCAGAGTTTGCTCTAACTCATGTCCATTGAGTTGGTGATGCCATCCAACCATCTCATCCTCTGTCGTCCCCTTCTCCTCCTCCCCTCCATCTTTCCCAGCATCAGGGTCTTTTCCAATGAATTTCCATTTAGGAAGATGAAAAAGTTTTGGAGGTGGATGATGGTGACGGTTGCACAGCGGTGCGTGTGTACTTAATACCACTTAATGTGCATTAATAGTTAAGATGGTTAGTTTTGTGTATATTTGACACGATTTTTTAAAAAAGACAACAGAAACTCGCCTTCCTTTTCCGTTTTAATATTCCTTTCAGTGCTGGCAGAGTACAAAAGCCCTCCTCAAGTGAGAGGAGTAAACAGAAAAAAAGATCTGGAGCTCCTAGCTGTATTCTTATTTTTGTTTTTGTTATTGTTAAAGGAAGGCAATATAGAGTTCTCAAGAAATGTTTTCCACAGCTCACAGGCCAGGTAAAAGCCACGCATCTGCAGCCCACACAGACATTGAACTGACCAACCTTCCGCCCATTTTTGCAGATGTGGTGCTTACCCAGCGCAGTACTGCTTTCCGAAGTGGGGTTCCCGGTCCATCAGCCTCACCTTTAGCATGTGTTAGAAATGCAGATTCTCAGGCCCCACCCCGATCTACTGAGTCAGCAAATCCAGGTGAGGCCAGGGACCCTGCATTTCATGAGCCCTCCCCCTTGGCTAAGATGCACGATCAAGACAGGGCATCCCGGCCCAGATTTCCCTTCTGGAGGCCCCAGGGGGCCGGGGCGGAGTCCAGACGCGGCCGCCGACAGGTGTCCCCCCTCTGGGGCTCAAGGGGCGCCGACCTCTGCCCCTGCAGTTCCACCGCCTCCAAGGGTGGAGCCCCGCCGCCCCGCCTGCACACCTCCAGCTGCACAGGTGCTGGGCAGGGCCTGGAAACCGAGTCACAGGAAACAACACCTTAGCACGGATTCCTCCCACCTGGACTCCTCGCTCGCCAGTCGCAGGGAGCCCTCGGAGCCGCCAGCATGGGTAGGCGCCCGGGCGGGCCGGGGTCCCGGGGAGCGGAGGGGAGCCGGGAGCAGGCGGGGCGCTGCAGAGGGGTTCCCGGCGGGCCGAGCAGGGGCCGGGCTGCCACGCGGTCCCCACCTGCGGCTCGGGGACCTGCGCGCATGCCCGCGGAGCGGGAAAGGCTGGCACCGCGGGCGGCCATGCGCGCGCGCAGCCGGGACATCTCGGCGCGGCGGGAGGCGGAGGGGGCTGGGGCGGGGGGAGCGCAGAGGGAGGGGGCCCCAGGTGGCAGACGCTCGTCGGAAGAACTAACGCCATAACCTTGACCTGCCCACCTGTTGGGAATCTGTTCCCACCCTGTGGGCTGTGGGCTGGACGGGGTGGTGCTGGTGATGGGAGGGGTCCGCAGAACCTCAGTAGGGAAGGGGGCAGGCTCCCTTGGCACTTCCCTTGCCTCTGGCTGGCCCGGTGACCCCGGAGGGAACCCTGGTCCAAGAAGCAGTGGGGCTGGGCAAGTGGGTCACACTTGGGGTTTCCAGGGGTGCTGAGCGTGCGCCTCCTCCCGCGTGCAGGCGGTCAGCCGCGCAGCCATCAAAGCGCCGCTTGGCCCGCGGACCGGCTCCTGGGCGGGTGCTCTGGGTCTCCCTGCAAAAACACCATCCGCTTGTCACTCGGTGCAGCTTTCCTGGGAGGTGCTCCGAAATATTTATTTTGGTTTTCAGATCCCCACACCTAAGTAGTTTCTGTGCTGAATGGGAACTTTCCCAAAGGTAGCTGCAGGCGGGGTCGCTGTCTGCTGCGTGATTACCAGCGCATGAACACTGTGTAGTCCCCAGTGAACACACTTTCTAGTTTACAGATTGACCCTTAAGGGTTTGCGGGTTCTTTTGTGTGCTTTGCACCTGAGATAGGCATAGCATGTGAGAAACAACAAAAAGTCTATGTTCGGACACCAGTTGCATCTCTGTTGCTGTTCAGTGGCTCAGTCGTGTCTGATTCTTTGTGACTCTGTGGACTGCAGCACGCCAGGCTTCCCTGTCCTTCACCAGCTCCCAGAGTTTGCTCAAATTCATGTCCATGAAGTGGATGATGCCATCCAATTATCTCATCCTCTGTTGCCCCCTTCTCTTCTTGCCCTCAATCTTTCCCAGCATCAGGGTCTTTTCCAGTGAGTCAGCTCTTCATATCAGGTGGCCGGAGTTGTGTAGTTACTCAGGTCCTAAGTTTTCGATATCTGGGTCTAGCTAATAAATGAAATAAATAATTAGGAAATGTCTTTTAACTTAAAAAGCAGCAGTGACTTCCCATCTTAAGAGCAGACGTCTGTGACTGAGATGATGCCAGGATTGTTTCAGGTCTGCTCAGGGACACTTGGTGAATTCAGCAGGAGGGAAAGAAGTGAGGAAAAGTTCTTAGGGAAACATTTTTCTTGAAAAAGGTCAGATGGGAGATATTTTTGGCTAAGGAGGCCACACAGTGCCTGTGGCAACTATTCAACTCCACCCTTGGAATTTGAAATATGAAACAAATTGGCAAATCTGTGTTCCAGTAAAATGTTACTGATGGGCATGGAAATGTTCATTGTATACAGCTTGCAGGTGTCACAAAATAGTCTTTGTGTTCTTCAACCCTTTTGAAATATAGACATCATTCTTAGTTTGCAAGCCTTGCAGAAAAGGGCAGAGGGCTGGATTTGGCACGAGGCCGTAGCTGCTTGCTGACCTTTGCTTCAGTGAACGTGTGAGATTATCAGAGTCGAGGTGCAGAGGAGGCCAGGGCCGACCTGCCTTGACTGGGGAGCCCCCTCTGAGCCCTTTGGAGGGCTGGGGATGCCTTTGCTGAAAATCTCAAATATTCAGTGTTCCTCCTCATAACCCCACCCCACCCCCTGGCCAAGAGCTTAGCAAATATTTGTGTGGAAGTTGTTCTCACAAATTCCTTCCCTCGCTCTGGTTCTAGAAAACCATAGATTCTGCTTCTGTCATGTGGTGGGCCTCTGAAAATGGAAGTTGAGGGGGCTTCGGGTTCTAGGAGGCAAGTTCCCTGACACGAGGCCAGGGCCTCCGGGCCAACTTGAGCAGTTCATTCACTTTGTTATCGCACCCCTGCCCCAGCCCTTCACTTCCTGCTGGCCTCGCGCGTCCTTCAGAAGAGTTTTTCATGCCAGTTTCCTGCCTGAGTATACAAGAAGGAACAGCCTGGAAGGTCCCTCAACCCTGGACATTTACAAGTCCTTCCACATTCTCTCCTCTTCCTAGAAGCTCTTGGGTAGACCTGTGAAGAGAGCCAAAGGGCCAGGGAGGCTGGCATTGCTGCTGTTGGCCAGAAGCCTGGGCAGGGGGGGCGGGAGGTCCCACACCAGAGGGGGCTGAGGGCATCTGAACCTCAGGAGAACCTCTTCCTCCCCAGAGTAAGAAGAGAAAACTTCTGACATTGGGTCCTTTTAAGATGACAGAACAGCAACCCACTCCAGCCTTCTTGCCTACAGAATCCCATGGACAGAGGAGCCCAGCGGGCTACAGTCCACTGGGCTGCAAAGAGATGGTCAGGACTGAAGTGACTTAGCACACACGCTCTAAGGGAGTGGTTTTTAGACTTCAGCCTGCATCGGGATCACTTGAGCTAGAGTTTATCCTAACAGATGGCCAGGCCTCATCTCTAACATGTCTGTATCAGTGGGTCAGGGCAGGATTCAGGGATTTACAAGTTCCCAGATGCTGCTGCTCCTGCCAGTGCCCAGGACCACACTTTGAGAATCACCACCCTACGTGACCCCAAACGACAACTTTCTTTTCTTGACCCTCGCCCACGTCCCCATGTTACTGCTGTGCCCCCAGAATGAGATTGTGGCAAGATCGAGTGCAGTCTGGGCCCTGGGTTGTCCTCGATGACTGAACTTGGGACACATTAGTAGCAAGAATCAGAAACTTAGCTCGCGAAGGGAGCCAGCTAAGGCTGGCAGGTGACCTGAATCACCTATTCATGCAGCTGTTTTGTTTTTGTACTTCTGTCCTGCCCTGAAGAAACTCATATCCTCAGGGGATATGAGCACAAGCCCATAAGCAACATTTTCCCACACCGAATTACAGTTGAGGGAAATAAAGGATTATGAGACCAGTGAAAGCAGTCATGTACGGTGTCTTGTCAAGGTTGGAGAATTTGCCATCTTCATGATAAATTTTTGCATAGCCCTTCGCATCCCCACAAAATGTCCTGAGTGGAATTATTCCAGTTTTGGTTTACTCGGATTTCTGATCAATAATTTCCCCACTGCCCTTTGAGTTGCTGAAGGACAGAGATAGCTTGTGGGATTGTTCTGGGGGCTGGCTGAGCCACCAGGCTTGTTGCCAGGGAGCCATCTGTTCCCTGGGGTCAAGCTGACGAATGGAACCACGTGCAGGGACTGCCAGCCAGCTCTGTTCCCACTTCTCTGGGCCGTGGCTGCTCTTGGACACAATTCTCCACACATCTCGGCTCCATCCCTGGCAGGAGAGAAAGTAGGCGGGCGTCCCAGGTGAGCCGAGAGGGAAATAAAAACAAGGGTGGACTCGGGACATTCCTCCTTCCTCCATGATGGTGGTGAAAGAAAGAGGCAGTATTATCAGAAGATGAATGCGAACCATTGACTCATAGCCCTGGGATTGCAACATCAAGAAGCCGGGAATCGCTGGTTTCAGAACTTTGTCCCCTGGTTTCAGAGGTCGGAAATGTATCCCCGAGGAAACAACGCGGTGGGGTCACCCCGTGGGGTCGATGTGAACAGGGCTGGCCGCCCAGAACCGGTCCAGGTGCAGCTCCTGTCAGCAGGCAGGACAGGGATACAGGACCGTCTCAGCAGGTGGAAGGTGCTACAGCCGACAGGGATGCGACTGTCCACAGACTGTCCTGAGCAAGGAGGAAGGTCTAGTCCCTCCGAGACTGGAGACCAGCCAGCACCTCCCCATGGGCTGCTGTCAGCCTGCATTTCCGAGTCGCCTGCATTTCATGGAGATGTGTGACTCTGAAGCTGTGCCCGTCAGGAAAGTTTGGTTCAAGGACCAGACATAAGACCAGAAAATTCCCAAACCATAAGAAGACCTATTAAAGGTGTTCGGACTCAGCATTTCAAACTCTCTGCAGGGTTTTCGTGTAAGGTCTATTAGGACATGTCAGGAGGGACGACTGAGATGTTCTTAGAGGAGCAAACGTTTTTCTCATTTAGTCCAAACACGTAAGTTCCATGATGTATTCATTCCCTTGTGGCTACTGTAACAAAAGTATCACAAACCAGGTTGTTTAAAATGGCAGAAATTTATTGTCTCGCATTTCTGGAGGCTGGAAGAAACCCAGGTGTCAGCAGGGCACGCTCTCTGAAGGCCGTAGGGGAGAATCTATTCTCTGCCTTTCCTCTTGGCTTCTGGTGTTCTGGGCCAGCCTGGCATGCCTTGGCTGGTGGATACTGCTCTCCCGTCTCTGCTTCCGTCATCACATGGCCATTGTCCTCCCGCTGTGTGCGCGTGGCTGTCTTCTTATCAGGACACCGGGCGAATGGGCTCGGAACCCATCCTGCTCCAGGATGCCCTTGTCTCCAGTCTTCACATCAGCAACAACCCCATTTCCAAATAAGATCACCTTCTAAGATTATGGAAAGGACCGTAGTTTTGGGAGAACACTGTTTAACCCTATACATGGTACTAGAAGCAGGCTTCCCTCGTGGCTCAGACAGTAAAGAATCTGCCTGCAATGAGGGAGACGATCCCTGGGTTGTTAAGATCCCCTGGAAAAGGAAATGGCAACCCACTCTAGTATTCTTGCCTGGAAAGTCCCTTGGACCGAGGAGCCTGGTGGGCTACAGTCCATAGGATCGCAGAGTCGGATATGACTGAGTGACTAACACTTAAAAACGTAAATGGTACTGGAAAACAGTCTCTCTGAAATACATGTAATATTTATCAATAACTTTAGTTAGGAAATATTCATCGTATGCATAGATCGCTCCGTTGTGGCCGGCATCCTCAATTTAGGTGCTGCATTTAGTAACTAGTGTCTTCCCCCACCAAGACAGATGGATTTTTCCAGTCATAGCTCTAATCCATCCTGAACAACAATCTATTTAATAACAGAACTGGTCTGTAAACATACCCCTGAGTATGTAATAGTAGGTGAATCAGAAGTGTTCACAGTGATGTCATAGACATGGGTGATTTACCTCATTAATGCTAAAAATACTGTCCAGACTCTGTTATACTGTGTTCTGGATCAGTGGATAAAGTTTCCAGGCAATCTTTAACTATGAATAGTGTTTAGCTTTTTGTTTATATATATATATATATAGTTCTCTCTTCCGTGCGTGTTCATTCTAAAATCATGATTGGAAAAAGTAAGTCACCTAACACTTCTGTGGAGAGCTGTTAGGTAATATCAGATAAAATTTAAAGTACACACAATGTTTTATCAGCATTCCACTTCTAGAAATTTCTTACGGATATTCTTATATATTCTCATGACAGGATGGAGCCATGTTCAACGTAAATATCAACAGAGGAAAGCATTCATTTGCATTCTGTACCTAGTTTTGCTGCCTAACTTCACACTTACCATGATTAGAAAGCAGTTTTTCTAGTCACGATTTAACATCTTAGAGCAAAAAAATCTTTATGTCCAAAATTCAGGTCTTTAACTTATTTTTAATTGCTTCCAAAGAAACTCCTCTAAAGACCAGAAGATAGGTTTTAGTGTTCTGTTTTGTTTTTAATTTAGTGACACTTGCATGCCCCAGGCATTGTGTTCTCCTGTGAGGATATTCAGGTCAGGGCCAACGGTAATACGCTTGTTTCCCTTGCCTGGAAACCCCTCCTCTCCCATTCTCTCCTGTTTCCTTTTACAACAGCTCTGAGGCATGGTCTGTCTTTACCCTGAGAATATATTTGTTTTTTCACTGTCAGCTGTCATACCATTTAGAGTCAGCCTCACTCTTAAGTTCAGAATACAAAGTGTTTCTTTTTTTTTCCTTAAAAATTTGCCAGCCTCCATTTTATTATTATTTTATTTTTTTGGCCACTCAGCATGTGGGATGTTAGTTCCCCAACCAGGGACTGAGCCCGCACCTCCTGCATTGAAAAGGCAGCGTCTTAACAACTGAACCACCAGGGAAATCCCTACGGGGTATCCTTGTAGAATATAAGAATGTCCAGGTGTAAAAAGCTTTTGCACAGCCAAGGAAACTATAAGCAAGGTGAAAAGACAACCCTCAGAATGGGAGAAAATAATAGCAAATGGAACAACTGACAAAGGATTAATTTCCAAAATATACAAGCAGCTCATACAACTTAATACCAGAAAAACAAACAAGACAATCAAAAAGTGAGAAAAAGACCTAAACAGACACTTCTCCAAAGAAGACATACAGATGGCTAATAACCACATGAAAAGATGCTCAACATCGCTCATTATGAGAGAAATGCACATCAAAACTACAATGAGATATCACTGCACACCAGTCAGAATGGCTCTCATCAAAAAGTCTACAAACAACAAGTGCTGGAAAGGGTGGGAAGAAAAGGGAACCCTCCTGCATTGTTGGTGGGAATGTAAATTGATACAGCCACTATGGAAGACAGTGTGGAGATTCCTTACAAAACTAGGAATAAAACCACCATATGACGCAACAACCCCACTCCTAGGCACATACCCTGAGGAAACCAAAACCGAAAGAGACACATGTATCCCATTGTTCATTGCAGCACTATTTACAATAGCTCGACCATGGAAGCAACCTAGATGTCCATCAACAGATGAATGGATGAAGAAGGTGTGGTGCATATACACAATGGAATATTACTCAGCCATAAAAAGGAACTCATTTGAGTCAGTTCTAATGAGGTGGATGAACTAGAACCGATTATACAGAGTGAAGTGAGTCAGAAAGAGAAAGATAAATATCATATTCTAACACATATATACAGAATCTAGAAAAATGGAACTGAAGAACTTACTTACAGGGCAACAGTGGAGAAACAGACCTAGAGAACAGACTTATGGACACGGGGAGATGGGAGGAGAGGGTGAGATGTGGAGGGAGTAACATGGAAACTTACATTACCATATGTAAAATAGCCAATGGGAATTTGCATTATGTCTCAGGGAATTCAAACTGGGGCTCTGTATCAACCTAGAGGGGTGTGATGGAGAGGGAGATGGGAGGGAGGTTCAAGAGGAAGGGGATGTATGTAAACCTGCCGGAGTCCAGCTCCAGCAGCCAGGGATTCAACCTGAAGGTGTGAGCAGTGTCGGCGAGAAACTGAGGCAGCCTCTCATTCTTCTTGGACTGCCTGTTTATTTCAAGCTTATGATTCTCTTTTATACTTTTACAAAAGCATTAGGTCAGAGGTTTGATATTTTTAGTTCCCATTGACCCAGATTTATTTTTCTCTAAAAATCATTGTTGCCCCTCAAAAGGAGTTCCTCCCTCAGCGATTCTCTTATCTACTTTTTCTCATGTGTCCTTGTGAATACACTGTAACTCATGCTAATGTCTGGGCTGCATACCACATTCCTCAGTTTAATTCTTATCTTTCTAAGTCCTGTTTGTCCCTAGTATCCTAAGCTCACTATTTCTTAGAAAGGCCTTCTAGCTAATAATATCTCTAAAGTCACTAATTTCTATAAGCTATAGTAGCATATTGTAACATTACAGCAATCCTTAAATCTTTAGCTTCTAACTATTTTAATTATTCCTAAGCCCTAATTTCAGCAAACTCCTTTGCCATAAACACTTTTCTCACAAATGGGCTTCAGATAGCAGTCCCTCCCATGGCCTCAAGCTGCGGCCTGTGTGCTCACCCTGGAACACACTTTTGTAAAAGTCCTTGAACAAATGTCAGTGATTAATTTTATGAATTATTCTTTGAGCGCAGCTGCAGAAGGCTTTATGCCTTCTCATGCTCCTCTCAAAAACAATAAGCACCTTAATATTCTCTTCAGTCAACTCAGCCGAGGAAAGGAAAAAACAAGTCAGGATCACAAAGCCTGACTCCTTCATTCCGGGCCCGTGCCTCCGGAACAAAGGGAGGGGGTTTAGGGCCGTGCCTCTGTTTTGTCAGTAATGCCTAACGCGGCTCCCGACATAAACCTGTGGCTGATTCATGTTGAGGTTTGACAGAAAACAGCAAAATTCTGTAAAGCAATTATACTTCAATAAAAAATTAATTAAAAAAAAAAAGAATGTCCAGGTGCAGATACAGGAAATCCCTGGAGAGCAAGGATGGTTTTCATAACCCCCAGTAAACTGAGTCACTGATTAGCCTCCGCCTGAGGCAGAGCTTAGGCCCGTCCCTGGACCTTTCTGTTTTGCGTAAGAGCTTACTGAGTACCAACTCTGGCTGCCCTCTCCCTGCAGTAGAGGAATATACTGTCTCTGAGCACGCCCCGGGGGCTTAGATCTGGGGCGCCCAGAGCTGATTTCTTTCTGAGGGAGAATGGTAATGGCCGTCAGGAATTCAGACCTGTGGTTATGGAAACAAGATGCTGAAAGCTGCAGGTGATTTATAAAACCATCGGAGGCGCCCGTTATGGGCCTCTTATGCCTGTGATTTTAGACAGTTCTTTATAAAAATCTTTTTTTAAAAAAGTATTACTAGGAGGTTGGGCTTCCCCAGTGGCTCGGATGGTAAAGAATCCACTTGCAATGCAGGAGACCTGGGTTCAGTCCCTCAGTTGGGAAGATCCCCTGGAAGAGGGCATGGCAACCCACTCCAATATTCGTGCCTGGAGAATCCCATGGACAGAGGAGTCTGGTGGGCGACAGTCCATGGGGTCACAGAGTCAGACACAACTGAGCAACTAAGTCCAGGAGTGTGCCTACAAATGCTCTCTGTTTGGGGTTTGTGTCCCCCATCCCACCCCCTGCCTCCCCCTGGTCCATATACTGAGGTCCTAACTCCCAGTACCTCAGAATGTGACCTTACATAGAAACAGGGTCATTGCAGATGGAGTCAGTCCAGGTGAGGTCACCCTGTAGGAGGCAGCCCCAGTCCAGTGTGACTGGTGTGCTTAGAAAGAGGGGGAGGTTTGGACCCAGACACAGCAGCGGGGAGAGGACCAGGTGAAGACAAGGCCGCGATCTGGTGATGCTGAAACAAGCCAGAGACCGTCAGGGCTGGCCAGCAACCCACTAGAAGCTGGGGGACAGGTCCCTCACAGACTCGCCCTTCACAGCCTTGCAGGAACCAGCTCTGCCTTGCAGCCAGAACCGCGAGATGATAACGTTTCCATTGCTCTAAGCCTCTCTGTTCGTGAAATGAAGTGCTCCTAGGGACATTAACTAAGGACTGCCAGCCTCAGCCCTGACCAGAGGACCCCCCCCAGTCAGGGAAGGCAGAGACAGCTTCAAGAAAGATGAAAATCTAGCCATCAGATTCATGGAGGACCAGGCCCGGCCTCTGGGTGGCGAAAGCTGCCCCGAGGTAGCTTGCTGCGTCCACACACAGGAAGGAGGACGCGCCCCCTGCCTCCCGGTGCCCAGCACAAGGGCGACCCTGAAGCGGCAGGCTGAGGACGGCAGCATGGTCGTGAGGGGCCCTGTGGCCCAGGAGCCAGTGCCTGGCTGCAGCCAGATGGCTTCGTATGGCTTCGTATGCCATGTCTGTCTGCTTGGGGATGGGGAAGGGCCGCTGGACAGAGAGCCCCATGCCTTTCTAGTCGGGCGACAAGGTCACCAGCGCCCAAGATGTCTGGTCCCTGCCCTGGGATCTTGGCCAGAGTCGCTTCATAAAGCCTCCACTGTCCCATTAGCACTGGTTTTCCCGCATTCCTCAAGCAGCTCCAGGTTGTTAGAGTTAAGTGGACGTTCCCAATTCTCAAAGGCCTGATAACCCTTTTGCTTTTCGCAGTGGTGCTGGCAGGACAGCCAGGAACTTGATTAAATGGCTTTCAGGAAACTACACATCAGTGTATTGGATGTCTGGTGATGGTGGTTTAGTCTCTCAGTTCTGTTCGATTCTTTGCAGCCCCGCCAGGCTCCTCTGTCCATGGGGATTCTCCAGGCAAGAATACAGGAGTGGGTTGCCATTCCCTTCTCCCAGGGATCTTGGGATCGAACCCGGGTCTCCTGAACTGCAGGTGGTTTATGCGGCTGTTTGTCAGTGTAGCAGGGGAAGAATAGGTTCTCTCAGTGGGCATGAAGGGAGTTGTGGAAAAGAGGCTATTTCGATAAAAACAAGTCCAGACGGTCAGGGCCAGTGCCCCCAGGGGTACAGGCTGTGCCCTGCCCAGAGGCCCCAGAGCAGTCCCAGGCTGGAAGGCAGTGCCTAGGGCCACTGAGCCATTCTCCCCGCTTAAGCTGTGCCCCGGCAAGATCTGGCCAGGAATATCACAATTTTCCAAATTGCACAAAACTGCCCTGTGGACAAGCAGGGACCCTGAGGTGGGGGAATGTGGCAAGACATTCCTGTAAGGAAAAAAAAAACTCAGGACAGGAAGAGCCCCTCCGGAAAACAAGGGCCTTGGGTGATAGACACAGGCTGTCTGCTCTGAAACAAGCCTGACTCTGGTGGCAAAAGCCCACTGAAGGAAGGAAAAAGCCCTTTGGCTTCTTGATCAAAGTTGATCGATTTGGTCGAAAAAAAAATCGAAGCCAGCGTGCCTCTTCCCCCATGCTTCACCACCAAGCCTCAGTTCAGTTCAGTCTCTCCATCATGTCCAACTCTTTGCGGCCCCATGCAGTGCAGCACGCCAGGCCTCCCTGTCCATCACCAACTCCCGGAGTCTACTCAAACTCATGTCCATCGCGTCAGTGATGCCATCCAACCATCTCATCCTCTGTCGTCGCCAGCTGCAATTACACCTGATGCATCTCTTGCCAGGCTCTTTTTGAAGTCACTGATGCTGTATTTTCTCAAAAAGAAAAAAAAAGGAGGGGGCAATCACACGATACGTGAGGCTCTGAAACTCTTTTCAGAAGTCAGAACAGCTCGCTGTGTCCAGGGTGGTTGTAAAGAGACTGAAAGGATCTAAGGGAGGAGAGAGGGGTGGGAAGGGGAGGCGCTAACTGCCCTAATGCTGCCGGGAGCCATGTAGGAGCCAGGAGAGGGGAGGGGTGGGAGGCCTGGCGCCGCTGCTGGGGTGAAGGGTAATGGAAGTCAGGTCCCCAGCAGAGGCCGGGCCGTGCAGGAGGCAGAGCCTGAGAGGTTTGAGGGAGGTCCTGAGAGCCTCCACCCTGGACACTCAGGTCAGCGGGGTGGACAGGAGATGGGGAAGGCGAGGCAAGGCATCTGTGCTCACCGTCGTCCTGGTAAATAGAGGACGGAGCTTAGAAACGGGATGAAGAGCCAAGGCCAGACGCACATCACAGGAGCTGATCACCTGGACGGAAGCACTACCTAGTGCCTGACAGTGCGCCAGTCCCCTCCTGCGATGCTGGGCAATGAGTGAGTGGCCTCCAAACTGTATCCCGAGAGGGCTTGCTACTGTGCAAGCAGCCGGCTCCACCCTCGGAGTTTCTGATTCCACGTGTCTGCGATGTACCCAAGAAGTTGCATTTCCATTGAATTCCCAGGAGCTGCTGGTGGTGGTGGTGGTCTAGGGCCCACCCTTTGAGAACTGCTACACTGGAGAGTTTTTAAATGTTCCTTTAACCCCTGCAGCCACTCACGTGGTCACACACTATTCTGCTACCCATTTGAGAGCAGCTTGATTGAAAGTCCGTGCTTGCCAATGGCTTGTATTTGAGAAGTCTGACTTTCCTCTGTCCACAACTTCCTCATCCCACAACCCAATTCCCCCCAGTGACATCATAAGGACCTTCTGATTTGATCAATGAGAACACCCTGGAGGGGACGGCCTCTTTCTTCAAGGGCCACCTCTCTCCCCTGCCAGGGCTCCCGTGGCAGTCTTGTCTGTATTTTCAAGTCAGTCCATGCCAGACATCCACCCACACTACCCAGATGTTTTCCTGGGATGCAATTAATAACAAACTTCATTAATGTAGGTTCAATCTTATCAACCAACTGGCAAAGAAATTGTTAGCACTTCTAGATGAAGGAATGGAGAATCCAGTGATTGAGTGCTTTGTCCAGATCCTCATAGCTGGGAGGAACATCTCCAAGCTGATTTCAAAGCCCCATGTCCTTCCACCAACTGGATGCAGAGCCAACGTTGTAAGAGGAGTTCTCGCCTCAGCTCCAAAGCTGCATCTGCCAGGAGTCAGGCTAAGTGTGTTCTAGCAGGACCATTGTGTTCGCTGGGGTCTCATGTGACTGATTTGGGGGGGCATATACACATCCTTGGAAGAAAAGTTATGACCAACCTAGATAGTATATTCAAAAGCAGAGACATTACTTTGCCGACTAAGGTCCGTCTAGTCAAGGCTATGGTTTTTCCTGTGGTCATGTATGGATGTGAGAGTTAGACTGTGAAGAAGGCTGAGCGCCGAAGAATTGATGCTTTTGAACTGTGGTGTTGGAGACGACTCTTGAGAGTCCCTTGGACTGCAAGGAGATCCAACCAGTCCATTCTGAAGGAGATCAGCCCTGGGATTTCTTTGGAAGGAATGATGCTAAAGCTGAAACTCCAGTACTTTGGCCACCTCATGCGAAGAGTTGACTCATTGGAAAAGACTCTGATGCTGGGAGGGATTGGGGGCAGGAGGAGAAGGGGACGACCGAGGATGAGATGGCTGGATGGCATCACTGACTCGATGGATGTGAGTCTGAGTGAACTCCGAGAGATGGTGATGAACAGGGAGGCCTGGCGTGCTGCGATTCATGGGGTCGCAAAGAGTCGGACACGACCAAGCAGCTGAACTGAACTGAACTGATACACATCCTACAAGAGCCATCATCAAGGAAACTCGTTTTACTCTTGGTTTACAGAACCAATTTCAGACACCCTTATTCCTAACAGCAGTCCTGTAAGGCAGCAGTCCCACTTTAGAGACAATGGGAGATCCAACCAGTCCATTCTGAAGGAGATCAGCCCTGGGATTTCTTTGGAAGGAATGATGCTAAAGCTGAAACTCCAGTACTTTGGCCACCTCATGCGAAGAGTTGACTCATTGGAAAAGACTCTGATGCTGGGAGGGATTGGGGGCAGGAGGAGAAGGGGACGACAGAGGATGAGATGGTTGGATGGCATCACTGACTCGATGGACGTGAGTTTGAGTGAACTCTGGGAGTTGGTGATGGACAGGGAGGCCTGGCGTGCTGCGATCCATGGGGTCGCAAAGAGTCGGACATGACTGAGCAACTGAACTGAACTGAATGACGAGTCAGTAACCTGCAGAAGCAGGGTGACAATATACAGCCTTGAATTGATGCTTTTGAACTGTGGTGTTGAAGACTCTTAAGAGTTCCTTGGACTGCAAGGAGATACAACCAGTTCATCCTAAAGAAAATCAGTCCTGAATATTCATTGGAAGGGCTGATGCTGAAGCTGAAACTCCAATACTCTGGCCATCTGATGCAAAGAACTGACTCATTTGAAAAGACCCTGATGCTGGGAAAGACTGAAGGCAGGAGAAGGGGATGACAGAGGATGAGATGGTTGGATGGCATCACTGACTCAATGAACATGAGTTTGAGTAAACTCCAGGAGTTAGTGATGGACACGGAGGCCTGGCATGCTGCAGTCCATGGGATCGCAAATAGTCGGACATGACTGAGCAACTGAACTGAACTGAACCTGCAGAAACTAACTGAGCAATTAATTACAGATTCTGCCAAATTCCATTAAGAAGGCAGGTGCCACATACAGACTCCTAAGCCTCAGATAGAAAATGTTACTTAAGGAAAAAAAAAATGATAAAAAGGAAATTTTGCCAACAAATAAAACTTGTTAGGAAGTTTGAGTCTTTAGACCTATGTAAATAGTGATGAAACCTGGGTCTCCTGCATTGCAGGCAGATTCTTTACCATCTGAACCACCAGCTGCTAAGTCACTTCAGTCATGTCCGACTCTGTGCGACCCCATAGACGGCAGCCCACCAGGCTCCCTGTCCCTGGGATTCTCCAGGCAAAAACACTGGAGTGGGTTGCCATTTCCTTCTCCAATGCATGAAAGTGAAAAGTGAAAGTGAAGTCGCTCAGTTGTGTCCAACCCTCAGCGATCCCACGGACTACAGCCTTCCAGGCTCCTCCATCCATGGGATTTTTTGAGGCAAGAGTACTGGAGGGGGGTGCCATTGCCTTCTCTGCTGAACCACCAGGGAAGCCCCCAAAAGTGAAAGTGTTAATCACTCAGTTGTGTCTGATTCTCTTCGAGTCACCAGGCTCCTCTGTCCATGGGATTCTCCAGGCAAGAAGACTGGAGTGGGTAGCCATTCCCTTCTCCAGGGGATCTTCCCAACCCAGGTCTCCTGCATTGCAGGCAGGCAGATTCTTTACCATCTGAGCCACTTGGGAAGCCCATGTAAACAGTGATGAGACCTACATCTGCAGAGCTTGAGACAAACCCATGTGTATGAGTTTCTTATGGCTTCTGTAGCAAATCGTCACAAACTTAGTGGGTTAAAACAACACAAATTTATTGTCTTAGAGCTCGGGAGGTCAGAAGTCTGACGTGGGGTAAAATCAAGGTATGGGTAGCTTTCTTCTCTGTTTCCTTGTCCTTTCAGCTTCTAGCGGTCACCACTGTCCTTGGCTTGTGGTGGCCTTCCAGCAGGTGGCCATGGTCCCGACCCCTGCTTCTGTCTTCATATCTCCTCCTTTGACTCTTTTAAAGACTCTTTTGATTACACTGGAGCTCTCAGATGATCCCAGATAAATGCCTGCCCTCAAGGTCTTTGGCTGAATCACTCCTGCCAGGTCCCTTTTGCTGTGGCAGGAAACATATCCACATGACCCTGGGGATCAGGAATGTGGACATCTTTGTGGGACCAAAGTTTTGCCTCCCACACCATGCGACTTCAGAAATGTCATCCTCAATAAATCATGCAGTGCTTAATCTTTCCCTTGATTTCCGTCTCAGCAATGATAGGGAACACTTTCCTCTCCCTGCAGGATCAAGCTTCTCTCTATATCCTGCAAAGATGCCTCATCCCCTCCTTTCCCAAGTCCGCATCCTAGAAAAGCACCCTTTACACCCATCGTGTTAACGAGGGAGTTACTAGTTTCTAAGTAATAAAACAGTCCTTTTAGGGTTTCCATCCCAAAATGGTTCAAAATGTGGAACGTGCTTCGTTAGGTACTCAGCTATAGTAACCTTCATGGCAAGGTTCCATTAAGGAGGAGGAAGCAGCCATGTGTCTTTCTTGGTTTTTCCTGCTGTCCCCAAAAGTCAGTGATCATAGAAGTTTATGATACACATTTATTTTACCAAATTCTGTAGCCAAAAGAGAGCGAAAAGCCCTGCTAGGCCTAGGATAACAACAAGGGCCGGCATTGATTCCACAATTACTGTGTGCCTGGGGTAAGCTGTTTTAGTCTGATCTGTAATTAAAACCAAGTGACCCATGAGTGATTCGAGAAACATCAGACACTCGAATACGCCGACGAGATTTACTGTCAGAATATCAATGATAGACACAACTATACCAAAGTCAACAGAATCTGGCGACAGTTGAAATTTGAGTTCAAGTGCTTGAGCACTCGAGCTACCTCAGACAGCAGCCCAGGAAGGACACAGGTGTATTAATTAAATGCTAATTGCAGTGTTATATCCATCCATTACATCTGAATTCTCTGAAAGAGCTTGGCAACCTCTATCCCACAGCAATAAAAGTGGTTCCTTGGAAGACACAGCTTTCAGAAAATAAAAGGTATCCTAAGTGACGACTGGGTACTCAGTCTCAGATTTTCACCTGAGTGTAGGAATTTCGTTTTCCATAACGTAGTTTGGGTGTGATGGTTGTTGTAACAAAATCTAGCGTTTCTTTTCTGTAACCCTATTCATGTGTGAACTAAACAAAACCTTTGCCAGTGTTAAGTCACTCAACCGTGTCCGACTCTTTGCGACCCCATGGACTATACAGTCCATGGAATTCTCCAGGCCAGAATACTGGAGTGGGTAGCCATTCCCTTCTCCAGGGGATCTTCCAAACCCAGGGATTGGACCCAGGTGTCCTGCATTGCAGGCGAATTCTTTACCAGCTGAGCCACCAGGGAAGCCCATGCTAAATAATGCTCAGCGAAAAGCTTGCAGGTGCCACCCTGACTCGGCAGTCTTCCCTGCTGACCAACATTGATGAGAAATGTGTGAACGCCGTGACTGGAGCGAGGCTCCGGCTGTCTCTGTCATCTGGGTGTTCACACCCTCCTGCTTTTCTCTAGAAGGCCCATCACAAGAACCAACCTGACCTCTGGTGTGGACGAACCTCATGACTTTGTTTGGTCTTTGGGAAGCATTGGTAAGGCCACATTATCTGAAATCTTAAGTAGGCAGAGCATCATACAGCCCTACCAGGTCCCCAAGAAGACAAACGGGCAGGCTTCAAATACAGCCAACAGGCTTGTCCTGTGGAGCTCTGCAAAAGCATCTTGCTGGGAGGTCCTTTGATTTCACAGCAGACTGGGCCTCTCCCCACTCCGGTGATGAAACACGGCAGCATGTAGTCTGAGGGTGAAACATGGCTTGTTCATCCCCCAGGGTCCCATCAGGAAGCAGTTGGCATACTCAGAAAGACATTTAGATGGGGGTGGGGGCCAGGGCTCCGTAAGTGACAGGGCTCCCTAAGTGACGGGCAGCTACCCAGAGTGGTGGCCTTACCATTGCCACCAGTAGGAAATGGTACAGAGCCAGGACAGAAACCTCGAAGGAGAGTCGTGTGGAGAGAGAAAACCCACGTCGGGGGTGGAGCGGCTGGCCCTTGAGGACTCAGCTGTCTGAAGTGGCCAGGGAGGAAAATGCCCCGACCCTCTGATCTCCTGCCAGCTCTCCCCTGGGGCCAAACCATGTGGGGATTGGGAAGACATGGGGGCACTGGGGTTCACCGGAGGGGCTAATGGAACTTTGCAGTGAAGCAGCCAGGATGTGAGCACAGTCCTTGAGGACCGGAGTGGCTGGTTCTTCAGGATACATATTCACTCGGCAGACATTTGGTTTCCAGTCTGTGAAAAGCACCACGTGAGGGGCCGAGGATGCTGTAATAGTAGCAGCTTCCCCTGGAGGATGCATCAAGCCCGGGGCCGGGGCTTCCCCCATGGACTCTCACAGCCAACCTAGGAGGTGGGTGGGATTCCCGTCACCTGATAGGCAGGCTGCGTGCAGAGGAGGTGGGCTTGCCCAGGAGCGCAGGGGGATGGGGTCAGCAACAAGACTAGGATCCCATTCCCATCCGACCTCATGCCGTACTCCTCATGTGCTGCCCCAGAGAACAGCCCCTTCCTATAGGAAAGTCTAACTGGGGAGAAAACCAGTCCATCAGCGGTGAAGAATCTCCTTCCAGAACTTTCATCTCTCCCACCTTGAGAACAAGGACTAAGATAGCATCACTGCTCTTAAGTGAAAGTAAAGTCGCTCAGTCGTGTCCGACTCTTTGCGACCCCACGGACTGTAGCCCACCAGGCTTCTCCATCCATGGGATTTTCCAGGCAAGAGTACCAGAGTGGGTTGCCTTTTCCTTCTCCAGGGGATCTTCCCGATCCAAGGATTGAACCCAGGTATCCCGAATTGCAGGCAGACGCTTTACCCTCTGAGCTACCAGGGGCTCTTAAGTGGGAAGGTGTCTAATGTGAGGCGGGGGAAGTATAGTTACCCGCTGCCCAGCGGGACCAGCTTCAGGAAGGAAGACCCCCTCTTTACGAAATGGGGGGTGGTGGCCTGGAAGACCACGTGGTCCAGGCCGAGAAGGGGGTTCCTCAGAGAAAGTTGCAATTGTGTCTTACGGGATGGGGCCCCGGACGAGCACAGGATGAAAATACAAGGCGGCCAGTCGGAGAGGAAGGGCCTGGAACAGGGAAGGTGTAAGAGCTTGCAGTGGGGCCGTGGGGGAGACGTCAGCGAGCTGTTCAGCCTCTGTATCCAGTTCTCCACCCCCTGCCCCAGACACGGGCCCAGGAGCGTCCTGAGGTGCCCAGGGCCGGGATAAAATTTAGGTACTTAAATCAGGCAGGCAACTCGACCTCACCGTCTGCATGTGGTTCACAGGGGACCATCCCCTGACCAGCAGCACTCACTGACGTGCTTGTTAGAAATGCAAAGCTCGGGGGACCTACTCCTCCTTATTAGAAATGCAATCTACTCCTCAGGCCTCCAGAGACAGCAACTCTGAGGATGGGATCCAGAAACTGCTCTCTCAAGCCCTAGGGTTGGTTCTGAGGCAGGCTCTAGTTTGAGAACCTCTGCTCATGGGCTTGCCAGGTGGCACAGTGGTAAAGAATCCGCCTGCCAATGCAGGGAGATGTGGGTTCAGTCCCTGACTGGGAAGATCCCCTGGAGTAGGAAATGGAAACCCATTCTAGTATTCTTGCTGGGAGAATTCTATGGACAGAGGAGTCTGGCAGGCTACAGTCCATGGGGTCGTGAAGAGTTGGATATGACACACACACACACACACACACACACACACACACACACACGCACACAGCTGTAGAGTCACGGAGCCGTAAGTCTAAGGATCATGACTATAAGGAACTCGAAGCTGTGGTCAGTGGGGCTGGGGTGAGGAGGTGGAAAGGGGGTGGGTCCCCAGAGACAGAGGCATGTGAAATAGTGCGGGACAGCCCGATAAATAGGGGCCCAGGTGTGCAGGGACAGGGGCAGTGCAGGAGATGCTGCTGTTTGCTCACTCAGTCGTGTCTGACTCTGTGACCCCGTGGACCACAGCATGCCAGGCAGGAGATGCGAGGACTCGGGCAAGACTCTGGGTGAGCTCTGGTCACGGTTCCGGGGAGACAGCAGGGCAGGGGCAGGGGGGAGGAGGGGCACAGCTAAGGTGGAGAAGGCCGTCCGTGGCACCTCGTTGGTGCCAGCTCACTTGGATCCTCACCCATTTTCTTCTGCTTTTCTGAGTCCCTCTTCTGATGCTAAGCCCCTGCTGGGCAGCGGGTGCTGGAAAAGACGCTGGGGATAAGGGGCTGGAGACCCCGTGATTCTTCCGGCAGCGGGGAGGCAGCGGGGGAGACTGTCGGTTACTGCCCTCTGGTTATGCAGGGAGGTCGGAGGTGGCTTCGCTGTCTCGAGTTCAGGGCTGTGGGTGTCCGGGAGCCTGTGTGCCTGGGGGGCTGGGTGGGAAGAAAGGCATTTTTAAATTAAACCTTCTTTTTAGACAGAATGCTATTGCACACTTAACAGCATTCTGTCTAAAAAACAATGTTTAATTGCACACTTAACAGGGCTTCCCTTGTGGCTCAGCTGGTAAAGAATCCACCTGCAGTGTGGAGACCTAGGTTGGGAAGATCCCCTGGAGAAGGGAAGAGCTACCCACTCCAGTACTCTGGCCTGGAGAATTCCATGGACAGTCCATGGGGTCGCTAAGAGTCGGATGCAACTGAGCAAGTTTCTCACACACACACACTTAACAGACCACAGCCTAGTATAAGAAGAAAGGTGGCTGGGGAGCCGGGCGGAGATGGGATCGTCACCACGTGTCGGGTGCGCGTCCACGTTTTCTATCTCTGTTTTCTCACCCTCACCCAAACCCCCTGGCCTCGTGAGACCGTGAAGGACATTCCGAAAGTTGGGGGTCTTATCCCGCAGGCGCTGGGCAGCCTTTGAAGCCTCTCAAGGAGGAAACGGTTGCGGTATATCCTCTGAGTCTCTGGTTCTCCATCCTGACCACTCATTTGCCCTGATGAGGAGCTGATGAAAAGAAAACGCAGCTACCGGCCCAGCCCCGCTCAGCAAAGAGGCCAGGGCCCAGCCCTGGACCGCGGATGGGGCCCGAGTGCCAGGGAAAACACCCCTAGCGGCCTGGCCAGCTGGAGGGGCTGAGCTCAGACTCAGCAAAAAGCGCTCGGCATACTTGCCTCTAACTGTGGCATTTTGTTTTCTTTCAGGAATGTCCGTGCCGAAGGTGAGTCTCCTTCCTCCTTCCCTATGTGGCTTCATGATGTAAGCTGTAAGCTTTACAACCTGTTTTGCCCCTCGTTGTCCACAGCTGCGCCCCATTCACTTAACGTGCATCTAGCATCCACCAGGGAACCATCCTGCGTCCCTGTGTGGCCTTTTCTTCTCTTTAGAAACTTCTGTGTACAGGCATTCCTCGTGTTATCATGCTTCGCAGAGACTGTGTTTTTGGTTTGTGGCAACCCTGTGTTGTCAGATGATGGTTAACATTTTTCAGCAATAAGGCATTTTAAATTAAACATTGTTTTTTAGACATAATGCTATTGCACACTTAACAGACCACAGCATAGTGCAGACGTGACTTTCGTGTGCAGCGTAAAACCCAAAACTTGTGTGACTTGTTTTATCACAGTTATTGTTTTACTGCGGTGGTCTGGAACCAAACCCACTGTATCTCTGAGGTCTGCCTGTATAGCCATTCTCAAGCTAACAATAAAACTGTAAAACAAGAAAAACCTTCATTTTGTTGTTGTCGCTACGTAGGCTGTAAGGGAATAAAAAATTCTTAATCCTGGATCCCACCTCTGGAGGGTCTGCGGTAAGTTACTAAATACACACCAGCTGCTTTCTGCTATTCGTCCTCACTGATGATGCTGGACCAGGGAGGAGCTTGTTTCCAGCCCAGACTGTTTTCTCTTTGTCAGAGCTGCTTCGGTTACCCCTTGAGCATCTTCTTCATCGTGGTCAATGAGTTCTGCGAAAGATTCTCTTACTATGGAATGAGAGGTAACCCTTTTTGACACCCCTCACCCCCATTCCCACCACACCCCACCCCCGGTCAGTGAGGAGCCCGAGTTACCTCTGCCACTGCTCACCTCCTTGCCATCTCCTCCTCCACTACCCTCTGCAAAAAGCACTCCTGATCCTGTACTTCCAACGTTTCCTGGGCTGGAACGACAACCTGGGCACCGCCATCTATCACACATTCGTCGCCCTGTGCTACCTGACGCCCATCCTCGGAGCTCTCATCGCCGACTCCTGGCTGGGGAAGTTCAAGTGAGTCGTGGCAGCTCTCTTGTTAATGAGCATGCCAACGAATAATGAAGATAAGCCTTGAGAGTTGTCATGGTGGGCTCAGGGCACGAAGGATTAGGGAACGTAAAAAACTCTGGGGAGAGGGTCCCAGGCCCCATTTCTGCTCATCTTCGTATGGCCAGAGTTCATCAGCGGCTTGGCATTCAGCAGGGTGGATGCAAGTAGCCTTGGTAGGATTTTTGGCCTCCTGTCTCATGTTGAAATAGCAGCAGGAATATCGTCTGTTAACGATGCATGAGAAATTAAGGGCTGAGAGAACAAAGAAGCTCCCTGAAAACACCCCAGCAGCTGAAAGGCTCAAACTGCTAGACGGTGGGGCATGGACTGCTCAGCCAGTCATGCAGGGAGAGGTCCAAGAGCACCCTCAGTGGTGGGGGGGTGGGGGTGGTCCTCGCGAATTTTCCTTGGACTTAACACAGAAGGAAGTAAAGGCTCTTCCAGCTGAAATGCGTGACACGGGCAGAGGCAGGAATGTTCACCATCTCAAAATAAGTCAGTATCATTCAAAATTAACCAATGGACCACTCCTGCCCAAGTGTTGTTACCAGATACACGATCATGCTCTCTCACTGTTCAGAGATGCAGGTCCTCATTTTGGTAGTTAGACATTGAGTCTTTCGCATAGTTCAAAGAGAAAACAGATCTTCCTTCTCCCCAGGCTCCTCCAGCCACAACTTTGCTCAATGCCTACATGCTGGGGGCCAAATTCTTCAGCAGGCTGCCTTTCAAAGGGGTATCCGGTTACTGTCCCAATTTGAGGAACAAGGACATTCGTGACTGGGCTTTTGAAAATTGGAAGCAGAGGCCTTTTTGCACTGGTGTCGGAAGTGGATGGTCCTTGTGCAATTGACTCGGATTCTCTCGACCTCTTTTAACACAGGACGATCGTGTCTCTGTCCATCGTCTACACCATTGGGCAGGTAGTCATTGCTGTGAGCTCAATTAATGACCTCACGGACTTCAACCATGATGGAACCCCGGACAATATTTCTGTGCATGTGTGAGTTGATGTTAACTGGGGCCCTACCCCGCCTTCTCACTAGTTGCTTGTCTGATGCTCTGATTTTTTTTTTTTTTTAATTTTTAAATTGAAATGTAGTTGATTTGCAGTGTTGTGTTAGTTTCTGATGCACAGCAAAGTGATTCCATTATACATACGTATTCTTTTTCATATTTTTTTCATTATGGTTTATTACAAGACATCAAATACAGTTCCTATATAGTAGGACTTTGTTGTTTATCTGTTTGATATATAGTAGTTTTATCTGCCAATCCCAAACTCCTATTTTATCCTTTCTCCCTTTACTGCTCTAATTTTTAATCATTTTCCTTGAAACTTTGGGCTTCCCAGCTGGCACTAGTGGTAAAGAACCCCCTTGAAAATGCAGGAGACATTAGAGATGTGTGTTTGATCCCTGGGTCAGGAAGATCCCTGGAGGAGGGCATGGCAGCCCACTCCAGTATTCTTGCCTGGAGAATCCCATGGACAGAGGAGCCTGGTGGGCTACAGCCCATAGGATTGTAAAGAGTCAGACACGATTGAAGGAACTTAGCACACAGCATACTTGAAACTTCATCGTAAGTGGAAGGGAGGCTTTCCTTCCTCGTCAGCGTAGAGAGAGGTGTCTAACTGACTCAGAGTTGGGTCTTCAGGACCTAACTGTCCTAACCGTCGTCTGGCGTCTTGGGTGCACCTCTCCTGAGTCACGGTCAGCGCACAGGGTGTTTGTGTTCATCTCTATCTTCCCTGGAGGGACATTGACCACATGGACCCTGATCCTCGGTTTCCCCAGGTTTCCTCAAGACTCTGTACCTTCCATTTTCAGTCTTGTACCACATCTCTGCTCATTTTTCAGTAATTCAGTTTGTTCCAGTCTGACGTTCTGCTTTCTTGATGAAAAGTACTATTGGCACCAGCTCTCCTGAGATGAATTTCCCTTCACAGCAGTCCGGCCTAGCAGACAAGTTGTAAAGATTTATTTCGCTTCCTGGTCTTTCGCTTCGGTTCCTGGATCTACAGTAAACCGTCTAATGGGTTAGGAGAATGCCACTGAAATTCAAATTAGTATCTGCAGCGTCTTGTGTTTCTGGTTTGTTGGTTAATCAGATTGCCTTCCAGCCTAGTCCCTGGATGCGACATGCAGGGTCCCCCCAGGGTGCCGTGTTGGTGGGGGGCAGGAGGTATAAACTCAGCCCACAGCTCAGACTCCCAGGGTCTGTTTCCCACAGACGAGCTGTAAGACCTGGGCCAACTTATCTCCTCCATGCCTCAGTTTTCTAATCTACAATGTCAATTAAGAACATGTACTTTGGTGCCAGGCTGTATGGGTTCAAGTTCTGTCTGTGCCTCTTGCTTATTGTATGATCTTCAGCAAGTTTTTCACCTCTGTGCCCAGGTATCCTCATTTGTAATAATATCTGCCTGTGTATTAATCCAGGTGGAGAACCTGGAACACTGCCTGGTAAGCAGTACACAGATAAGAAAGCATTTGCTAAGTCACTTCAGTTGTGTCCGACTCTGTACGACCCCATAGATGGCAGCCCACCAGGCTCTGCCATCCCTGGGATTCTCCAGGCAAGAACACTGGAGTGGGTTGCCATTTCCTTCTCCAATGCAGGAAAGTGAAAAGTGAAAATGAAGTTGCTTAGTCGTGTCCGACTCTTCACAACCCCATGGACTGCAGCCTACCAGGTTCCTCCGTCCATAGGATTTTCCAGGCAAGAGTACTGGAGTGGGTTGCCATTGCCTTCTCCATAAGAAAGCATAATGACTTATTTTATTTTGTGAGGTTAGTACTGAAACCCTGCTGAGAGTGGAGGGTATATAATATTCAACTGGCTATGTTTCTGTTGTCCTTTAAAATGCTTAGAGTGATACCATCAAAGACATGTTGTTTTAAGAGGCAAATAGGCTGAAAGAGATGTTAATCCAGGAAGATAGACATGGTTTTAAAAATATATATATTTTTTAATTTTTAAAAAATTCTTGCTATGTGAAGTATCGTCCTTGACTTTATCTGTTTCATAAAATATTTTTAGCATTTTAAAGCAGTATTGACAACCAAGAAAATATGGAATAAGCGTTTATAAAATCTGAAATTTGTAGTGAGTGCAGGCTCAGTCAATTCAGTTGTGTCTGATTCTTCACAGCTCCATGGACTGTAGCCCACAGGCTTTTCTGTCCCTGGGATTCTCTAGGCAAAATACTGGAGTGGGTTGCCATTCCCTCCTCCAGGGGATTTTCGCAACCCAGGGATCAAACCCATGTCTCTTATGTCTCCTGCATTAACAGATGGGGTCTTTACCACTAGCACCACCTGGGAAGCTCAAAATTTGTAGCAACCTATTGTAAATCTAACAAAACTAAAAATGAGGTTTGGTAGATCCTATGAGTTATTTTCTTCAATTCAGGAGGTAAAACACAAGTAACTTGAAAAATACAAAAGTAAAATTTTAAGATAATATGTAATCTCTTTTATTATTATGATCTCTTTATTATAAAAAAGTTATAAACCTTTTGCTCTACTTTTTTCCAGTTTTCTGTACTTTATAAACAAGTTAAGATCCTACTACATAAACTGCTATTCTGCTTTGCAATTAAATCATGTTTTCTAAAGTCTTCTAACGACTCTTTCTAGTCTGTTATGACTGTATCAGAGACAATGCTTAAAATTTCACTTACACATTCTTTTGCTAAAAATCATAAGGTAACAAAAGAATTCCATACATAAATCTTTGTTCCACACCCAAAAAATTGTTTTAAATTTTCTAGATGATAAATTATTAGATAAAGGTACGGATTTGAAGGCCCTTGAGTTCAAGTTTCATTCAACTGTCAAGACTGCATTCCTGTGAACTGTCTTCTCATACACGTCGAATCCCTTCTGTGTACCTGGTCATCTTAGGGAAATTAGGGGAAAGAGAAGCTCCTACTTCTCAGGATCTCACGTTTCGGAATCCCCACCTCTTTCGCAGGGCGCTCTCCATGATTGGCCTGGTCCTGATCGCTCTGGGTACTGGAGGGATAAAGCCTTGCGTGTCTGCATTTGGCGGAGATCAGTTTGAAGAGGGCCAGGTAAGCACATGTGCCTCCACTGAAACCACATCAATGGTTATAAACACCCAGGAATCAGATCCCAGCAACACAGTGTTTTCTCCATTGGAGGCCGTTCGGGTACACGTGACGATAAGACACTGACCAAAGCTAGGTTCAAAGTCAGGTCCGATCATCAGCTACAGTCGACCCTTGGCTATATAGCCAAAGTCACCATACCTTGTCCTTTCTATTACAGGAAAAGCAAAGGAACAGATTTTTTTCCATCTTTTATTTGGCCATTAATGCTGGAAGTTTGCTTTCTACTATCATCACCCCCATGCTCAGAGGTAAAATATATATATATATCTGAAATGGACCTTGGTTATTCTTTTTTTTTAATTGTGAGGAGAAGTCAGGTGGAAAGGTTGAGAATTTGTTGGTTTGTTTCTCCCTCCATTCTCTCATAACATTTCAGCCATCATATACATGCTGGAGGACTCAGTGAAATCCAGAATGCCGACTGTTTTTCTTTCAGGGTTTATCTCCTTTTCTAATCTTATTAGAATCCCTTATCCTAGAGACTCCTGCAGAAACTGAACTATCCATAGCATAGCAATCTATTTTTCTATACTTTTTTAATTTGAAGTTATTTATTTTTCATGGGAGGGTAATCACTTTACAATATTGTGTTGGTTTCTCTCATATAGCAACATGAATCAGCCATAAGTATACATATGTCTCATCCCTCTTGAACCCCCCCTCCCACCTCCCACCTTATCGCACCCTGATTTTTCCAAATTATTGTTAATGCAAAGTTCTTATTTGTGGTAAAAGCTAAGACAAGAGAGGCTATTTGGAAACCAAACTGGGTCGGCCAGAGTTGACATTTTTGCCTTCAGACCTTGCTCCCCAGTGACATTCGGTGAGTCAGGAAGAATTTAGCAGGCTAGGTTTTATTGTTTGTTTTCCTATCATCTTCTTTCCTTTTTCCTTTCATTTTCTACTAGATATTTCTAAAAGAACTGCCCCCAAGAAAGAGAAAGAGATAACAGCTATCCACAGCACTCAGATCTTTGTGCTTGCCGGCACTCCACTAAGAGTTTATGAATTTCCCACGTGGAAGGAAATATTTGGGGACAAATGAGACCAAAATAGGTGTCCATTTTGGTGTGTCCATGGTGTCCACACCTCAAATCATAATGAATTATGGAAGGAGATAATTCATGGGGTTAATGTATTTCTGCCTGGAGTAGTACTTTGAAGAGTACTGCTCTTCAAAGATTTAAATCTCACTTAACGGAGAAGGCACTGGCACCCCACTCCAGTACTCTTGCCTGGAAAACCCCATGGATGGAGGAGCCTGGTAGGCTGCAGTCCATGAGGTCGCTAAGAGTCGGACACGACTGAGCGACTTCACTTTCACTTTTCATTTTCCTGCATTGGAGAAGGAAATGGCAACTCACTCCAGTGTTCTTGCCTGGAGAATCCCAGGGATGGGGGAGCCTGGTGGGCTGCCGTCTGTGGGGTCACACAGAGTCGGACACGACTGAAGCGACAGCAGCAGCAGCAGTAACTTGTTTAAATGAGACAAGTTTCATTTAAATCTCATTCTAACTTGTTCTATATGAACATTTGCTAGCTTTTATTCTTACATTATGTTTCCTTACCTCCTCTAACCTCCTCCACCTCCAGGTTCTACTATATTCTAGTATGTGCTGTGCATGTTCGAATTGGAGAATGTATAATAGGATAATTGTTAAAGGAAAATCATGGCTTTTATACAAATATAAAATGAATGTTTTACAAAGATTTTATGTAACTTATTAGTCAGTGAGGGAACTGGAAAACTGCTGCAATCAGTTTAAATAAGGGTTTGCCTGAGATTTATGCTGTTTATTGGGTGGGGACATTATTTTGCATTGTTGTGAATAGGAATTGCTTGTACAGTCATGAGCAGGAAACATTGGCATGACTTCATTTTCTGCCTAGTCGACTCTTTTTTCTCTGCAGAACTGTGAGACGGCTGATCAAAGACAAAGCCAAACCCCTTTAGGATCAGATGATTCCTGAAGGCTGCGGTCATTTCTGTTGCCCCTTCCAGAGTCTTTTTTTTTTTTTCCCCTATCAACCCTAGCATTTCAGAGCTAAAATAGATCTTCAGTCAGGAGTTGGGAGACTATGGCCCACAGGCCAAATTCAGAAATCGGGACAAAGCCATCAATGTGTGTATTCTCCGTGCTGGCTTCACCCTACAAAGGCAGGGCTGAGTAGGTAGGACAGGTCTGCAGCCTACAAGATTTATTGACTCTTCGCAGAAAAGTTTGTTGATCCCTGCCCTGGGTGATCTCATTGTTTTCTTTTTAAAATTTAGTTTATTTGGCCATGTTGCATGGCCTGAGGGATCTTGGTTCCCTGACCAGGGATCAAACCTGTGCTCCCTGCAATAGAAGTGCCATGTCTTAACCACTAGGCCACCAGGAAGATCCCTAACTGTTTTCTAACTGGCATGAATTCAGGGGCATACAATCCTGATTTTCCAGGGCCCTGTGATTTTACTTTCTGAGTCCCGCTTTCTTCAGGTTATTGTATCCAGGTCATTTTCATCTCCCCTCCTAAGTAAGTCTACAGAACATAAGGGTTCCCGCTGATTTTGGCTTGGCTGGTATTAGACATCTATTTAGAGGCCAAGGTTAGAATCTCCCTTCATCTGCTATTTCCGCTACAAAGCTGCTTTGCTTAGCTGGCAATGACATCAGTAAGACAAATGAGTAAGTCCAGAAAATTAAATGAAAGCAATGTGTAATTACCAGTGAAGGATTAAAAAAAAAAAAACTGAAATAAATGAGTACTACCATTGCCATCATGAATTTTAATGTTGTCGTTTCCCCCCAGTTCAAGTATGTGGAATTCACAGTAAGCAAGCTTGTTACCCCCTGGCCTTCGGGGTTCCTGCTGCACTCATGGCTGTATCTCTGAGTAAGTAGAAGTCAGTTAGATTAATACAGTCCTGTGGTCAGGTCAGGCCCTCACGTCAATTGTTGTGACCAACTTTTAAAAGTTCATGTAACAAATTGTCATAGTGAGTAGCCCAAAGAATTGCCATCCCATGTTAAACATACTCTGAGAATTCAAAGAAAATAGAGTTGGCCTATTGTTTCAGAGAGAATAGGATGAAAAAAAGAGTCTACAAGGAAAAGGGATCTCTTGAGTGGGACATTTAAGGATTTAAAACTCTTTAGGCAGATTAAGAAGAATCTTAAGATTAAGATAGAATCTGCTGGAGGAGGTGAACCTATGGCTGAAAGCTTTTGTTCTTATCATCGACAGCTCGCCTAAAGACATGGCAACCTGCTCCAACAGTCATTTAAATACTTCTAAACAAACCTGTTTTCTGAAATGTATCATCTCTAAATGTTTCTTCGAGACTATCTTCCCTGTGGGAGGAGTATGTGTGTATAGTCATTTGCACGTTAAGTTCTTGGCGTTTGCTGCTTAGAAAGTGGGAAGAATATTCCACAGAAGATAGTTCAATTTGAAAGATGGTAGATGTCTTCATTTCCTTGGGCTACCATAACAAAACACCACACACTGAGTGGCTTAAATAACAAAAATTTATTATCTCACATTTGTGGGGGCTGGATTGAAGAAACTTAGCATTGAGTGAGAATACAAGCAAACCTCTCTTCCTTTAAAGAACACCCACAATCTGGCACATACTTGGAGATATGCTTGAGAGCTGGCACCTGTCAAAACTTCAAGCCTTCTTAAACTGACAAAAACAAATAGATCATCAAACAATCCATCAGTGTTTTAAAAGTACTGAGTTGTGGTGTGGGATAATCAGAAATCCTAGCATAGGGATTGTTTTTCAGAATCTTTTCCAGAAAGACTTCCGCCCCCCCCTCCCCCCCGCCAAGTTATTTTCACAATACCATGCATTTTCTAAGAAGGTCCATGAAAGAATGACCTCACTGAAAAGTACTTTTAACCTTCATAAAGCTGTAGTTGCAGATGCATAGATGGACAGATCTGTTTCTGTCCCATGACCACAGAGTAAATTCTGCCACATTTGATTAAGTAAAAGTTTCAACAGATTAATTCCTATTTTTTGTCTGTAGATCTGAAAAAAGAAGAAAAAAATTTCTCTTCCCATTGCAACCCCAGAAAATTAAAGCTGTGTTCTCTGCCCTGGTAGAATAAGGCATTAATCTGCTTTGTCAAAGCACTTATCCCTTTAAAGAGGAATAGGACTTACTCTCAAATAGCTGTACTGAGCGTCTGCAAGCTGCCCTGAGTTCTGGGAAGGAGATGGTATTAGGCTTCAATGTTTGCGTATGAAAACACAGTGTAATAATTTCTCAGAAGCCCCTGTGATTATTAGAGTCAAAAGCACTGTGGAACCTGGGGGAGAGGGAGGTAAACCCACCCTTTGAGTCGTCCCAGTATTTCCAACATAAGGTTGTAACTCAGATAAAAACACAGGTTCTGGGTCACAGATCGTTCTGTCAAACACCTTGTTGACACGTCTTCTTCTGCCCTCCCCAGTCGTGTTTGTCATTGGCAGTGGAATGTACAAGAAGGTCCAGCCCCAGGGTAACATCATGTCTAAAGTCGCCAGGTGCATTGGGGTGAGCATTTCAGTACTCCTCTCTCTCAGTCACGTTTCGTCACCCCTGCCCCCCCCACACCTTCTGCCTCCTTTAAATTAAATAAATCTCCAGGAACCTTTGACTTTGCTCTAAACATTTTCTTGGTGGCCTTCACTCTTTTGATAAATTGAAGTTTCTTATCAAACTTACCAAATAGAAAAGGACACAAATAGAACTCAAAACGGGAGGGATGGGAAAATAGCTCTTGAACCTTTAAAATAAGATCAGCAATGAAAGAAAAACAGATCAGAGGGACTCTTCGCTTCTTTAAAAATGACAGGCAACGTCTGATGTTGGTCAGGGAGCAGTGGAACTAAGACGGAGAGGCCGGGTTTCATAATGTATATCCAGAGTGGAAGCGTGGACGGTGTCAGTGATCGGATTTTCAGGAACTTAGGCCAAGAAGATAACTTTTAAAAATGAACACAGCTTCACATTAGAAGATTGTGATTCTACTGAATGCTGCTCCATAGAGAATCCAGAGAGTGAAGTAGTGACAGTGTGGTTTTGTTTACTGCAGCTCAAACACTCCCAGTTAGTGAGAGGTTAAAAATAAATGCATGTTAGGCCTTTAGCATCGTCATGACACATTTCTTCTCTCCTGAGTCTTCCACTGAAGGGAATTCAACTGAAATGTGTTTCACTGATAAAGGAGTTGGTTCTGTTTTGAAACTTACTTGTTCTTCCTTCCTTTCAGTTTGCCATCAAAAATAGGATTAGGCATCGGAGTAAGAAATTTCCTAAGAGGGAGCACTGGCTGGACTGGGCTAGCGAGAAATATGATGTAAGTGATGATTGTTGCTGCAACGGCCCCAGTGATTGCAATTCATGTTATTAAGGCTACATGGGTAAAATTATCAGTTGTATCTTCATCAAGTTTATTAGCATTTTAAAGAAGACATGCATGAGAGGGCTTGTTTACACTGATAAGTACTTAAGAAACAGTGATATATAATTTATCTAGAAACAGTATCACCTTTCCAGAGACGTTCCTGTGGAATCATCGGCCTTGAGTTATGTGTCATTACAATCACGTAACTTTAGATCAAATATGGAAGAGTTAAGTGATGGTGGTGGGATTTACATTTAGTGAATTTACCTTGAAACGAGTAACTTACCTCAAGTGTTAAAGATGTTTTCATTCATATTTTCAACACGTTAGGAATTTGGGGTTTTCTAAAGAAACCTGTGATAGATTTCTTGGAACAATGACTCACCTCCCAGCTTGTCTCTAGATGCACTATGGGAGAGCTGTGCTGATTATGGCGGGTTGTGACTGACACACTCTCTTCCTCCAACTGCAGGAGCGGCTCATCTCTCAAATTAAGATGGTTACAAGGGTGATGTTCCTGTACATTCCCCTCCCCATGTTCTGGGCCCTGTTTGATCAGCAGGTAATATGAAACTATGTTTCTGTACATCTTCATTCAGAGAACATGCTTTGGGCATATTTAGCTCCTGAAAATGTTCTCTTCCAGTTCCTTTTTCATGTTTCATTTATGTGGTAACTGTTACATCACCTGGTTGTTGTTCAGTTGTGTCCGGCTCTTGGCGAGCCCATGGACTGCAGCACACCAGGCCCCCTTGTCCTTCACCATCTCCCGGAGTTTGCTCTCATTCATGTCCATTGAGTCAGTGATACCATCCAACCACCTCATACTCCATCACCCCTTCCCCTCTTGCTCTCAACTTTTCCCAGCATCAGGATCTTTTCCAATAGATCACCCTGGGTTTCTTTTCTTTTTTTTTTAATTAACTCTAGATGGTTCTATCCATATCTGGGTGGCAAAATAATGAAGAAAATTAGGTAGGGGTCGAGTAAAGGAGCCTTGGAAAATGTTTTTTTTAACTCTTTATTTTGTACTGGGGTATAGCCAATTAACAATGTTGCGACGGTTTCAGGTGTACAGCCAAGGGACTCAGCCATTCACATACGCGTGTCCATTCTCCCCGCCCATCCAGGCTGCCGCATAACATTGAGCAGAGTTCTCTGCGCTATACAGTAGGTCCTTGTTGGTGATCCATTTTAAATACAGCAGTGTGTACATGTCCATAGGAGTCTTGCGAAAGATCTGACCCAAGTATCCAGGACTCTTGCCAGTCAGAGTGAGAACAAAGAATTTTTCTACTGATGGTTGTTGTTTAGTCACTGCTAAGTTGTGTCCAGTCCTTTGCGACTCCATGGACTGCAGCGTACCAGGCTCCCCTGTTCCACTATCTCCCAGAGTTGCTCAAATTCATGTCCATTGAATTGGTGGTGCTATCCAACCATCTCATCCTCTGTCACCCCCTTCTCCTTTTGCTGTCAGTCTTTCCCAGCATCAGGGTATTTTTCAGTGAGTCATCTCTTTGCAACAGGTAGCCAAAGTATTGGAGCTTCAGTTTCAGCAACAGCCCTTCCAGTGACTATTCAGGGTTGATTTCCTCTAGGATTGACTGGTTTGATACAGCAAGTAAAAGATGTATTGTCTCATATGGGATCCACAGAACATTTAGACTGAAACTTGATATCTTGCACACTGAAATGGGATGCTTGGGCTAGAAGGACCATCCAGAAATGCAAAATGACTCTGCCAAAGTCATTCTTCCCAGAGCAGGAGCTAGAATACATCATTGACTTGTCACAGCGGGAAGACACGTTCCTAGGAATTTTTCAAAATAAGGTTAGAAAACCCAAAGCATGACACTCGGGAGCCCAAGTCATAAGATGGCCTTTCTTTTAGAAACTGAGGTTGAAGGAAAAAATTTGCACACATGCATGGTTTTATTGCACAGATATGATTATTAAAAGGATATATCATCTCTTGGGGGAAAAAAAAGTGTAGACATTATATCCTTATTTGAAAGTATGGAATTTAGACCAGCGTCTTAACCTGTTTTGCATGTTGGGCAGGGACCAGTTATTAGAATCAGGCTTGCACTAGAAACACACTCAGCACCTTTCAGCTGTGTGACCTGGTGTCATCCTGTGAGCCTTCTGAAAGTGTAATGACCCAGGACAAGGCGGTGAGGATCAAAAGAGAGGACGTGTATTAAGTAGTCAGGGACCGGCTTTGATTAAGAACTCAGCCAGTGGCAGACTTCCTGACTTTCTATGCTATTCTCCCAGTGGAGGGACTGGATGTGATAGATTACACTGAAAGATTCACATATCCAGTTCTCCATGGGCTATATAACATCCACTTGTGCAGTCCTGCATCATCTGTTACTGCAAAACAGGTTGAATGTCAATAGGCTGCCCGGTTTAAATCCATCACCCTCTTGATGGAGTTACACCTTAGGACAGTCTAGCTATCAGCAGTAGAACTCTTAACAGTTACGATATTCCTGAAACTGTGATCCCAGTGAAGAGAGAATTTCCTCAGGGTAGGGAGCTGCTCTCACCTTGCAGGTGATGTCAGCTTCCCAACAAACCTCCCAAGTGCATTTTTGCCTTTCTGAAGGATGTTGTTGTTGTTCAGTCGCTAAGTTCATGTCCTACTCTTCGCAACCCCATGGTCCGCAGCATGCCAGGCTTCCCTGTCTTTCACTATCTCCCAGAGTTTGCTCAGACTCATGTCCATTGAGTCAGTGATGCTATCTAACCATTTCCTCCTCTGCCACCCTCTTCTCCTGCCTTCAATCTTTCCCATCCTCAGGGTCTTTTCCAGTGAGTCGTCTCTTTGCATCAGGTGGCCAAACAATTGGAGCTTGCTTGTCTCAAAGCAGTACTTTTGAGGGCTTGGAGTACTATTTATTTGTTGTTAACTGAACAGTGGAAATGCAAGCCATTTGTCCTCACCTATAGTCACAGCGGAGCCAGAGACCAGCCTGATGTTGACAGACAGTTTTAAACCCCGTAACAATTCAGACCTCATTCCTGATTAGGAAAAGACTCCACACTGACTTGTAAAACATTTAAAACCCATGTTCCCAAATGATGCAGTAAGCCTATTTGTTTTTTAAGGGCTCCAGGTGGACACTGCAAGCAACGACCATGAGTGGGAAAATTGTAAGTTTGGGGCATGGAAATATGGACAACCCCGGGTCACTATTCCTTTGCCCTTTTTCTGCTTCCTTCTCATAATATTTCAAGCCCTCAAGTGATCTTCTATGCAAATTTACCAGTGAGCTATCCCCCTTCTTTTTTAGGGAATCATTGAAATCCAGCCAGATCAGATGCAGGTAGGAGAAAATACCTCAGTTGCTTTCCGAGCTCAGAGCCGCCACTGAGACAATAACAGCCCCTCTCCGCTTCACCTGCAGACGGTGAACGCCATCCTGATCGTCATCATGGTCCCCGTCGTGGATGCCGTGGTATATCCTCTGATCGCAAAGTGTGGTTTAAATTTCACGTAGGTGACCCTCGGCTTAGGGTCGGGGTTGGGGCCCTGGTGGTAGGAATGTCTGGCTCTTCTCCCACAGTTCCACGTGTCTGAGGGAGTTTTCCAAGAAATAGTTTTGAATCAGATGTCCATGTGCTGACGTTTCTGAAAATTTGCCCTTAAAATAATGGTGCTTTAATGGCCATCTGCAGAAGCCCCTGATTAAGACTCCCTGGTATGTGCAGATGATAGCAGTTTCAACTATGATACAGAGGAGTCTCTAGAAATTGAATGTCCAAATGCAAGTGAGAAACTGCATTACATTTATCCTCCTTCATCTTGGTCATGAATAAGAGCCGAAGAGGCCCTGGGAGGGACTTCCCTGGCGGTCCAGTGCTTACAACCCTGCAGTTGCGCTGCAGGGGCCACAAGTTCAATTCCGGGTTGGGGAACCAGGTTTCCTCCAGCCCTGTGGCACAGCCAAAAATAAATAAAAGAAGATGTGTGCTTAATTTAAAAAATAAAAGAGAGACCCTTGGGATCCGTGTGTTTAGGGGGGCTGGCTCTGTCTGGGGTGGGGGAGGAGGGCTCCCTGCGGGGCTGTGCCCTCGGCTCTCGCCCACGGCGTCCTGAGAGCCGCCCTCTCGCTCGCCCCAGCTCCCTGAAGAAGATGACAGTCGGCATGTTCCTGGCTTCCATGGCTTTTGTGGCGGCTGCCATCGTGCAGGTGGAGATTGACGTGAGTTGCCTTCTGATTCTCCAGCGGCCTTTCCTGGTGGCTCGGGGGGCACGTCCTCCTCCAGGACTGAGACTGTGAGGGGGGCCAGGCAGGGACTGGCTGGTGAAGCAGGTCCTGGGGCTGTGGGCAGTGTGCCCTTTCAGTCAGCATGCCCTGCGGGTTCTTCTCCCTGCCGAGCACGCGGCCGGGATGCAGAGCCGAAAGGGCACACTCAGGAGAAAACTTAGATGGCACTTATTTACATGGGGGCTTCCATTTAGAATACAGTTTTTATGATGGAGGGAAGGTTGTGGAGCTTGTTGTTTTGCAATCTAAACTCCTAGGAGATCTGGTTAAAAGAGGTTGGTCACTCACACAGTCCTTCAAAAAGCTCATTAATGGGAAATTGTTAACGGGAAGACCCCTTTTGTATTCTGACATTCCCGATATGGTTAGTTCCGCAGCTCATCCACGGGTCAGTTGGGCTCAGAATGGGACTAAGGCTGTTCGTCTGAGATCAGGTCTTCGATAAAAGGTCTCTCTCTCTCTGTCTCTCTCTCCATCTCTGTCTTTCTCTCCCTCCCTCCCCCCCTCCCTCCCTCCCCCCCACCTCTCTGTTTAAATTTTTAATTGTGGTAAAATATATATAACATAAAATTTACCATCTTAACCATTTCTGTGTGTACACTTTGGTAGCGTTAAGAACATCCGTATTGTTGTGACCTCAACCTCCAGAACTCTTTTCATCTTGCAAAACGGGAACCCTGGACCCACTGAACAACAGCTCCTTGTTTTCCGTCTCTCCATTCCTGCAGGCACGACCTTTCTGTTTTGTCTCCGTGAATCTGACTGTTCTCTGTATCTCATGGAGGTGGTCGTACAGTACTTGTCTTCTTGTGTCTGACTTCACTGAGCACCAGGTCGTCATGTTGTAGCACATGTCAGAGTTTCCTCCCTTCAGGCGGAAGAATAGTCTGTCACGTGGATGTAACACCTGTTGTTTTCCATTTACCTGTTGATGGACATTGGGTCATTCCACCTTGTGGCTGTTGTCAGTAATCCTGCCATAAACTTGGGTGTGCTCACCTTCTCTTGGACGTGACTCACTTTATGGAAAACTACGGGGCTAAAATCGACATGGATTGCCTCAGTGACCCTGGGATTTGAGAGAAGACATGGTAGGGAAAAGGCAGGACCCCTGAGTAGAGCGTAAGGTAGGAGTCCATAAAGCGTTGTGAGGGGATCTTCAGAGCACCGTGTCCAGGGCTGAGGTCTGGGCTTCCAGAGTTACGAGCAGGGAGGCTGGCATCGGGGGCGAGAAGATCCCAGGCCCTGCCAGAGCCGCCTCGTGTAGGGGATGGTTGCTCTCACCCTTCGTGTACTGGGCTGCATAACCTGGCATCTTTTGACCAGGTTTGACTTGGAGGTGGCCAGGTAGGAGCTGGAGCAGCCTCTTGCTGACTGTTACCGTGTTCTGGACGAGCGTCACTTTCTACGGGGGCCAGGAGACGTGGGAATGGAGGCCTCCTGGGCTTCGTGGTGGATGCCCGGTGTGCCTCAGCCACCATGGCTGCCTCAGCCAGGGCGATAGGATCACAGTGCCAAGGTTAAGGTCATCGTCAACATGCACCAAGGACCTCAAGGCCACGTCTCTTTTATTTTGTTCAGAAAACTCTGCCTGTCTTCCCCAAAGGAAATGAAGTCCAAATCAAAGTCCTGAATATAGGAAATAATAACATGACCGTGTCTTTTCCCGGAACGACAGTGACATGTGACCAGATGTCTCAGGTAAGTAGAAGTGAGCTTTCTTTTCCTTCTTCTGACCCGAGCTATAATAATAGGGTTTGGAGAGCCGATCTTCTGGGTTCTTGGAGCAATCCCAAGACGAGCCCCAAAATGAAATGTCTTCATCTTTAATCTAATTCTGGCTTCACTCTGGACCAGTGTCTATGAATCACCCGGGGAGCTTGTTAAAATGCAGATTCGTGAGCAGTGGGTCTGAAATGCTGCATTTTTACAAGCTTTCTGACAGTGCTTTTGCTGGAACATCGAGCCACACTTTAAAGGGCAAGGTTCTGGGTCAGTGGTTCTCCACCAATGCTGTTCTGGCCCCTCAGGGAACACTGGACAATCTCTGGAGACATTGTTTGTTGTTGTTGTCACAACTGGGGTTTTGCTGTTGGCATTTCCTATGTAGAAGCTAGGAGCTTCCCAGGTGGCGCAATGGTAAACAGGAGGTGCAAGAGATGCGGTTCAATCCCTGGGTCAGGAAGACCCCCTGGAGAAGGAAATGGCAACCCTCTCCAATATTCTTGCCTGGAGAATCCCATGGAAAGAGGGTCCTGGTAGACTAAGGTCCATAGGGTCGCAAAAGAGTTGGACATGACTGAGTGACTAAACGTGCACACACACACACACACACACACACACACACACTCATAGAAACTAGAGATACTGACACACCAGTCTGAGGCTGGAACACCCTACTGTGGATGGATGATCACGGGTCTCAATTAGAGCTTCTCTTCTCTGGAGAGCTTTGATAATTCTAACACTGGCATCCCAGCTCCTGTAGTTGAGATTTAACTGGTCTCATTGCTGTTCAGCCACCTGTTGAGGTCCTGTGGAGGACCACTCCCTTAGATCTCGCCAAACTAATAACTGTGCAGGAAGAAAGAGTGCTTGACTCCCGATGCTTGGGCCACTATTGCTTTTCACCCAGGCTGTTGCTTTTCCTTGATGCGGCTCTTTGCCCAATGGTAGAAATAAGTTCCATAGCGTTTATTATCATAAAATGGAAGTAAAAGGCTGAATGAAACTCATAGTTCTTGTGGTAATGCTAAACAACTTCAGACTGGAGTCCAGAAGCTGAGACGAACCAATGCCAGCTCCCCCCAAGGCATTTTTGATGTGTATGAACGTGACCTGGGAATGTCAAATAGTATGGATGGCAGTGTCACTTAGTACAGAACAAGGCTCCGGTGTAAACTGTGACCCTTTCCCCCCGTTATAGACAAACGAGTTTATGACTTTCAACGTAGACAACCTAAGTATAAACGTTTCTTCTACTGGATCACCAGTCACTCCAGTAACTCATAACTTTGAGTCCGGCCATCGCCATACCCTTCTCGTCTGGGCCCCAAGTAACTACCAAGTGGTAAGTAGCTGGGCGTTCCCAGCCGACTCTGACTGTTTGTGTTGTTGGAGACGTGGCTGTTTAGTGGTGTGACTTTGTTTTACCCCCATAGTATTGTATTAGATAACCCTCGATTCTTGCTTTTTCAAGGACATAGTCATCTGACTTCCAATAAAGGTTTGAGTGGTGGATGGGAAGGGTTGACCGGAATTTGAAAAATTTTAAAAAGAACTTCTGGGCACACTGTGGTGTGTTTGATCACAAGTTGCACAGTACCTGTGTGCATTCTCAAGAGACTTTTTGAGATAAAGTTTTAAATATACCTTCCATAGTATTCATTTTAGAAATTGGCACTGAGTGATTGGGAAATTAGAGCCGTCTCTGAAAAAAATAGAGTGACGGCATCAAGTAAAAACAATAGAAATGCATTAAAATGATTTCATGACAAAATACGGACAGCTGGATATTCCGTTCAGCATATAAAGAAGCTATGAAGGGGTAGTTGACCTAGTGAAGAAGTTGTGGGTATTCTGTAAGGTGAGTTTTGGTGAGATTCTACAAAACTGCGATACAGAATTAAGACTTGTTGGTAATGTGTGTAATTAGGGGGCTGTTGAGAGGCTTGCCTTAAATTCTTAAGAGAGCAGTGATCTAGGGAACCACTAAAAAGCAAGCACTAAAAATTATAAAGGCTTATGGAACTCTGCTGGATATTATGTGGCAGCCTGGATAGGAATGGAGTTTCGGGGAGAATGTATACATGTTTATGTGGGGCTGAGCCCCTTCACTGTTCACCCAAAACTATCACAACATCGTTAATTGAGTATACCCCAATACAAAATGGCTTTCCAGGTGGCGCAATGGTAAAGAACCCGCCTGTCAGTGCAGGAGACATAAGAGACGTGGGTTCGATCCCTGGGTCAGAAGGATCCCCTGGAGAAGGAAATGGTAACCCACTCCAGTATTCTTGCCTGGAGAATGCCATGGACAGAGGAGCCTGGCTGGCTACAGTCTGCAGGATCGCAGAGTCCGACACGACTGAAGTGACTTAGCATGCACTCACAATACAAAATAAAAAAGTTTTTAAAAATTGTAAAGGCTCCTTTTAACTTCACGTAAACCAAGGCTGAGTGGTGGAGACTAATCTAATCATGGTGCCCTTAGCTCCTAGAATAAATTCCCCCAGCACTCTCCTTCTCTAAAGCCTGAACTGTTCATCAGAACTTATTCTAAGGAGTTAGATTTTATAATGTTTTCTTTCTCAGGTAAAAGATGGCCTTAACCAGAAGCCAGAAAAAGGGAAAAACGGAATCAGGTATGTGTACTTCTTTAACACTTAAGTTATATCAGCTTCTTATGGAAGTAATGTGTACCCATGGTAAAATCCAGCTGTAACAAGGATATCAAATGAGAGTCTGGGGTTTCCCCCAAGAATGTGAGGCCAGTTCACTATTTTTTAAATCATAAATAAAATCCATCATCTTAATCTACTAAAGAGGAAAATCCACATCATCAAATCAATTGATGTGGAAAAAAGATTTGATAAAATTCAGCATCCATTCATTTAACAACCCTCAGCAAACTAGGAGCTGAAGGGAAGTTCCTTATTCTGAAAAAGTACTGAGCATCCCTGATGGTCCAGCGGTTAAGAGTCTGCCTGCCAGTGCAGGGGGCACAGGTTCAGTCCCTGGTCAGGGAAGATTCTACACGCCACGGGGCAACTAAGCTTGCTCCACAAGTACTGAGCCCACATACTGCAACTACTGAAGCCTGAGTACGCTAGAGCCCACGCTCCACAACAAGAGAAGCCACCACAATGGGAAGCCCGTGCGCCGCAGAAGAGTAGCCCCCGCTCACCACAACTAGAGAAAGCCCGTGCGCAGCAACAGAGACCCAGCACAGCAACATAAATAGAATTTAAAGAAATCCCAGCTGACATTGCACTTAATGGCAGAAGTCTAAATGCTCCCCCCGCAAAATCAGGAACTAGGTCAGGTCACCTACTCCATTCTTTTTCAAGATCCTTGCAGGTGCTAGTGCCATGAGGCAAGAAAAATATGTAAGAGCATCAAGATTGGAAAGGAAGAAATAGAACTCTCTCCACACGCAAAAGGCATGAATGTCTACATCACAAGTCCCATGGACTCGATACCAAAAGCTCATAGACTCACTAAGTGAGTTTAGGAGGGTTACAAGATACAAGGCCAATGACAAGACAAACGTATTTGTATATACCAGCAATAAATGATTGGAAGCTATACCTGTTCAGTTCAGTTCAGTCGCTCAGTCATCTCCGACTCTTTGCGACCCCATGAATCGCAGCACGCCAGGCCTCCCTGTCCATCACCAACTCCCAGAGTTTACTCAAACTCATGTCCATCGAGCCAGTGATGCCATCCAGCCATCTCATCCTCTGTCGTCCCCTTCTCCTCCTGCCCCCAATCCCTCCCAGCATCAGGGTCTTTTCCAGTGAGTCAGCTCTTCACATGAGGTGGCCAAAGTACTGGAGTTTCAGCTTCAACATCATTCCCTCCAAAGAAGTCCCAGGGCTAATCTCCTTCAGAATGGACTGGTTGGATCTCCTTGCAGTCCAAGAGACTCTCAAGAGTCTTCTCCAACACCACAGTTAAAAAGCATCAATTCTTTAGCGCTCAGCCTTCTTCACAGTCCAACTCTCACATCCATACATGACTACTGGAAAAACCATAGCCTTGACTAGATGGACCTTTGTTGGCAAAGTAACGTCTCGGCTTTTATATTAAAAAGCATATTAGCATGTTAGCTATCTAGGTTGGTCATAACTTTCCTTCCAAGGAGTAAAAAAGTATTGGAGTTTCAGCTTTAGCATCAGTCCTTCCAATGAACACCCAGGACTGATTTCCTTTAGAATGGAATGGTTAGGTAAATTTATTCCTAGACATTTAATTCTTTTTGTTGCAATGGTGAATGGGATTAATTCCTTAATTTCTCTTTCTGATTTTTCATTGTTAGTATATAGAAATGCAAGTGATTTCTGTGTATTTATTTTGTATCCTGCAATTTTGCTAAATTCATTGATTAGCTCTAGGAATTTTCTGATACTATTTTAGCATTTTCTATGTACAGTATCATGTCATCTGCAAACAGTGAGAGCTTTACTTCTCTAGAATTATGGCAAGATTAGAAGGTGAACAGATGTCAAATTTTTATAAAATAATGATAAGGAAGGGGAGAGACCAAGGGTTGGGTACTTGATAGGCAAGGGGACAAGTAAGAGGTGATGACGCTCGATAGCATCAGAGTGAACAGATGTCAAATTTTTATAAAATAATGATAAGGAAGGGGAGAGACCAAGGGTTGGGTACTTGATAGGCAAGGGGACAAGTAAGAGGTGGTGACGCTCGATAGCATCAGAGTGCTCCACAGTCTGTCATATCTCTGGTCTCTCAGATGCTCATGTCTGCTTTTTGTTCATCCTGCACAAAGTTTCCAGAATTATCTTTACAAAGAACAGAGGTGATCGTGTCATTTCCAGCCTCAGAATCCCTCAAAGTGTTCATGTCATAAAAAGGTTCTGAAAAAGAATGGATATATGTGTATGTATAACTGAATCACTTTGCTGTACACCTGAAACTAACATGACATTGTAAATCAACTCTACTACAATATAAAATAAAAATAAAGAAATGTTCCCAAAGTCTACAGGAAAAGTCTCAGCTTCTAATTTAAAGATTAAGTGAACTATTTTCATCTTTTTCTCCAGCCCTATTTTTTTTTTTTTAATCACAGCCCTGTTCTCACCTCCTGTGTCAGTCATACTGAATTATCTGCTCTTCCTTTATCCTCAGCTTCTCCTTCCTACCTCTGTGTGCTTGTCTGCTCACCTTGTCTCTGTGACTGGAATGACTGGGCTTCCTTTTATCCAGAAGCTACATGAAGCTGACAGTGACCCCCTGCCCTGAAGTGTTGTTTCTCTCTGAACTCCTCTAATGCTTTATTTGAATCTCACTTCTGGCATTTATGATATAGGCTTTATTTTACAATTTTCTTTTTGTGCATTGGATTTCAATTCTGCACAAGTCTTGAGTGCAAGGATGTTGTGTTGACATCTAGCACATAACTTATAAGTGTGCTGGTACATATATATATATATATATTTATATATTGTATGTAAGTATATTTATTATTTTAAAAAATTTTATCTTTGGAGTATAATTGCTTTACAATGTTGTGTTAGTTTCTGCTGTACAACGAAGTGAATTGGCTACATGTGTACATATATCCCCCCCTTATTGAGCTCCCTCCCTCCCACACCCCTATCCTACCCATCTAGGTCATCACAGAGCACTGAGCTGAGTTCCCTATGTTAAACAGCAGCTCCCCACTAGCTAGCCATTTTACACCTGGTAGTGTATATATGTCAGTACTGTTCATTGTCATTCATTGATTCATCCCACCCTCCTCTTCTCTCATATGTAAGTGTATTTTAAAAATGATATTTTTCATAAAGTGATAATATATGCACTACAGAAAAACCTGAAACCACAGAAAATCACCCCCCCACACACACACACAAATAAAAGGAAAGTAAAAATCCCTAGGAATCATAGCCATAAGAGATAAGATTGCTAACATATTAGTACATAAGCTTCTAACTGAAGCCTTAAGTAACAGTACAGTCTGTTCATGGTCCTAGCACCGCTGTCCCTGACTACACACTGGAATCACTTGGGGAGATTTTATGTCTGGGTTTCATTGTTAAAGGTTCTGATTTAATTGGTCTTAGATATGGCCTGGGTATTGGTCTTTGAATAAGTATAATAATAATATCTAACATTTATCATTACTGTTTCAAGCATTTTGCAAGACTGAATCATTGAATTTTCTGAATGATTGCATGAACTTGATATCTTTGTTACCTATTTCTTTCCCCTCTACTTTAAGTTGAGAAAAGTAAAAACCAGAGAGGTAAGTAATTTGCCCCCAAACAAGTGTTAAGTGGGAGAGCCAAGGAACAAACCCAGGCATTCAGACACCCTAGCCTGCTCATGAATATACAACCTGATTGACTCACATAACATATACTGACAAATTATACATATATAAAATCAAAACAATGTCATTCTTAAAATTGATGCATTTTCTACTTGCTTTCGAAGTATTTAGATTGCCTTAATTTCTCCTTCCTTGTCATTTTTTATTGTGAGTTGATATTTAGCATGGAATAAGTCAGCAAAATGATGTGTGTTTTTTGAAATATATTTTATTAGATATTTAAATTTGTCTTGAACTTTGGTTTTATAATCTCATGAAAGGGAGATTTGTATTTGTTTCTGATAAAAATTTCTATGACTTATATGTTTGAGGTTAAGGGTTTTGCTTTGATATCCAGACACTGGAGCTCTCTTTGTACAGTGTTCCTGGGAACTCCCAACTTTCTCTCTTGTAAATTTGGTTTTGCTAAAGTATTAATTTCAGAAGGCTCTTGGGACATCCAATATGCAGGTCTAGTTCCACGCTTTTGAGAGTAGCATCCAAAGATGAAACAGACCAATTCAAGAATCTAATCCGACCGCTGAAGTAGATTATAATGTAAGCATCCATTTTCTTCTTTTAAGAACATTTCCCAAAGTAGAAATCAATATTTTTCAGGCTCAGTACATTTGCAACAACTGGCTTACGATCTACATCAATGATCCAATTATAATTTGTGAAAAATAGGTTTTCCCCAGATTGCTTATAATGCTCTTATATCTGGTAAAAAAACACATAGAGAAAAATAGGAAAGTGAAAAAGAATGGAAACTTTTCAGAGTCTTAGGAAATTCATGTCAACCACTCAGATCTGATCATTGTTGAGTTCACTGGAAGGAATCTTTCTAATCAAGAGTATAGCAGAGGGGACTTCCTTGGTAGTCCAATGGTTAAGAAGCTGCCTGCAAATGCAAGAGACATGGATTAGATTCCTGGTCCAGGAAAAATCTCACATGCTGCAGGGCAACTAAACCCATTAGATGCAATTACTGTATCCCGCATGCCCTAGAGCCTGAAAGCCTCCACACAGTAACAAAAACCCAGCATGGCCAAAAATTAAAAACACACACACACACACAAAACAAAACCATAGCCGAGTATCCATTCTCCTTTTTCTCTTCATTAGTAGAACCCTGAATATTAGCTGGGCACATAGATGCTCAGAGTAAAGACTACATTCCCAGTGTCCCTTTCAGATCAACGTAGCCTTGTGATAAGTTTTGGAAAATGGAATCTATGGAGAAGTAGTCGGTACAAAAGTTGTCCCCCTTCTTTCTCTGTGGCTAGATTGCAGATGTGAAGGCTGAAGTGATGAAGGATTGGGTAAACAAATGTGATCGTTTTACAAGCAACAGCTGCAGTCGTCCTAACTGTATGTGCTAGGAGTATCTTTTCCTACTTGGTGCTTACCTTTTTACCCTCTTAATCATTCATGTCTTTTGATTAATAGGAGTTCTTAATTTTAATGCCATTCAGTTGATCAATTATTCCTCTTTTGTAGAGTTGGTGTTCTTGGTGTGCTGTTCAAGTAGCTTTTTCTACCTTAAGAGCACAAAAACTCTCCTATGGTATTTTCAAAGAACTTTGTCTGACAAATCACATTTAGATATACAGTTCTCCTGGAATTTATATATCCATATAATGAGTGTGAGGTTTCAGCTAAATTTTATTTTTTTCTACATGCCTAATTAATTGGCTCTGTGCCATCTCTTGAAAAGATACCCCATTGCTCTGCAATGTCCCCTTCGCAATAAATCAAGTATGCATACATATGTAGGTCTGTTTAATGACCCTGTCTTATTATATTGGTCATTTTTTAATCTTTGGATTGGTACCACACTGTTTTAATTGCTATAATCTCATAATGAGTCTTTATAGCAGGTAAAGAATTCTTGGTCAGCAGTCATGTTCTTTTGGAAGGTAAACATAGTAATTTTTGTATTCTGGCTTTTGTCGTTTCTATAGAAATATCAGATGTTGTCCCACCTTTTTTTTTTTTTTCCCCCTTTCCCTTTTATATTCAAATATTTCTCTTGACCTAGTCTCATCGTTGTTGGTTTTCATCAGCTTTACTGTAATGTACCTAGTGTGGATTTCTTTGTTTCTTTTTTTCTGCTTAGAGTTCACATCATTTGCAGTTTTCCATCAGCCATTATCTTGTCAAATATTGCTTCTGTTCTATTCTTCCTCTCCTTTTCTATTAGGAGTATTAATATATTGAACTTTCTCTTTGCATCCAATGTACCTCTTGTTTTATTGTGTAATTTCCATCTTTTTATCTTTCTGCGCTCTCTTCTGAATATTCTGATTTATGTGTTAGTCAACTGCTTCTCTTTTTTTAAAGATATATTTAAACAGCTGTTTTATCCATCTACTTCAATTATTTTACCTTCTAATTCTTGAATATCCATTTATTTATGTACATACATATTTTTCTTATCTTCTGCTAAAATTTTTAATGTCTTTTGTTTCTTGGAATGTTGTTAGCATATTTATTTTAAAGTCTGCATCTGGAAACCTAGTAATTGGAGTCCCTGTCGATCTGTTTATATTGTCTGATTTTTTTCCTGCTGGTTTTTGTTTGTATCATATAGTCTCCTTGTTTGTCTGCTTATTTTTGATGGTGTGCTGTCTATTGCATGGCAAAATTATTTGTGTAAATAATTTGAAGCTAGGTTAATCTTATCTTCCTACAGAGAAGATATCATTTTGCTTCTTCTAGTTATCTAGGGGGCATTAGCAGTGCTAGATCACCTCAGTCCAATTTATGGATTAAAAGGATTTGAAGTTGAATTGTTACCCTATAAGTATATATTTACTTCTGGCAAATCATTATTTGAGTCCTAGAAGGAGAAGAGCTGGAGAAAGGGGTAGAAAACTTACTTAGAGAAAAACTGGCTGAGAAATTCCTAAATCTGGGGAGAGGTTTGGATATCCAAGTTCATGAAGCTAAAGAGTCACTCCAAAATTTCAATCCAAAATCAACTTCTCCAAGACACATAATTATAAAACTCTCTCCAATCATAAACATAATTTTAAAAGCAGCAAGAGAAAAAAAATTTTTTTTCTCATGCAAAGGGATTTCCCATAAGGTTATCAGTGGATTTCTCAACAGAGACCTTTCAAGTCAGGAAAGAATGGGATGATAAATTCAAACTACTAGAAAACAAAAAGTAGAAAAAACAATGCCTGCCAAGAACACTCTACCCAGCAAACATGTCCTTCAAAAGTGAAGATGAGATAAAGACTTCCCTAATAGCAAAAGCTGAGAGAATTCTTCACCATTAAGCCTGCCTTATGAAAAAAAGCAGGAAGAAAAGCTCTTCAAGCTGAAAAGAAAGAATATGAAAAGTAACATGAAAATGTCTATGTGCAACACACTAGTAAAGGTCAGCATATTGTGAGATTCAGTAACTACTTGTTGCTGTTGTTCATTTGCTAAGCAGTGTCTAACACCATGAACTGTGTACGCCAGGCTTCCCTGCCCTTCACCATCTCCCAGAGTTTGCTCCGATTAATGTCCATTGAGTTGGTGATGCCATCCAACCATCTCTTCCTCTGCCACCCTCTTCTTCTTTTGCCTGCCATCTTTCCCAGAATCAGAGTCTTTTCCAACGAATCGCCTCTTCACATGAGGTGGCCAAAGTATTGGAACTTCAGCTTCAGCATCGGTCCTTCCAATGAATACCTTGTAACTACTTAACTCTAGTATAAAGATTAAAGGACAAAGTATTGAGAATAGCTATAGATATAATAATTTGTTAATGGATACACAATATAAAAAGATATAAATGGTGACAGTAAAAACATAAAAATGGGGAGAGTGAAGGGGTAGATTCTTGTAAGTGATCAAAGTTAAGCTGATAACACCATAAAATAGTGTTATGTTCGTAAGATGTTTCACATAAGCTCCACAGTAACCAAAGCAATCCTGAGAAAGAAGAACAAAACTGGAGGCAGCACACACCCTAAAAATTCAAAGCATCCTACTAAACTACAGTGATCAAAATAGTTTGGTTCTGGAATAAAAATAGACATCTCAACCAATGGAACAGAATCAAGATCCTAGAAACAAACTCTCATACATATGGTTAACTAATATTTGACAAGGAAGCCAAGAATTCTCATTGGAGAAATTGACAGACTCTTCAGTAAATGATTTTGGGAAAATGGGATAATCACATGCAGAAAAATGAAATTGGACCCTTAACTTACACCACTTACAAAAATTAACTTGAAATGGATTAAAGACTTAATCATAAGATTAAAAACACAGAAAATTCCTAGAAGAAAATCAGAGAAAAAATGTCTTGATGTTGGTTTTGGTAATAATTTTTTGGATATGATATCCAAAACACAAAGAGCAAAAGCAAAGCACAAACAATCAGCAAAATGAAATGGCAACCTATGAAATGAGAGAAATTATTTTCAAATCATTTATCTGATAAGGGGTTAATATCCAAAATATATAAAACTCAACAGCAAAAAATATCCCCAATGATTCAATTAAAAAATGAACGGAGGATCTATATAGACATTTTTCCAGAGAAGATACACAAATGGCCAACAGTTACATGAAAAAAAGTGCTCAGCATCACTAATCATAAGGAGAGTGAAAATCAAACCACAATGAGATACCATCTCATGTCTGTCGGTTGTCAATGACAAGAGATAATGAGTGTTGGAGGTGATGTGGAGAGAAGGGAACATTATGCATTGTTGATGGGAATGTAAATTGGCACAGCAACTATAGAAAAAGGTGTACAGGTTCCTCAAAAGAGAAAAAATAGAACTACCATATGATCCATCAATTCCATTTCTTGGTTTATATTCAAAGGAAACAGAATCACTATCTCAAGATTTCTGTACAACCATGTTCATTGCACTATTATTTATAACAGACAAGATATGGAAATGACTTAGGAGTTCATTGATACAGAAAAAAATAAAGAAAAGGTGGAGATATATAGATATATATAATACACACACACACATATATGTGATGGAATATTATTCAGCAATAAAAAGAAGGCAGTTCTGTCATTTGTGACCACATGGATGGACCTTGCAGGCATTGTGCCAAGTGAAATAAGACAGATGGAGAAAGACAAATGCTATATGATATCACTTATATGTGGACTCTAAGGACACCAAGGAGAAGGCAATGGCACCCCACTCCAGTACTCTTGCCTGGAAAATCCCATGGACGGAGGAGCCTGGTAGGCTGCAGTCCATGGGGTCGCTAGGAGTCGGACACGACTGAGCGACTTCGCTTTCACTTTTCACTTTCACGCACTGGAGAAGGAAATGGCAACCCACTCCAGTGTTCTTGCCTGGAGAATCCCAGGGATGGCGGAGCCTGGTGGGCTGCCATTTATGGGGTCGCACAGTGTCAGACAGGACTGAAGTGACTTAGCAGCAGCAAAGAAAACAAACTGAAACAAACGAAACAGATTGGTGACTGTTTGAGGTGGGAGTGGATAGGGGTATGGGGAAATGAAGAGATGTTTGTCAAAGGGTACAAACTTTCAGTTATAAGATAAACATTCTGGTGATCTACTTTACAACGTGGTGATTATAATTATTATATAATTGAAAGTTGCTAAGAGAGTAGATCTTCAATGTTCTCGCTACAAAAAAGAAATGATAACTATGTGATGTGCAGGAGGTGTTAACAAATGTTATGGCGGTAATCATTCTCCAATATTTAAGAAGATAAAATCTTGTCGTACACCCTAAACTTACCCAATGTGACATGTCAATTACATCTTAATAAAGATGGAAAAAACATGTATATAACATTAAGTGATACTTACACATGGGTGGGAATAAATCAGTAGAGAAGAGAAAATGATGATGCAGGTGACCTTAACTGTTTTACTTCTGGGGCTTGCGGTTGGGGAAATTACAGTCCCCATCCCAGGAGCCAATGAGCAGGACCTGGTGGTAGCCGTGTCTTGTCTGTCTTCCAAGAGAGCAGCTTGTTTGCAGTGGTAAACAAGTACAGTGGTAACTAAGTGGTAAATCTGGCCCCTGACTTTATGCAAAAAGCCTGGTTTGAATTCAGTTCCTGTTTTCCGGAGGAATTAGAAATTCCATTCTCCATAGTCTTGTAGGCCTGCTGAACTGAGCTTTGAATCCTCGTGGGCTAATTGTGTGGAGCTTGAGTTAGTGAAATATAATAAATAATATCAATTGAGTGCTTATTGTACACGAGGTTTATCAACTCTAGTAAGCCTCATCACAGCCCTATGAAACAGGTACAGAGATGTTAAGTAACTTGCCAGTGGTCCCCCATTCAGAACCCAGGAAGTGATAGTCCTGGGATTTGAATTTAGGCAGTCTGACTGTAGAACTCTGTGGTTTGATGACAGTTTATCTAGAGGGAGTATGGGAGAATGGATTCATTACATAGTACAGAATAATTTGGGGATGCTGATCTTAAAAAAATTCTTCACCATAACATTAGAACTATATTCATGTTGTGGGCAGTGGATTTATTTTTAGCAAAACATGATTTGAATGCCAGAAATGTGGACGCTTTTGGGGAAATAAAATTCTAAGTATGGCTGTTTTTTAAAGCTGTAAATAAGCTAAAGTATATAACCTGATTTTATGTTTATGTTTATTTAAGTAACACTGTAATAATAATTATTTTAACCAACAATGGGAGTCCTCAAAATTTTTTGTCCTGAGAGCCTATTACTCAAATATAAAGTAGATTGATGCAGTTTTTTTAAATCTCTTTTTTTTTTCCTGGAAGAAAGAAGATTTTTGTTTCTCTTCTCAGTCTCCTGAGCATTAACCAGACCTCTGCTTGTACAAATGGCAACCCACTCCAGTATTCTTGCCTGGAGAATCCCATGGACGGAGGAGCCTGGTGGGCTACAGTCCACGGGGTCGCAAAGAGTCGGACACGACTGAGTGACTTCACTGCTTGTACAGAGGAGTTAATAGTATGACTCAGAAGAACTGTTCTCATCCTGGCTAAGAAGACTGCTTTTGAGGGACTCTTCAGAGACTTGGCTGAAAAGGCTCCGGCTGCCTGGGTAACTGAGCAATGTAGAAGCAGAATTCTGATTTTTAATTGCTTCCCAAGGCAGGCTTTATTTAGTTCAGGAAATGGCCTGTGACTCTCAAACTTGGCATAATTTTGCATCACAGTTACGGATTTGCAAGACATCCATCCTTTTTCTTGTGTATTTACTTAGAGGAAAAAAGATACATAGATTGCAATGATATATTCTGTTTCACTGAGATGGCAGAAGACTCTAAAACACAAGCAACTATATAATATAGATATATAGATATGGAATATTACTCAGCCATAAAAAAGAAAGAACTTCTGCCATTTGCAACAATGTGAATGGACCTAGAGGGTATTATGCTTAGAGAAGTAAGTCAGAGAAAGACAAATACTCTATGTTATTGTGTAGAATCTAAAAAAGAACACAAGCAAATGTAATCACAATATAGAAACGGACTCAGCTATAGAGGACAAACTAGTGCTTATCAGTGGGGAGAGGATGGCGGGGAGGGGCAAGTTAGGGATACGGAATTACGGAATTAAGATATACAAAGTATATCTATGTATAAAATAAATAAACAACAAGGATACACAGCATTATTTTGTAATAATATTAAAGAGCATATAACCCCATCTACAGAGGAGCCTGGTGGGCTATAGTCCATGGGGTTGCAAACAGTTGGACACAATGAGCAACTAAACACAGTGCAATATATAAAAATCTGAAACTAATAAATAAACCAAACTTCAATTTTAAAAAGACAACATGAGCAGCTGGATGATGCAGACTGTATGAAGTTGACCAGGGACAGTTTATTGACCTCTTATGTATCCATCCCTATTCTTGACTTACTTAGAAATGTTGTAAAGCCTGACTTTTTGTTGCAGGAAGCCATAGCTGTTTTTATTGCCCTCTGACAACTTTATAAGGGTTGAAGGTAAATTGAATGTTATTTTCATAGACTTGTATATTGATTGCTTGGTGAGAAAGAAATGGTTTGATCTGGGTTCATGAAATTGTTCCTAGATACTATAACAAATTTTCACTACTCCTATAGGACCTGTTTTGAATTCTAGTTTATTCTAGCAAATAATAGAAATCTGGGGTTCCTTGGTGGCTCAGGGGTAAAGAATCCGCGTGCCGATGCAGGAGGCACGGGTTTGATCCCTAGGTGGAGAAGATCCTCTAGGGAAGGAAATGCCAACACACTCCAGTATTCTTGCTTGGGAAATCCCATGGACAGAGGAGCATGGCAGGCTGTAGTCCATGAGGTTGCAAAAGAGTCGGACGTGACTTAGAGACTAAACAACAAAATAGATAACCACTAAATGTTTCTTGAATGGATTAATGAATGAAGCTTTCATTCCCATGTGACACTTTTCAAATAAATATTATCTGGGCATATTATTTGATAAGAGAACGTACTTTTCCATTTTGACCATTTACTGACAGATATTTCATGTCTTGGAAAAACTTAATCCTAAACTGAAATTTTTCATAGCAGGTAAAATAAGATAACATAAAAATTTACATTCCTTAACAATAACCACATTTGTTAATGAGGTGTTAGGATCAAGCATCTTTATTTTTTATCACAAATTAATAGTCATCTTGCCTCTAATCCAGATGATAGACACATAAAAGCAAAAGCACAAATGAATTACTACTTATTAATGTTTTTCATAGTAAGACAGTAAATAGATGAATCCGTTTCAAAGAAAAAGAAAAGATCTGAAATAAAAGTTGATGTTTCCAGTTGCTATTTTCAGCCGTGATAAGGTCTTAAAGATAAATGAAAACAATGATAGAACTCTGATACCTGGTCTTTGCAAAACTGGGAAAGTAAAACTATCACTGTAATGAGATTAAACTGCAAATTCACGAAAAGCAGTAATTGCTTAAAACGTCAGTTACTGCCTGTCTTCAGCTGTTCACAGTTTAAATTCATTTTTTTCTGTCAATGATTCAAGAAGCAGGTAATTATCATTCATTCCTCAGAGGAGAACAACTGAGCTATAGAAAAATGAAGCAATTTGCCTAAATTTACCCAGTTAGGAAGTGCCAAAGCCAGGATCTGGACCTGGGAAGTCTGGCTCCAGAGCCCTTACTCTTGATGCTCCCTCTCAAAAGTCTGTAGTGATTATATCAAATGCTGTTTATCTTCAAGTATCAAAGACCCAGCTTTCATGTTATGCTTTGGAAAAAAAAAATTAGAACACTACTGTCATTTGCTGAAAATCTGCTTCATCATCTTTATTCCCAGGGGGTAAGGATTCAGAAGATAATGCCAGTAAAATACTTTCACCTTTCTACAACTTAAATGTTGAGAGACTTATTAGCTATGCATTTTAGCAGTTTTATATAAATACACGCACAAAGGTGTAGGTAATAAGTCAGATAAAAAGCTGGTGTTAGATACACAGAAAACCAACACCCTCCCTCCTCCCAAAATATACAAAGGGTATAAATTTCATGGACATGTATTTTTTGTTGCATTATTGATTAGGCTGTGTTTTTTTAAATTAATTTTTAAAAATTCTGTCAAAGATTAGTGAAAGCAGTGACTAAAAGGAATTTTCATATGAGGAGGTAATAATTTTATTAGTTTTATTCCCCAAAGTAGAAAGGCTTCAAGTGAGAGACTAACATCCTAGGTACAAAGATCTCCTAATGCTTCAGAATATAGACAATTTCCATTCAGCATTAACTAGTTCCAGGACAAATTTAATGTTGCTTGTTTTACATAATTTAATTCACTCAGTTAAAGGGTAAAGATACAGATGTCATTAAAAAATTTCCCCTAAATAGCAAATATAAATAAAACAAGCATTTTATTATATTAGTGAAAATGAATTCACCATATATGATTATTGGTTACAAAATAAGAGAACCGATAAAAAACATAACGCCAGTTAGATATTTACTTTTGATTTGCAAGTGAACCGTTAATCAAACATTTTGATTCAGCGGCTAAGGGAAAATAAATCATTGATACTATTAATGGCTTGTAGGGATGTTATATTAAGCAAATGAGCTTTTTATTTCCAAATTTCCTGCTGAAAATAATCTCATTATATTTCTTAAAACCTGTAGTTTACCTAAGATAGCCAAGAAGTTAAGTATTATAAGAAACAATTTTCATATGTAGTTATGAGTATGATACTCATTAATGTTTCATTTTAAATATTTTCAAAGTGAAATATTCAGTTGATTGTTAAACTTTCAATATACTTATTCAGTGATTTAATTTTCTTTTGTAGAGTCAATAACACACTTAATAAGAACCCCACTAAATGCAATGAAGAGATTATTTGATATTCTAACACACAAACTTCTTTTACTGGGCTTAGTCAGAAAGAAATAAATGATCACTTTTTGTTTGGAGGAGAAACTGTAGCTAGAGGTAGAGGGGGAATCCCACTGAAGATGTTTGGTTAAATTCTTTTTTGTTGCACAGTTTTTGGCATTGGCAGCCTGAGACACTATCTTACCATTGCTTAAGAAAGTATATTGACTGTCTAACTAAAAATAAGCACCTTTAAAATTTTAAGGGTGTTCATATTTATATAAAATACTATAATTAATTTTAAAAATTATCTTATTTGCAAATTATGGCTAAGATGGAGAAAACTGATAGCCTTATTATCATTGTTATTATTAAATATAGATGTGTATAAGAGACAGAATCAGTATAATATAACTTGTACACATGTATTTATTTTCTTAATATCAAGTTTTATCCTGCACCATGATAACTTTACATCAATCAAGCATGAAGATGACATGAAATTTATGAGTTCAATAGTTTTTCCCATATGTATATGTAATTGGTTAGAAACAAATAATCTGAAATGCTTTATTTTCTTTCTAAATATCTTGCTTATTTTCTTAAGTATCTAGTATTTTGTACTAGAAATCTGACATTATCTGGAATTGTTTAGCATGATACTAAAGGTCAAAAATATTTAATTCTCAAAATCAATTCTCCATTCATTCAGGGATGATCAGTTGCAATAGACTTGGTGAAATAGAGGTATCAATATCTTTCCATTTCCTTTCCAGTGTAATTATGTTTTATTTATTCCTGAAATATACTGGATTGGCCAAAAAATTCGTTTAGGTTGCCCATAAAATATTATTTATATTTAATTTGAATTTATATACTCTATAAAATTAATGGAGCTATTTAAAAATTTTAAGCACATTCAGCATTTTCTCATTTAATGTTTTTAAATTGAATAACAAGACTATATTTGGTTTTGTTTTGCAAAAGTCCTAGTTGATGGAAAATGACCTTACAATTAATTATGATTGAACTGTGAATGACTGTAAATTCAATATTTTGAACTGTGAACGACTCATCAGCTTACCTCATTGGTTATAATACAATTTGCATTTATATGACAAGTTATTTTATAATTTTGTAAATAAATAAACTCATTTTCTGATATGATTATAGCTTTGTTTGTAACAGTTATGAAGACATGTTTGTAACCTGATGTTAGTATATTAATTTATCTACTCACAAAGTGTTAATCTTTTTCAAACCACAAAGAAAAGCAGTGCAGACTCTTTAATATTAAATGTTAATTTTTCAAGCTCCAGCATTTAGTAAACATAGTTTTTTAAAAATTATGACACTAGAGCTTTGTAAGTTCTCAAGATGTAGAGAGAAATTTCTGGCAAAGATTGATTTAGAAGACAAAAGCAAAGCCTACTCTTTAATTAAATTGCCCAGGTAGATAGGCACTGCAGAACTCTAAAACTCATTCTGGAATTAAGTCCTGTGTGTGAGCTGAGGCCAAGCTTCCTATTTTACAGGTTTGTCAAGGGATTTATCCAAGCAAGGTCAGGATATCTGAGGTTGACTCTCAAACAGGCTGTGTTTTATGAGTCTAAATAGAACCTGAATTTGTCCAAAATTGATTCCTGCTTATCCAGGGGATCTTCCCAACCCAGGGATGGAACCCTGGTCTCCTACATTGCAGGCAGATTCTTTACTGTCTGAGCTACCAGGGAAGCCGCCTATGTTATCAATACATAGTGTAAAAACAAAGGAAAAAATCCTTTGGATAAACAACCAATTAGCAATTAGTTTAGTAATTTTTTGATATGGATAAGTTTAGTATGTAGCAATATAAAACCAACTGAGTTTCTAGAATGGAATCAGAAAAGGTAATTTAATAATCAACATTAAAAAGTGTCCAAGGTTTTCTTAAATTTAATGATGTTCCCCTGCCCCAATTGAATTGTTTTCTAAGAGGTTATTTTTCTGGAGGTTTGATCACCTTTACTTTAACAGTTTACCTCTTAGTGTATTAAGTTTATTTGTATTTTGTTAAATACCTTGTTTTCCTTTTCATCAACTTGAAACATTCTCTGCATTTCACACGAAGTACATCATCAGAAAATTGTATTATGCACACATTTTGCCTTTAGCTCCTTAAGTCAACTAAAGAAAAATCATAGTTGTGTAAGTTAATTTCTCTCACAGAAGAGGGATGATCAGTTACAATAGACCTGGTGAAATACAGGTATCAATATCTTTCCATTTTTTTTTCAGTGTGACTGATCATTCTTTCCTTTTTTCCCTCTGAACTTGTATCCATGTTTGCAACTTTCTGATATGAAGCCTTACATTCTGCAAAAATCACACTGTGCCTAGAAGTTTAGTTGTCTGAGATTATAAGTTACAGGCTACCTTCCCTTCTGTCTTAATTGACTGCCACTATTGCATTCCTATTGGGATGACCTGATTTTGTCCATTTCACTTACTTTGGGGATAGCCTTTGAGTTTTCCAGTGATGGTTTAACCATTTTAATCTCTTCCAGGAAAATGGCCTTTTCCCTCTCATCAAAACTTAAAATTAATCTTTAGTTTTAGAATATCTATATTTTATATATTTTTTGTACATTTGTATATTTTTGGTAAGATCAGGGAAAATGAAAGCAGAAAAGGTTGAGAAATAAACACCAAATTCTTTCATCTCTAGATACTTTGAAAAGAACCTCCCCCCCCACCCCCCCACTAAATGCAATGAAGAGATTATTTGATATTCTAACACACAAACTTCTTTTACTGGGCTTAGTCAGAAAGAAATAAATGATCACTTTTTGTTTGGAGGAGAAACTGTAGCTAGAGGTAGAGGGGGAATCCCACTGAAGATGTTTGGTTAAATTCTTTTTTGTTGCACAGTTTTTGGCATTGGCAGCCTGAGACACTATCTTACCATTGCTTAAGAAAGTATATTGACTGTCTAACTAAAAATAAGCACCTTTAAAATTTTAAGGGTGTTCATATTTATATAAAATACTATAATTAATTTTAAAAATTATCTTATTTGCAAATTATGGCTAAGATGGAGAAAACTGATAGCCTTATTATCATTGTTATTATTAAATATTTTTCTTCTAGCTTTGCATATTACTCACCCTGCGGCTCAAAGGAGGTTTCTACAGGTCCTCTTCAATCAGATGAGTTTTTTTAGAAATCCTCCGTAGTTAGATAAATTCACAGCAGTTGCAAAATCTATAAATGCCAAATGTGTCTGTTGAGAAAAATTTTTTCTCCTCGGGGTTATAGCAGATCCTAGTGAGTTTTGGAAATTTAAAGCAAAAATTAACTCTGAGTCTTCACTTATGGCTTGGCAGCGCCCCCTTTTGTCCAGGACCTAGAATATACAGTAAATGATATCTAAATTTGGAGAAGACTCTTGAGAGACCCTTGGACTGCAAGGGGATCCAACCAGTCCATCCTAAAGGAAATCAGTCTTGAACATTCATTGGAAGGACTGATGCTGAAGCTGAAGCTCCAATCCTTTGACCATCTGATGCAAAGAACTGACTCATTGGAAAATACCCTGATGCTGGGAAAGATTGAAGGCAGGAGGAGACGGGAACGACAGAGGATGGATGGCATCACTGACTTGATGGACATGAGTTTGAGCAAGCTGTGGGAGTTGGCGATGGCATGCTACAGTCCATGGGGTTGCAAAGTGTTGGACATGACTAAGCAACTGAACTCAACTGATGTCTAAATCTTGAAGTGAAAAATCAAAACTGTTGACTTTGGTCTTAGATTTTTAGCAACAGTATTGGGCTTTAACTCGCTGCTGTCCTGTTTGCTGTCTGTTGAAGATCTAGCACCCGTAATCTCATTTTCTTTCCAGTCCCCACACCAATTTGTTTTTTGAAAGGCACCAGGATATGCATTTGCTGAGATTTAATATGCTGCTCCTTCTAGAACACTTGCATTTTAATTGCAGACAATACTATAAAAAGGGGGGCTCCTGAAGTGTGGAATTTCTGGGGTCATTGAGTCAGAACAGAAAAGTCAAGATTAAGATGAGGTAAGTGAAGCTGAACCCTGCAAACGCAGGGTGCAATTCTGTATTTAAATTTTTGACCGTTTTGTGCATCAGGAATTCTCTACACTAATTTCTCATTTTTATTTTAAAAATTTGTTTTACTTCAGTGCTGTTGATACTACAGGGGATTTTCTGACCCTGAGTCTCTTGAGTCTCCTGCATTGGCAGGCAGACTCTTTACCACTGCGCCACCTGGGAAGCCGATGCTATACAGTAGGACCTTGTTGTTTATCCATTCTGAATGTAGAAGTTTCCCCCAGTTCGATTCCTGGGTAGGGAAGGTCTGCCGGAAATAGCTGACCTACCCCAGTGTTCTTATGCTTCCCTTGTGGCTCAGCCAGTAGAGAATCTGCCTGCAATGCGGGAGACCTGGGTTTGATCCCTGGGTTGGGAAGATGCACTGGAGAAGGGAAAGGCTGCCCATTCCAGTATTCTGGCCTGAAGAATTCCGTGGACTGTACCTTCCACGGGGTCACAAAGAGTCGAACACGACTAAGCGACTTTCACTTTCACTTTCATATAAAAGTTTGCATCTGCTAATCTCAAACTCCCAATCCACCACAGCAAAAATAATTTGCTTTTAAAAAGAGTGTGTCAAAATACTATTTTTCTTGATTTCTAAGTTTTTTGACTCCCTTTTAAGTGCTGCACACTCCTCCCTTCAACCTCCCACCCACCAACACCAGATGAGAAACTCTCTGCCTTACACTAGTCCTGACCCAGTCAATAGGGAGTGACTTTTTTTTTTTTTTTAGTGCCTGCCATTCTAGGATGCTAGATATTACACTTCTAGGTTGCCACGCAGTTCACCTTCCCAGTGAACTCAATGACCACTGGTGAATAAGCAGTTTCACCACATCTATCAGAAGCACACAGTGTAAAAAAAACTGGAAGAAAACTTGCCACCAACCCAGTGATGTTGGAAGGGTTTAATGGGTTCATGTAACAAGGGAGGAGGAGGTCTTGGGGTTCAAAGGACCATAAAATAATAAAGTTATATAACATTTGCTCAACACTAATAAAAAAGTAAAGAACCTGGCATATTGCGAAGTTATCTAAGGGCATGGATGATCTTTCACTTTGTGTGGCTGTTTTCAGTAGTCATTATTCTTCACATCTCAAACTGTTGCCTTTTTCTGGTAGGATGAAATAGATGAACTAGATTAGAAAAGGCATCTCCTAAGCGTATAGTGTTTAATATTAACTTCCTAGAGGGAGAAATAAGGGCTTCCAGTTGGTGCCAAGCACTGCCATGCCTGGAATATGACCAGACTTCAGTCATCAGAGGTCAGCATCTGGGCCTTCTGAAATGTGATACTGTGAGCCTTTTTGAGGTTTAGCACAGAGAAGAATGATTCTATGTTTCGCAGTCCCCTAGATTCATATTGGTGCTTTTTTGACTTGACCCTGTAATGTGTTTTGGTAGCTTTTGTTTTTCTTCCATAGATCAAAATTTCCTACTTTTAGCAAAATAAGAAACTGAGGAAGCTTTTTAACTGTAGCTGGGCAAGAAGATAGGGCTAGAGAGAGGATGAGCTTGACAAAGACAAAGAGCTTAAATTCACTTAAGTCTTTGTTTGTAACTCATGAAAATGGGTCTCCACCTAATTTAGAATTTTTATTTCATTTTAGTATGACTGGGGCATCTTCGCTGTGTTTATCAGGAGTTAAAATCCCTGGGGATGGGAGGGATAAATTAAGAATATGGGATTGACAGATATATGCGTGTGTGCAGCATTCAAAAAACTAAGATCATGGCATCCAGTCCCATCACTTCATGGCAAATAGATGGGGAAACAATGGAAACAGTGAGAGATTTTATTTTCTTGGGCTCCAAAATCACTGCAGGTGGTGACTGCAGCCATGAAATTAAAAGGTGTTGCTCCTTGGAAGGAAAGCTATGACCAACCGAGACAGCATATTAAAAAGCAGAGACATTACTTTGCTGACAAAGGTCCATCTAGTCCAAGCTATGTGTTTTCTAGTAGTCATGTATGGATGTGAGAATTAGACCATAAAGAAAGCTGAGTGCTGAAGAATTGATGCTTTTGAACTGTGGTGTTGGAGAAGACTCTTGAGAGTCCCTTAAACTGCAAGGAAATCAAACCAGTCAGTCCTAAAGGAAATCAGCTTTGAATATTCATTGGAAAGACTGATGTTGAAGCTGAAGCTCCAATCCTTTGGCCACCTGATGCAAAGAACTGACTCCTTGGAAAAGACCCTGATGCTGGGAAAGATTGAAGGCAGGAGGAGAAGGGGATGACAGAGGATGAGATGGTTGGATGGCATTGCTGACTTGATGGACATGAGTTTGAGCAGGCTCTGGGACTTGGTGATGGACAGGGAAGCCTGGCGTGCTGCAGTCCCTGGAGTTGAAAAGAGTTCGACCCAACTGAGCAACTGAACTTAACTGAACTGTGTTTGTACTCAGTCGCTTCAGTCCCATCCGACTCTTCGTGACCCCATGGACTGTAACCCGTCAGGCTTCTCTGTCCATAGGATTTCTCAGGCAAGAATACTAGAGTGGGTTCCCACATGCTCCTCCAGGGGATCTTCCTGACCCAGGGATCGAACTGACATCTCTTATGTCTCCTGCATTGGTAGGTGGGTTCCTTACCACTAGCACCATCTGGGAGGCCCTGACAGATACATACCATTCTATATAAAATAGATGCACAATAAGTACTTACTGTATAGTTCAGGGAACTATACTCAATATCTTGTAATAACCTATAATGGAAAAGAATTGGGAAAAAATATATGTACAACCGAATCACTTTGCTATATACCTGAAACTAACATAATATTTAAAATCAACTATCGTTCAGTTTGGAAAATAATCTCGAGGATCAAGGTCTAGCAGATCCTTAAAGAACTGTCTATAACTCATTGTGGAAGAAATCTGGCTATAAATAATAGACCAGTGTCATATGTGACATATGGTTTGATTAATAATAGTGATGGCAGTCTTGCATGTTCTTTATTTTCTGTTTCCACAGAAGTCAGAGAAAAAACCCCAATATATTAGAAAATAACTTGCTGTCATCTTTATAAGAAAATTATGATATACTAGATACTAGACTACAACTGATGCTTTTTTGGATATTCTTTTCATGGGAAGCTTTTTTTTCTATATTTTAGAAGATTTTCCTCTGATACACATGGTTTAATATGGATTTCATTAATTCTGGGCTTCTAAACTTGAATAATTTATACTGTAATTGAATATGAATCCAGCTAAAAAATTCTTTATTTAACAAGACTTTTAAATTAGTGTTTCACAATTAAAAACAGTTTGGTTTAAAGAATATTAGCTTTCATACAACCAATGTGATTAATAAGGATAACTTGCATGATTAGTGTATTATTAAATTGTGTCAGTTAAACCTCTCTATTAGGCAATACTCCTATCTAAGAAAAGCAAAGTCAAAGCTCCTTGGGTTAACATGTGTAATAAAGAATCTTCATGAACTTTGGAATCTCTTACATGTGTCTAAAAGGTCACAAAAGTATTTTCACAAAAGCCCCCGTTTACTGTCTTATTTTTCTATAACTAGATATTTCAATAGATAATCAACAAGGACCTACTATATAGCACAGGGCACTCTACTCAATATTCTATAATAACATAAGTGGGAAAAGTATCTGAAAAAGAATAAATACATGTATATGTGTGACCAATTACTTGGTTGTACACCTGAAACTAATACAACATTGTAAATCAACTATGAAACTGAAAGCGTTAGTCACTCAGTCGTGTTCTACTCTTTGTGACCCCATGGATTGTAGCCCACTAGACTCCCCTATCCATGGAATTCTACAGGCAAGAATACTGGAGTGTGTAGCCATTTCCTTCTCAGGAGGATCTTCCTAAGCCAGGGATCGAACACATGTCACCTGCATTGCAGATAGATTCTTCACCATCTGAATCACAAAGGAAGTCCCATAAAGTAAGGATGGTGGTGTGTGCGCTCAGTCATGTCTGACCCTTTGCATCCCTATGGACTGTCGCCCACCAGGGTCTCCTGTCCATGGAATTTTCCAGGCAAGAATACTGGAGCTGTTTACTGGAGCCGTTAAATTCTGCCGTTTACTACTCCAAGGGATCCTCCCTATCCAGGGATTGAACATGCATCTCCTGGGTCTCCTGTATTGGCAGGCGAATTCTTTACCACTGTGCCACCTGGGAAGACCCAAGTGTGTGGTAGTCCACCATTAACCACCACTACTCATCTCATTTTTAGAGATCAGAGGTCAGGCAGGTGATAGGATGAGGCTTAATGCTCTTGCATCCTTCAGGTTTTTCTTTTTTTAAAGACATATGGATTGGGAGCTCGTATACACCCGTGGTGGATTCATGTCAATGTATGGCAAAACCAATACGGTATTGTAAAGTAAAATAAAGTAAAAATAAAATTAGCTTAAAAAAAAAGACATATTTGACTTTTTGTTTTTGATTGATTTATTTCTGGCTATCCTGTGTCTTCGTTGCTGTGTGTGGGCTTTCTCTACTTGTGGAGAACTGGGGCTACACTCCGTGATGGTGTGCTGGCTTCTTATTGTGGTGGCTTCTCTTGTGGAACACAGGCTCTAGGCCATGGGCTCGATAGCTGTGGCACACAGGCTTACTTCCCCCACAGCATGTGGGATCTTCCTGGATCAGAGCTCAAACCCATGTCCCCGGAATTGGCAGGAGGATTCTTAACCACTAGACCACCAGGGAAGCCCTCCTTTAGAGTTCTTGATGGTGGTGATAAACTCTGATGCCTCGAAGAATTCAATATTGGTATTGATCTTTCAGTTTCAGAGGCTTTCATTTTGTTCTTGTTACCACAACAGCCCGTACAATATAGGTGGGGGAACCAGTGTAAAGTCCATGGTCCCACTGGACCAACTGTGAGATGGACTTGGGTCATTTAGTGCGGCGAGTGGGGGCTAGTCTTCATTGGGGCGAGTGGGCTTCTCATCGCAGTGACTTCTCTGTTGCAGAGCGCGGGCTCTAGGGCATGCGGGCTTTGGTAGCTGCAGCTTGCAGCCTTGGTAGTTGTGACTCGCACGCAGACTCCAGAGCACAGGCTCAGTAGTCATAGCTCAGGAGCTTAGTTCCTCCGTGGCATGTGGGATCTTCACGGACCAGGAACTGGACCCATGTTCTTTGCTTGGCGGGCAGATTCCTATCTACTGTGCCACCAGGAAAGTCCCATATTCCCTTTAATTTATGCTTGCAATTACGTCAGTTTTTCTTTAGCTCATCTCTTTCTTGCAGTATGTTATCATATGCACTGAGAAACAGTCAGCCGAACCTTTGAGCATTTTGCCTTGGTTATCATTTTGCTCAAGTCCAAAGATTTTTTCCAGATTTCCACATTGCCATGAATGATGGTTTTATTAATTGCTTCATCACTACCCAACATGGCTTTCCATTTTCCGCCTGTTGTAGCAGTGTTCTCTATGATTTTTCTAGTTTCTTCCCACTCTCCAGTCTCCAAGGTCAATGTTACATCAATATTACATATTCTAGGTTTTTGTAATGGCAGCACTGAATTTCTGGTACCAATTTCTGAATCAGTTATCTATTGTCACAGCAGTGCTGCATGAAGAATCGTAAACCCCACTGATACACACCAGCGGATGTTTCTTTCTGCTTCCAGCTCTGTGGATCTGCTGCTTTTGTTGCTCAGAGCTGGGCTCAGCAGGGCTCCTGCATCTAAGGTCAGCTCTGAGTCAGCCCGGTGACTTTGCTGGTTTTGGATGGACTCTCTCATGCATCTGGGGCTTCAGCTGGGACAACTACTTGACTTGGCAGTGCGCCACCTGTTCTCCAGGAGGCCAGCCCAGTCTTGTTTCCATGGTGAGGCAGAAGAGCAAGAGGAAGAACAGAAGTATGTAAGGCTTTTTGAGAGACAGTCTTGAAAACAGCACAAATCACTTCCATTGTGTGCTATTGAGTGAAGAAAGTCATCAGACCAGCTGAGATTTAAGACATGTGGAAACAGATTCAACTCTTTATGACAGGACCTGGATGCTTCAGAAAGCCCACCAGAAGATGAAAGGAAGAGCAATTTATTTACCGTTTTCCCCCTGACTCCTCTCCCACTGGTCCGAGTCCACTCACGGTGCATTCATTCTGTGCTATATCATCTGGCCCCCTTTTCCCCTGTGTTGTGTTATCAGGCCCTTTCTGGACACTCCTGGGAAGACTGTATCCCAAGTCCTGTGCTGTGACACTTGATTTAAGTCCAGAAGTGCTGGGAGGTACCCAGGCTTCTGCAGGCTTGGTGGGCTTTCCCAGGGATGAAGGGGCTTCTGCCGGGGCTGGTGCGATGGAGACTCTGCCAGGGTCTGATGCTTATGATGGGAGAGGCCAATTTAGCCAATGGAGTGAGGGCGTTGTGGTTTTGGTAGTGGCGGCAGCCAGGATTCATCATGAATGCCTGTCTTGTATTTCAGTTCAGTTCAGTTCAGTCGCTCAGTCGTGTCCGACTCCTTGTGACCCCATGAATCGCAGCACGCCAGGCCTCCCTGTCCAACACCAACTCCTGGAGTTCACTCAGACTCACGTCCATCTAGATAGTGATGCCATCCAGCCATCTCATCCTCTGTCGTCCCCTTCTCCTCCTGCCCCCAATCCCTCCCAGCATCAGGGTCTTTTCCAATGAGTCAACTCTTTGCATGAGGTGGCCTAAGTACTGGAGTTTCAGCTTTAGCATCATTCCTTCCAAAGAAATCTCAGAGTTGATCTCCTTCAGAATGGACTGGTTGGATCTCCTTGCAGTCCAAGGGACTCTCAAGAGTCACCACAGTTCAAAAGCATCAATTCTTCAGTGCTCAGCTTTCTTCACAGTCCAACTCTCACATCCATACATGACCACTGGAAAAACCATAGCCTTGACTAGATGGACCTTCGGCCAAGTAATGTCTCTGCTTTTCAATATGCTATCTAGGTTGCTCATAACCTTCCTTCCAAGGAGTAAGCGTCTTTTAATTTCATGGCTGCAGTCACCATCTGCAGTGATTTTGGAGCCCTCCAAAATAAAGTCTGACACTGTTTCCACTGTTTCCTCGTCTATTTCCCATGAAGTGATGGGACCAGATGCCATGATCGTTGTTTTCTGAATGTTGAGCTTTAAGCCAACTTTTTCACTCTCCTCTTTACTTATCTCTTCTTGCTATTCTTTGGAACTCTGCATTCAGATGCTTATATCTTTCCTTTCCTCCTTTGCTTTTCGCTTCTTTTCTTTAATGAACCTTACAACCAAGGTTTGCCAAAGCAAATACTGGAGGTAATAACAGACAGACTCGGTGACTTTAAGTGGGAGATTCCAGTGTGATAACAGCCCCATAAAAAGCTGCTGAATTGGAATTACCCAGGAGATAGAGTCTAGCTGTCAGTTCACTCAGCTCAAGGTGTTCCGTAAAAGCAAAATCTCCAGGATAGGAGGAGTAAGCCTGGGATACTCAGACAGAGGGTCAGCTAAATGGGACATCACAGTTCCGGTGCTTTCCCTTTGTGTGATGACTTTCAAATATCTTGAAAGGGCCATCTATAAAGAAAACAGTGTCCTAAAAAAAACCCCTGTGTTGACAGCTGAGTCTATTTGAATAGGGTCATTTTAGTGACCACACTTCCTCTCAGATTTGTTGGTAGTTGAAGGAATGTAGTCTGCAAACCCAGTCTTTGTTCTTGAGACCACTCACTTTGTGGCTCATCCCTCTGAGGCCCAGGTCAGCAGAGGAGAGTACATGATAGCCTGGAAGCCTCCTTGTGGCCTGGAAGCCTCCTTGTGGCCTGGGTGGACCAGCAGAAAGGAATGCATGGACAAGCAGAGGGTGTAAGACAAGCAGAAAGGATAGAGGCCCGAAGGCCTCCTGGACTCAGGGAGGGTGGCTTCCAAAGGTGCCTAGAAACAAGGGGAAGAAGATTTACTTTTGCTGACTATTAGGATAAAAATGTGGGTTGCTTAAGTAGCTTTAATTCTAGTGGCATGTCTATGTTCATTTCTTGGTTGAATTGTGATAATTCCAAACAAATGAACAAAGAAATACGTTCCTCTTTTTCTGACAAAAGAGAAAAAAATGTTTAAACATATTTTTAATTTTGTAAATTTATTTTATTGAAGTATAGTTGATTTACAATGTTTTGTTCATTTCTGCTGTACAACAAAGTGATTCAGTCATAATACACATATTTTTGTATTGTTTCCATTATGGGTTATCACAGGATATTGAATATAGTGTTTCTTGCTCTACAGTAGGGCTTTTTTTGTTTATCTATTCTATATAAAATAGTTTGCTGCTAATCTCAGACTCTCAGTCCACCCTTCCTCTTTGGCAATCACAAGTCTGTTCTCTCTATCTGGGAGTCTGTTTCTCTTTTGTAGATAAGTTCAAAGAAATGGGTTTATATTTTACTTTTTAGAGATACTTACATGAGTGTTGAGGATCACATTATTGATTTATGGGGGAAAATTATAGCAAAATGGCAGAGAGCTTAGGTTTGATGATATTACAGAGGCCCCGAACGCTGAGCTATGCATTGCGTTAGCCAAAAAGTTTGCTTCAGGCTTTCTGTAAAATATTATGGAAAAATCTGACAACCTTTTTGTTCAAACTAATACTTTGATTTCCTCCACCTTCATCACCATCCTGGAAAGAAGATGGTTTCTCTGACTCTTCCACACTCTCCGTTTTCACATTGCATCTATCTTAGGATGTCTCTTACTTACAGAAAGAGTGCCCACCTGCCCTGCATTTTGGACTACTGTGTACAGATTCATATCTAGCATTTAGAGATGGATAGAAAATAGAAAGTGTAGGTTTTCTATATATAAAAATTGCCAACACCAGAAAACATATACGGTGCTTAAGATTTATCCCAAATTCAACTTACATTTTGTTTAAAGGACTAAATTCTGCATAGATTTAAAATATATATTAAATGTCTTTACAAAGGATCTCAGAGAACTGAGTCAAATTGTATTTCCTGAGTACCTAGTAAATCAGTTTTTTATCCTTGTAAAATGGAAAACCTAATATAGTGATATTTTTGATATTTTAGCATTACATTTATTTTTAAGAAGCCTACCAAAGATTTCTATGTTTATTATAATTATTATTTGAGCAAGGTTTTTATTTCTAATGATTTGAAATTAAAAAATCAAAACACCTGTAAATATATGGTCCCCTTTGATTTTCACAGAAACCTGAACTACCTAACTTTTAAATACTTAAAATCTCAGGGGATTGGAATGTAATGCACTGATTGGTGTGTCTTCTCAAAATTACTGAAAGGTGTGATTTTGTCTCAAACTCAGCTTACATGTATTTAGATTTCTTCCCATCATTTTTCTCCCCCACATTCTCCTCACCCCTCAATATTATTTCTTCCAATTCCATAGACATTTTAAAGAAATGTCATAAAAAAATAACCATGCATTACTTATTAGTATGAACATTTTTGGTCTGCTTCTCAAAGTGTAGAGAAAAAAAAATGTACTGCCTCCAAATAAAAATTAAAAGCTGAAACTGATCAAAGGCCTGAGTATGAATTTTGTGCTATCTGAATTTTTAAGCCTTGGTTTTAATTTGAGGCATTAAATTACTTTGCTTTATTAAGACTTGGATAACCTGGGTGTTTGAAATGCTTTATAAATAATGATGTCACATATAGGATATGACTAGGGCTCCAGTTTTAAACTCTATTGCTATTTACCATAGACACTTGAGAGCAGGAAGAAAACAAAGGAAGGAAAGAAAGAAAAACAACTTGGGACTGGAGTCAGAAAATCTGTGGTTGATACAGAGGACAGACTAGTAACTACCAGTGGGCAGAGGGAAGGTGGGAGGGTCAATACAGGGGAAAGGGATTAAGAGGTACAAATTCTTACATATAAAATAAGCTACAAGGCTGTTTTGTCCAATAGGGGGAATATAGCCAATATTTTACAATAACTATAAAAGGAGTATAACTTTTAAAAATTGTGAGTCACAATATTGTACACTTGTAACTTACATAATATTGTACAGCAACTATATTTCAATTAAAAAGAAAAAGTTCACACCATAACTAGAGAGTAGCCTCAGCTTGAAGCAACTGGAGAAAGCCTACATGCAGCAGTGAAGGCCCAGAGCAGCCAAAAAAAGAAAATCTGTGGTTAAAACCCAACATTGTCAAGTCACAAAGACAGGAACAACAAATTTTGAGTGACCATCTACTATATGTCAAATGGTTTTTTCCAATTCATTCACAGACTTACTAGCTAGATAACTCAGAAAGTATTATAACCTTTGTGAAATTCAGTTGTAAATAAAAATAATACTGTGCACCCATCTTATCTCATGGTTGCTAGGCGACCCAAATGAGATAACACGCTATATAAACATAACAGCTACAATTTACTGAGTATCTAGTATGTGTTAGGTATGGTTTTCACTGCTTTGCAAACATTACTTCATTGATTTATGTCAACACTCCTACAAGGTGGGGAGCAATACTCCTTCCTAGACAAGGAAACTGAGGCAAAGACATTTAAGTATCTTGCCCAAATTTATATAACCAGCAAGGATTTGAATATATATATATATAACTTTTTAACAGAAAAATCTCAAGTTAAATATATGGGAAGTCCAGTGATCTCTAGGATCTTTGGTTAGGAGAATTTCATGAATTTGTGCTAGTTTGATGGAGCTGAAGGAACAGCTCTTGGGACTTGGGATAGAGATCCATAAGCCTCCAGTTTATAGCTTGCTATTCGGGAAGGTCAGTGACCAGTTCAATTCCAGAGTGGGTCCTCTCTCCTTCTTGCTGTCAGGTTCCTGCAGTTCATTCTACCTAGATACTTTACTAATTTATGGTTCACTAGAGATTCGCTCTTTCAGGAGAAAGTGACTTGAATGCTTTGCAATGAAATGCAAGTGAAAATGCAGGTGAAAGCTGACAAACGTATTTTTACATAAAGGATAAACACTGTCCACAGAACCTTTTCCCCATCGACCTCCAAGTTATCCTTGTTTCTGGGACATGTCAGGATGTGACCATGTTAAAATAGAGCAGGTGGAAGAGCAGAGATGGAGGAACACTTTGTTCTCATACATGGAGGAAGCTGCGAGGAAACGTTACTCATCTTTTGTTCTGATAATTAGGGAAGAACTTTCTTATGAGGAAGAGATAGGATCTTTAGAGGAAGGGACCCTACTTGCCATTTTAGACTTTATTCTAACCATCTAGAAATTCATAAAGGGATCCTGTGTTGAGTGAGGGTAGACCAGATAGCCAAGGCCACAAGCCTTGTCCTCACCTTGAATTCAGTGTGGGTGAGACTGGGCTCATGATCTTATCCTCATCTCCACTCATCTCTCATGATGGCCTTCTTTGTGCCATGGTATTATGATTATTACTTACCACCGATGTTGGGAAACATAAAACCATTTAGTATAGCTGATCAGAGCACACTGGAGCCAGACCCTTCACATTTGACTATTTCACCACCACCAGCTTCACCAGCACCAGCTCCACCACTTACACCAGCTGGGTGCTTCTGGGCAAGTTACTCCATCTCAGTTTACTTCTCTGTAAAATTGGGTTCGTAATAATGCCTGCAATGTAGCTTTGTTGTGAGGACTAAATAGTTAACATTATGTAAAGTGCATAGAAGAGTACCTGACACAGGGTGCTCTTTAATAAAAAATAAATGATACGGTATTATATATTAGAGGCTTCCCAGGTGGCTCAGTGGTAAAGAATCCACCTGCCAAGCAGGAGACATGGTCCCTGGGTCAGGAAGATCCCCTTGAGAAAGAAATGGCTACCCACTACAATATTCATGCCTCTATCCCACGACCAGAATTGCCCAGTGGGCTACAGTGCGTGGGGTTGCAAAGAGTCAGACACAACTGAGTGGCTGAGCACACACATATATATGATGTTATATTAATAACTTTATTCTTTAGGCTCCAAAATCACTGCTGATGGTGACTGCAGCCATGAAATTAGAAGACGCTTACAATTCATGGGGTCGCAAAGAGTCGGACACGACTGAGTGACTGAAATGAACTGAACTGATTCATTAATATATTAATTATTATCTATTATTGACAATATTATCTATCATTATCAATACTATTATTTATTATATTATCTATTCTTGAACAACTACTGATTATTATTATCAGTAACTATTACTATCAATAATCCCTTGTCTGTAAACTCTTGGATTTTAAGGTCCTTCTGTTTTTTCCATCTTGAACAACTCACTGTCCTCTGTAACTCATCAAATTAACTTTTCAAATATCAAATTAACTGTATCAAATTAACTTTTCCAATAAATGCCTTTCCTCATTTCTTTCTCTTGCTTTCAGCATGGATTGAGCTCACATTGAATATATGATAAAGTCAAATTTCTTTGCTTTTTAAAAAAATTAATAACCTTTATTTTTTAGAGCAATTGTAAATTCACAAAAAAACTGAGCAGAAAGTACAGGATTTCCATATACCCTTCCCCTCCCATGAACTTTCCTAGTGACTGAGACGGTAAAAGAATCCGCCTGCAAAGCAGCAACCTGGGTTCGATCCCTGGGTTGGGAAGATCCCCTGGAGGAGGACATGGCAATCCACTTCAGTATTCTGGCCTGGAGAATCCCCACGGACAGAGAAGCCTGGTGGGCCACAGTCCATGGGGTCGCAAAGAGTGGGACATGGCTGAGTGACTAAGTCTACTACAGCACTGCCCTCCCATACCCATACAGTCATCCACTGTCAACAAGCCCCAGTCAGTCAGTTCAGTTCAGTCACTCAGTCGTGTCTGACTCTTTGCGACCCCATGGACAGCAGCAGTCCAGGCTTCCCCGTCCATCACCAGTTCCCAGAACTTGCTCAAACTCATGCCCATCGAGTGGGTGATGACATCCAACCATCTCACCCTCTGTCGTCCCCTTCTCCTCCTGCCTTCAATCTTTCCCAGCATCAGGGTCTTTTCAAATGAATCAGTTTTTTGCATCAGGTGGCCAAAGTACTGAGGTTTCAGCTTCAGCATCAGTCCTTCCAATGAATATTCAGGACTGGTTTCCTTTAAGATTGACTGGTTTGATCATCTTGCTGTCCAAGGGACTCCCAAGAGTCTTCTCCAACATCATAATTCAAAAGCATCAGTTCTTTGGTGCTCAGCTTTTTTTATGGTCCAGCTCTCACAGCCATACATGACTACTGGAAAAACCATAGCTTTGACTAGACGGGCCTTTGTCGGCGAACTAATGTCTCTGCTTTTTAATATGCTACCTACGTTGGTCATAGCTTTTCTTCCAAGGGTCAAGTGTCTTTTAATTTCATGGCTGCAGTCACCATCTGCAGTGATTTAGGAGTCCCCCCAAATAAAGTCTCACACTGTTTCCATTGTTTCCCCATCTATTTACCTGAAGTGATGGGACCAGATGCCATAATCTTAGTTTTTTGAATGTTGTTTTAAGGCAACTTTTTCCCTCTCCTCTTTCACTTTCATCAAGAGGCTCTTTAGTTCTTCTTTGCTTTCTGCCATAAGGGTGGTGTCATCTGTATATCTGAGGTTATTGATATTTCTCCTGGCAATCTTGATTCCAGCTTGTGTTTCTTCCAGCCCAGCGTTTCTCATGATGTACTCTGCATGTTAGTTAAATAAGCAGGGTGACAATATACAGCCTTGACGTACTTCTTTCCCAATTTGGAACCAGTCTGCTGTTCCATGTCCAGTTCTAACTGTTGCTTCTTGACCTGCATACAGATTTCTCATGAGGCAGGTCAGGTGGTCTGGTAATCCAACCTCTTTAAGAATTTTCCACAGTCAAAGGCTTTGGCATAGTCAATAAAGCAGAAGTAGATGTTTTTCTGGAACTCTCTCGCTTTTTAAATGATCCAGTGGATGTTGGTGATTTGATCTCTGGTTCCTCTGCCTTTTCTAAAACTAGCTTGAACATCTGTAAGTTCATGGTTCACATACTGTTGAAGCCTGGCTTGGAGAGTTTTAAACATTACTTTGCTAACATCAGATGAGTGCAATTGTGCAGTAGTTTGAGCATTCTTTGGCATTGCTTTTCTTTGGGATTGGAATGAAAACTGAGCTTTTTCAGTCCTGTGGCCACTGCTGAGTTTTCCAAATTTGCTGGCATATTGAATGCAACACTTTAACAACATCTTTTAGGATTTGAAATAGCTCAACTGGAATTCCATCACCTCCACTAGCTTTGTTCGTAGCGATGCTTTCTAAGGCCCATTTGACTTCACATTCCAGGATGTCTGGCTCTAGGTGAGTGATCACACCATCATGATTATCTGGGTCATGAACATCTTTTTTGTACAGTTCTTCTGTGTATTCTTGCCACTTCTTCTTAATACCTTTTGCTTCTGTTAGGTCCATTCCATTTCTGTCCTTTATTGTGCCCATATTTGCATGAAATGTTCCCTTGGTATCTCTAATTTTCTTGAGGAGATCTCTAGTCTTTCCCATTCTATTGTTTTCCTTTATTTCTTAGCACTGATCACTGAGGAAGGCATTCTTATCTCTCCTTGCTATTCTTTGGAACTCTGCATTCAAATGGGTATATCTTTCCTTTTCTCCTTTGCCTTTAGCTTCTCTTCTTTTCTCAGCTATTTGTAAGGCCTTCTTAGACAACCATTTTGCCTTTTTGCATTTCTTTTTCTTGGGATGGTCTTGATCACTGCCTCCTCTATAATTTCACGAAACTTCATCCACAATTATTCAGTTGCCATAGTTGATGAACTTACACAAACTCAAACTTCTCTGATTGCCAGTTAATGCTGTCCACAGCAGGGCTTCAACCTTGTCTCCACATTTTCATTTTGTTGGAAAGATGCGGACATTTTTGTTTCTTAGTTCAGTTTCAGTGACAGCAGCGCCATCTACTGGACAGTCTTTATTCTAAATAGAACAGCACCAACATTCTAGACTCCTGAAAACAGTGATTTCTAAGCCCAGTGGTTCCTCATAATCACGTGGAGAGGTATAATTGTGGTTCGGATCTCCACCCCAGGCCCACCTGGGAATCAAATCAATGATTGGTGGTAGAATCTATGAAGAAGCGAGGCTCTTGATTCCCAGTCTTGGTTTCTTCCTGAAGCTGCTTTGGAGCAGTTATTTAGGCTATTCCTATGGGAAATAGATGGAGAAACAGTGGAAACAGTGCCAGACTTTATTTTGGGGGGCTCCAAAATCACTGCAGATGGTGACTGCAGCCATGAAATTAAAAGACGCTTACTCCTTGGAAGAAAAGTTATGACCAACCTAGATAGCATATTCAAAAGCAGAGA